>CM074728.1:940000-1364838 GCA_037306005.1 Rhinophrynus dorsalis | reverse complement strand
TCGCGCGCGCTCGGGGGGGGGTTATCCCCTCTCGCGCGCACTCGGGGGGGTTATCCCCTCTCTTGCGCGCACGCTCGGGGGGGTTTATCTCGCGCGCAGCGCTCGCTCAGGGGGGGGCCGTATCGCCCCCTCTCCCGTGCGCACGCTCGGGGGGGGGCCCGTATCTCCCCCTCTCTCGCGCGCACGCTCGGGGGGGGCCGTATCTCCCCCTGTCTCGCGCGCACGCTCGGGGGGGGGGGGCCGTATCTCCCCCTCTCTCTCGCGCTCGGGGGGGGGGCCGTATCTCCCCCTCTCTCTCGCGCTCGGGGGGGGGGGCCGTATCTCCCCCTCTCTGACGCGCGCGCGAGAGAGAGGGGGAGATACGGGGGCCCCCCCGCGCGCGCGCTCTGGGGGGCCCGTATCTCCCCCTCTCGCGCGCGCACTCGGGGGGGGGCCGTATCTCCCCCTCTCTCGCGCGCACGCTCTGGGGGGGGCGTATCTCCCCCTCTCTCTCACGCACTCTGGGGGGAGTATCGCTCTCGGGGGGGCGTATCCCCCTCCCTCTCGCGCACTCTGGGGGGGCGTATCCCCCTCCCTCTTGCGCTCTGGGGGGGCGTATCCCCCTCCCTCTTGAGCTCTGGGGGGGCATATCCCCCTCCCTCTTGCGCTCTGGGGGGGCATATCCCCCTCCCTCTCACGCGCGTTCTGGGGGGGCGTATCCCCCTCTCGTGCCGAGCGAGCGTGCCCTCTCACGCCAGGGAGCCAGTCGAGCTTTCTCCCCCACCCTTTCTGGTGCAGGAGCGGTCCCCTCACTCTCATGAACAGGGCACGCTCCCCTCTCTCTCACGCTCATGAACGGGGTGCACTCCCCTCTCTCTCACACTCATGAACGGGGTGCACTCCCCTCTCTCTCACACTCATGAACGGGTTGCGCTCCCCTGTCTCTCACGCTCATGAACAGGGCACGCTCCCCTCTCTCACTCACTGATGAACGTGGCACGCTCATGAACAGGACACTCACACACAGGAACTAGACAAATATAAAATGTAACACAAAAATATTCTCTTCTACTAAATGCTATCTTTAAAGTGGCGAGACCTGGCACTGTCAGGACGCCATTACCACGAGGTGCGTGGAGATGCTAATCTCACTCTTACAGATAGCGAGACAAATAATTGGCCCCATATATGAGGACATTACAAAATATCACACTGATCTTGAATCAAACACTAAATATGAGCAGCAAACAAAGATCTAGCTGTCTAGCACCACTTATTCATAAAGCAAACAAATCTCTGTGTCTGACCCAAATGTGATCTTACAAAAACATCACTGGCTTGTACCGATCTTTAAATGTGATATTGGATCAATTATTTAGTCCTATTCATCTAAGCACTAATATTTCAGTGCCTAAATATTCGCTACAATGCAAGACGTCTAAGTAACTCATATGTCCATCTCTTAATGTCAAATATAAATGATCTGATATGGTGCTGAATAACTAGATCCTCACACAGTATCAGTACCAATAATCTAGTTATGAGCAGTCATAGTCATACCTGGGAACTTGCCGGGGTTTCACCCAGAGAATCCGGATTTAGGGCGCTGTCTCTGGATGAAACGGCAAGTTCTCCGGTAAAGCAAGCATCTGTACAATAAAAAAACTACAGAATAGCTCATGTCGGAAGACTGAGGCATGCATCCGGGGCAAGTGACCTCAGCCAGTCAATTAATATAGGGGGCAGATGTCAGCAGGAAGATAAGATTGCTTGCTTGCCTACTCGCTTCACACAAGGACCGAGAGGAGTGGAGTGGATAAGTGTAGTCTAGTTTTTCCTTTAACTCCTTGAGTGCAAAATGGTACACAATGCTTTGCAGTTGTGACCCCTCTGGCACTCAAAGGGTTAATGCAATCTACTCCCCCGCCCCTTCTGGGCTTCAGATCTCTGGGTGAGTGTTTTTAAAAGTTCCCAAATATGTTCATAGTGCATTCATGTATAAATCATGTGTGAGCAATCTAGTGCCCAGTACTCTGCCTGAAAGTATCAATGCGGGTAATCAGGGATGGTATAAGTCTCTTAATATTGGTTCTTATACTGGATAGCATGCGCCTAATCACTAGTATAGTGGTGCTGAGATAAGCTTTGTGATTTGAAGAATTTCAGGAGCACATATACCACATATCATCAGTACTGGCTGTCTAGCAGAAACCAGTCTTAATATATTAGTCACATATGTATAAGATGTTTTGAGACCATATCCAGGCAATCTAGCGCCCATTAATTATAAAATTTACAAATAAATAGCAATCTAATAATAGCAGCTGCATAAGTGCACGGACCTAAGCCCTAACGCACGTTTCACCATCTGGGCATGTTTTCTACCCCTGGAATGTGCACGGTGGAGATGGCCCAGAACGTGGGCTTCTGCCCAACCGAGCAGATACCTTAGCCTGGACTAAGTGGCAGCACTTCGAATGCCCCCTTGACTGTTGATGTCTGCCACAGTTGAGGCATTGCCTGACTTGCTTCTCCTTCAAGTGTGAGATCCAGTACACAAGGGCCAGACAAATCACCCCGAGTTCCAGAACATTGGTGGACTAATGAGACTCCTCCACGGTCCACCCCTGGACTCCCAGGTGACCCAGAGCCGCAACCCAGCCACTCAAGCTGGTGCCTGTCATGACCGAGTTCCAGAACATTGGTGGACTAATGAGACTCCTCAACACTCCGCCCCTGGACTCCCAGGTGACCCAGAGCCGCAACTCAGCTGCTCAAGCTGGTGCCTGTCATGACCAGTTCATTCTGGAATCACAAAGGGTTTCACCTGTTCCCAATTGTGTATGTCCAACCACCACTGAAGGTTCCTACTGACCTTTGAAGAGAGGGAGATCTGCAGATCCAGGAAAACTGGTTTCAAGACCAACTCTGGATGACAAGTCTCTTGAGTTCCCTGGTGTGCACCTGAGGGTAAGGTACAGTTTCCAGTATAGAAACCAGCTTGCAAACACGTATGCTGTCCCTGAAAGTGGCCAAGGTCCAGTCCAGGGCCTGAGACACCTCCTGCATTACTTTCAGGATTTTCTTCTCTGTAAGAGTCTTCCCAGGTGGGCATTGAACCTCATGCCAAGAAACACCAGTTCCTTGGACAGTACTGGTGATGAATTCAACATGTTCAAGACCCATCTTTGCTGGAACAAGAGTCAAGCACAGTCTTGGACATGTTGGGTCAAAAGCTCTGCTGATGGAGCCTTGAGCAAAAGGTCATCCAGACAGGGTGTC
The DNA here is from genome assembly GCA_037306005.1 of Rhinophrynus dorsalis. Lineage (NCBI taxonomy): Eukaryota > Metazoa > Chordata > Amphibia > Anura > Rhinophrynidae > Rhinophrynus > Rhinophrynus dorsalis. The sequence goes on along the minus strand of CM074728.1, from coordinate 1,361,577 downwards.
ATAGAGATGCCCAGTATGTGGATGAAGGCCGTTTAAGCCCCCATAACTCTGGTGAACACCCCAGGCACAGAAGCCAGAGCAAATGCAAGAGCGGTGAACTGGTAGTGATCCGAGCCCTTGGCTGTCTAGGTGGATAGGGATGTGTAAATACACATCCTGAAGGTCTAGAGATGCCTGATACTCTCCCGGGCAAATTGCTGTGATGACAGAATGCAAAGATTCCATCTTGAAGCACGTAGTTACCACATAAAGATTGAGGCACTTAAGGCATCACCGAATTGTGATGACAGCCACCCTCCTTCTTTGGGAGTGCTAACAGTTTGGAATAAAAATCTGAACCTCTCTCCTGGGGATGTACTGGAATCAGAACCTTCTTTTCCAGGAGTGAGTTCAATGCCTCCTGAAACAGCCTTACCTTGTACGGCTCCTTTGGCACCCTGGACAAAAAACAATGAAGCGGTGAAAGGGATCTGAAATCTATGCAGTACCCTTCCGAAATCACCCACAAAACAAAAAATAAAGGTCTGGGACTGAGGACTCCCAGTGTCTCGAAAAAGGCCAGGACACGCTCCCTGAGGACCAGGATTGCATGAATCATTTGAAAGCTGGCTTGACAGGCTTGGGAGGCCTGTGAACCCTGCGGCCTTTGCACCTCAGATTGGTGGTTGTGGGAAAGGAAAAAAAAACGCAGTTTCCTCTTCTTAGTTGAACACTTGGAGGTCATCTGCTTCAATTCTGATCAGAACAGTGACTTGCCCTGAAATGGCAAGGAAAACAGTGACTTCTAAGAAGATTGGTACGCAGACCAGATATTGAGCCACAAGGTGCATTGAGCAGTCACAGAAAATGCAGAGGCTTTAGCAGACAACATCAAAGAGAGCCTCAGAAACTTAAGTGTTGGCTAAGAAAACCAACAGATCCTCCTTGGGAGAATCAGCATGGACAGCTTCCATGAGCTGTTCACCACACATGTCAACATTCCTGCTAACCCCTGCAGAAGAAAAAATAGTCCTCAGCATCGCTCCAGGTGCAGCGAAATTGGCACATAGAATAGAATCCAGCTTTTTATCTGCTGCATCCTTCAGTCCTACAACATGTGCCAAAGGCAATGCAGTGGACTTGGTTAGACAGGAGGACCCACAGTAGGAGGAGTGGACCACTGCACCAAAGTTGCCTCCAAAAAAGGGTACTGTCTAGAGAACCTTTTGGTGACGGATGGTCTCTTGTTAGGGGTCTTCCACTCATCCAGAAGGATGTGGTCAAGAGTGGCATTTGGAGATAAAAATGGAGAAGAGCCCCTCAGCCGAAGAAAGAGGTTCAACCTCATAAGTGTTCCCATAGGAGTACAAAGACTCTATATACTCATATTCCCCTTTTTCATCCTCCTGTCCCGATAATTCCTCCTCAGAGGAGGGCCCTAGAAGCTGTGGAAAACTCAGAGATAGGGGCCACAAACTTAAATATAATGGGGGCTTCCATGATTGAAAACCCCCCTGAAGGAAGAATGGAATTTGGGCCACTGAAGACAGTAATGATTTAACCAAAGATGGCTCTTGTTAAGTACTGGAGGGCCCAGTGGAGTAGTAGGGGACACAGTACAAGAGGGGAAGAGAGATATCGTTATACCAAGCTCTGCCACAGTACAAGATGAAGAAAGATATCCTTATACCAAGCTCCGGTTACCATGCTACTGAGCTTGCAGGCTCAGTAGCATGGGAAACGGAGCTTGGTATATCGATAGTCCACATTACTAACTCTACCTCTACGAAGGGAAGCATGAGCACGCTCCCTGGTGCAGCTGGGAGGGAGGTGGGAAGCCCTGCGGCTGGGTGCCAAACGCAGAGGGTGGCGCACAATGCGGAATTGCAGTATTTTAAGTCTTCATATCTCTAAAAGTAAGTAGATTAAAAAGAAACACAAACACTGTGCTAATCTAGTTTTAAGGATTACAGCCCGTGACCAAAAGTTTTTAGCATGTGAATGTTCCCCTTTAAGCTGGAGGAGTGGCTGGGAGTCTCCACCTATAAAATTGTCTTTTTTGAGATCTGTCCTGCCACCCACAAGAGGGAGTCAACTTCATGGTACATGTGTTCCATAGTGTACATAAGAGGGGGGAAAAAAAAAAAAAAAAAAGAGGTGATCACGAGGAGATAACATCTCCATTCCCTGTGTTATTCTATACACCCTATGCACTAAGACTGCAAAAGTTGGATAAGTCATAGTGCATTAGCTCCATAGAATAACATAGGAATTGGAGAAGTGATATCACTGGAGAAGTTATCTCCGATTTATCACGCTTTGTGGGTTATAAACTAATGTATCACAGCACAACAACCACTTCGTGGTGATCAAGATTAATCAGGGGCAACCATGGAGAAAGGTTGCAACAACAGATGCCGACGAAGCGGGGGGAAAAAAGTCCCACAGAGCTCTACATCCACAGGGCAACCTTCCAGATAACCCCTGATTAAGTACAAAAAATAAACAAGAAAATAACTGAGAAAAAATGGCTAAAAGCAAAAATTGGATAAAATCAATAAAAGAGAACTGATACTGTACATTGCTGTGTGGTGCCAAGCAGAAGTATGGCGTCTTTGCATTGCACAGCATACTCCAGCGACAAGGAAACAGCAATAAACCAGTTGCCAGACATTTCTTGGAGGCTAAACACCCTACTTCAGCACTTCAGTGCATGATTATAGACCATGAACCGATTTCTGCCTGAGGAGGTGATCTCGGTAAAAGGATAAGGAAGGAAGCCCATTGAGTATATAGATTGAACACCATTAAACCCTGTGCCTTAAATGAAACACTGGATTGAGTTTCTATGAATGGTATAAGCACCTAGTGAACACCTAGCATGAGCTAGCACCAATGGGTTGGCCACAGGTACAGATTGTATCTCGTGTGCTTCATTTGGAACCACAGGAATGTCTACAGATCTGCTTGTGACGTGTGATCCCATTTTTAATGGATGACCAGAGTTTTCTGTCCATTTTACTTAACTACATCTTCCTTTTGAGTACTTTGGATTTTCAAGGACTTGTATCACTATTTGGTGCAACACAGGTGTATTTGGTCTGGACAACACAATTTGGATATTATCTAGTGCTTTTTTTCTCTAACTTGGAGAATTGTGTTTTAGCCTTGTTACTGTCATTGGACGGACTTATTAATCCTATTCACACTTCTTGGCTATAAAGTGTCATTACAAGGATGATGTATAACCTTCTTGCATTTCTTTTTACGTGGATGTCAATGCCCTGTATTATTTGGGTTCATGTGGTGTGAGTGGGGATTACGTGATTCCACTGTGGTTCCCTCTTAGACACTGAGCCTACATATAGGTTCCACTCACGAGGGTCTCCTGTTTTCATTTGGATCTAGTGGTCTCTTGGTGTGTGGCCGATGATTGTGGATTGTGAGGTATTGTGGCCGTGTGAGGCCCACGGAGATTTATTCATACCCCTGCTGGGCCCCCACCACATTCTCCATACCCTCTTTCTTGGGCAGACACACCCATTTGTACTATTCCCTTCGGTCTGTCATTCTATATAATTTGGCAGTGCGCTTTGCAATGTGCAGGTGACATAACAGAGCATAATTTCTTTCCATGAGTCACCTCTACACCGTTTTCTAGTAGTTTTATTGAAGTTATCCTCATCAGTCCTCTGATATTTTGTCTATTATTTTGATATTTGTAGTGTATTTCTTTGCTAACAACCTTTGGTGTATGCTGTGCAATGTGATGGTGTGACACAAGACTTCTGGATTCATACTACACAGCGATGTACACACCACAATGTACACACCACAATGTACAGCACCAGTTTCTTTTGTTGCTTTTATCCATATACTCTAATTTATTTTCTTATATTTTTTTGTCCATAATCAGGTGTTATCTGGAGGGTGGAACGGTGGATGTACAGCTCTGTGGATGCAGCCTTTCACCCTTTATTGTCCCTGATTAATCTTGACTGTCACCAAGTGGTTGCTCTGCTGTGATACATTGTTACATAGAGGAGGGATGATTGGGGGTTTCCTGTGTTATCATGGGGCGATCCCTAACTTTAAGCTCTCTCTATGGCGTATTGATCCTCTACTTCATACTAGATGTTTGATTTTTGTTGCATGTACCACTATGATGGTTTAGTACCCCCCTTCTTTACAATTTTCTTTTTTGTTTTTGAATCATTCGTAACTCATACTCTATTAACTGGAATATGCTGTTCAGTGATATTTGTTAAGATATTTCATGTAATAGTCTAAATTGACATTTTTTTCACTTGGTATGGATAATCAGGGATTCACTTATGATGTCATTATGACGCCTCATCTCGACTTCGCTAATAACTTTGGAGCCATTTTAGGTATTTAAAGTAGGGTATTTGTACTGTAAGTTTGTCTTGATAAAGGTGCCAGTGAGCGCTGAAACGTTGACTGCACAATAAACACAGCATTTTGCTATTTTTTGCCATAATTAAAAGTGTGTGTATGTATTTTATATATATATATATATATATATATATATATATATATATATATACACACACACACACACACACACACACACATAATCAAACTTCAGCAGGATGAAGGCCTCCAACAACTTCAGTCCTATGCCTTTTGAGGCTCTCAGGCAAATCAACTAAATCATAGTAGAGATATACAGAACAAATATTAATTCCCAAAATTCATTCAGATTTAAATGTGACTTTTAACCCCTTGAATTCTAAAGGTGTTAAAAGTCACATTTAAATCTGAATGAATTTTGGGAATGAATATTTGTCCCCTATGATGCAGTTGTTTTGCCCTAGATTTAAAGGGATAGTAATACTTCATTTTATCTTTATTTTATTTTGTAGGCATTAAAAAAATATGAAGAATGATAGAAGTCTTATCTCTCAAACCTTTATGGTTTAAGAGATAGTCACAAGCAAAGTTTCCCCCTCCCACCCTTTTACCTAGTGTAAGCCATCTCTTCTCAGATGTGGAATCCAGTCCATAGACCAGACAGATAACAGCAGGGGACAGTCTTCTTCCTATGAGAACAATGAAAGCCCTGCCCCCCTTGACAAGGTTTTCAGGTTTTTCCCTTATCTTAATTGAAGATTTTCCCTCTCTGCAGTCTACCTGGGCACCTCCCTTCTGATCTGGCTGAGCAGTGTTACATCAGTAAAAGGGGCGGGAGGGGGATACTTTGTCATTGAATTACTCTTGTACTACAACTCTGACAGAATTGAAATAACACTCTCCAAAGTACAAATACTATGATGATTAATTAGAGCTGCTTTTATTATGAAACATTACTATCCCTTTAATGTAATTTTACACAGGGCCCAATGGGACGTATGCAAGGAGACAACAAATGAAGCAAATCTGGGGCAAACCAAGTGCAATTTAGGGAACAAATCAAACTGTCCACTGATTTAACCGCTTGGAAGTTAGAGAGGTCACCAACGCATTATAAAGCAAGGCCTGTGAGAGCTCTCTAGCCTTCAGCAGGTTATCAGCTCCACACCCCGTCTGGTTCTAATCACCCACCTGCTTGGAGGGAACAAGCTCTTTCCTCTCCTTGCTCATCTTCCCACCTTTCGAGACCCTCCGAGGGTGTTTAATGCTCGTCCTTATGGCCGGGCGGCAGACATAGTTTTCCAGATTCTTTGGAGGTTTCTTAGTCCTCTTAGCTTGAAGTCCAATTTTTAGCTTTAGATTTCCCTCAGAGAAGTTTGTCTCTGTGACGGAGAATTGCTGAGCGTCTGCTCCAGTCGTGCTCTGAGAGGAATCCGGGTTTGGGACCTTCTGGCTCTCTGGTTCTTTGGCACTGCTATCTTCAGAGGTGACCTTCCTTGTGACTGTGCTGGGGGTGTCTGCAGGCCCTTCTGAAGTAGACCCAACTCCTAACATAGCAGTATCCCTATGGTCCATCACAGGCTCGCTCTGCCTTTCCAGCAGGAAATGTTAGGGAAGAGGAGCGGAGCCGCCACAAGAGAAGCATTTACACTCCAGGATGTTGGATCTTTGTGCCTCTCTGCCAACAGACAAAAAGTAGGGTAAGGAACAGACACTTTAGATTACAACAGTTACAGACAAAGCGATGAAGGAGGAGTAAAAAAAAAAGGGAGGAGGAAAAAAGCAAAATAAATAAAGAGTGAAAAAGGGACAGTGAAAGGACATGTGTAAGAGAGATCTGGAGAACAAGAGAGATGGAAATAGGAAGTAAGAAAAGGGAGAGAATTACCAAGCAAGAACCAGAGAGTGAGAGACAGAAGAAGAGTTAGAGAGAGAGCCAGCAGTCAGAGAAAACATAGGAACATATAGATTACAGTCACGATACAAAATATTTGAGTTTTCCATAAAAACTGACCAAACACGTTACAGAATTATTTACACAACGTTTAATGTAGAACATGCTGGTCTCTCCACATTCCATTGTACACTGACCGGTGGGAATGTGTGTGAGGAACGCTCCTGCACCTCTGATCATTCACTCACTTCACTACGTGAAGCAGAGAAATACAGGTTTACTACCAAGCAGACCTAGGCTGCCATGCTTGCTTTTTATCAGTGAAAAATGGAGAGACACACAGAATAGAAAAGTGTGGAAATTCTAGAAAAAAACAACAGTCCCGTAAGAGATAAATAAAATTCCTATGAGATGTAAAAGGGGCTTCTACACAGGGGAGGGCTGGCCTGGGGGGCAGGGGGGCAATTGCCCCCTGGGCCAGTCATATGTCTGGGCTGGTGAGCCACTCCCTCTTTTTGCTGTAAATGTAGCTACAGTAGTGATACCACAGAGCTTACAATTGAAATAGAGCTACAATCCAAGTGGAGCGCCACTAGTAGCATAACCAGTTTGTCTTGTAAGTTATATGGTATCACTAGTGCAGCATTACTTACATTGTAAACTGTGTAGTTGCACCAGTGTAACCCCACTTCAATTGTAAGCTCTGTGGTATTGCTAGTCTTACTTCACAACACTAACCCTTTGTGTGACAGAGGGGTATGCCACGCATTGCAAAGCAATGCGTGGCATACCCCTCTGGCACTCAAAGGGTTAATGGCAATTTTAAAATTAACAAAAGAGGGTGGGCTGGGACAGAGGGCTGGAACAATAGTAAAATCGGGCCACTTGATTGTAGCTGCCCTCCAGGCCACAAATTACCAGCCCTCCCCTGCTTCTACAATAAGCGCTAGATAAGAGGACAGACTCCAAGTGATTTGTGTCAGAAATGTGTATCCCTTTGAGTGCAGAGCAATGTGTGCATAACCCTCTGGCACTCCAAGGGTTCAAGCAGTCAGAGGTAAACAAGAACAGAAAAAGGGTTGGACTTGATGGACACAAGTCTTTTTTCAACCTAAACTACTATGTGACATAGAGAAAACTAAAAGTGATAAGTTTTATGGATGTGTGTGTGTGTGTGTGTGTGTGTGTGTGTGTGTGTGTATTACATATACATATACATACACACACACACACACACACACACACACACACACACACACACACTACCAAAAATGATACGGCGTTACCCATAACACAGTCACACATACAGTACATACACACACAGAGCCAGTAGAAGTGGGACTCATGAGAGAGACCTAACAGTTAATGCAAAAGAAAAAAAAAATAGGATTTTAGTCTTACCTGTTAAATCCTTTTCTCTTAGTCCATACAGGTTACTGGTAATTTTGGGTAGGCGATCAGCCCCTTAAAGTAGGCAGGAACAATTCTGAGAAGTGACTGCTGGGTGGAGCCTACCTCCTCTCCTTAGCTTGCAGCTAGCCAGTCCCCAACCAGTAAGATTTAAAAACTGTTGACTAGGTAGTAAGAAGGTAAAGGAAGACTCCTGTGAGCATGAACCCAAAAGGACCCCCACGTTCTGAAACAGGAGAGCCAAGCATGGTCCCTTGACAGGGTGGGAGACCAGTAACCTACATGGACTAAGAGAAAAGGATTGAACAGGAAAGACTAAAATCCTCTTTTCTCTGTCGTCCAATACAAGTTACTGGTAACTTTGGGATGTACAACCATTAAGTTCTCCAGGGTGGGAAGAAAGGCAAGGACCAGGTGCAAGGCCCCCAAAGTCACCAGAACACCAATGAACCAACAGATCATGAATAGCTCAACAATAACCACAAAGTGTCAACGGACACTGAACAGGGGTAAAACAAACTCCAGGAACTGATACACAGCACACTGAACTAGAGCCAACAAGGCTCAAAAGTGAAAGAGTACTGAGAGACCAAAGAGATCCTAGACAGGCAAGGCTGCCTCCAGGATCTTCCTCCCAAAACTGGCATCAGCCGATGCCAGCACATCCACACGGTAGTGTTTCGAGGAGGTATGCATGGACGACCAAGTGGCCACCTTGCATACCTGATCAGCTGAGGCCTGATTCTTATAGGACCAAGATGCCCCAATAGACCTCGTAGAATGAGCAGTGACCCAAAAGGTAACAGGCTTCTTCCTAAGTTCGTAAGCCTTACAAATAGTGGACTTGATCGAAGAAGCAATGGATAACTTGGAAGAAGGCTTCCCTGCCCTGGGACCCTCAGGAATGACAAAGAGAGTATCAGACTGCCTCTGTGGTTCAGTGCGATGCACACAGAACTTGAGACAATGAACATCCAACAGGTGAAGATCCTTCTCCTTGTCAGAAGCAGAGTTAGGGCAGAAAGAAGGAACCACAATCTCCTAATTAATGTGGAAATCAGACACCACCTTTTGGAGAAACTCTTGTGAAGTGCGAAGCACCACCTTGTCCTTGTGAAACACCAAAAAGGGTGGCCTACAAGACAGGACATGCAGCTCTGCAACACGGTGAACAAACACAATCGGCACGAGAAAAGCCATCTTCCATGTCAGCAGATGCATAGTAATAGTGGCCAAGGAGTCAAAGGGAGAGCGCTGAAGGATGCCCAAAACAAAGTTAAGGTCCCACTGAGGAGCGGGAGTCTTAAACACAGGACTGGTATGAGCAACGCCTTGGAAGAAAACCTTGACATCAGGAAGAATAGCAAGGCGCCTCTGAAAGAAAACAGAGAGAGTAGAAGTCTGAACCTTCAGAGAACTCAGAATGAGACCATTGTCCACACCATCCTGGAGGAAGGAAAGGACCATAGGAAGATGAAAATCCTGAGACAGGTCCCTATCAGCACACCAAGATAGAGAAGTAGACCAAACTCGATGGTAGGCCTTAGAGGAAACGGCTTACGGGCACTAAGCATAGTAGCCACCACACCAGAAGAAAAACTCTTCATCTTCAAAATTGAGGACTCAATCTCCATGCTGTCAAAGACAGACGATGAATGTCCTCCTTCCGCAGGTAACCCTGTAGAAGAAGATCCGGACAGTAAGGGAGCCGGAATGGCTCCTCCACTGACAGATCCAGAAGCTCCGGAAACCAAGCCTGCCGAGGCCAATACGGAGCAATCAGAATGACTGAGCAGCGCTCCAGTCCCAGTTTCCGTATCACCCTGTGCAACAGGGGAATGGAAGGAAAGAGGTATGCCAGAGGGAAATTCCACGGGATCGACAAGGCATCCACTGCTAGAGCCAGGGGATCCGCCCAGCGAAAGCAGAACACTGGAACCTTCCTGTTGTGTTGTGTTGCCATCAGGTCGATGCACGGAAGACCCCACAGCTGGACAATGAGGTTGAACACCTCTTGGTGCAGTTCCCACTCTCCGCTGTCCACTGTGTGCTGACTGAGGAAGTCTGCCAGAAAGTTGTCTACGCCAGGAATATGAACTGCGGAAATGGTAGGGACATGCTTCTCTGCCCAGGACAAAATAGCTTTGACCTCTAGCCAGGCTGCAATACTTCGTGTGCCACCTTGCTTGTTGATGCAAGCTACCGCTGTGGCATTGTCCGACTGGAACCTGACCGGGCAACCCTCCAGCTGGCACGACAAGTGGCGCAGGGCATGAAATATCGCCCAAATCTCCAAGACTTTGATGGGAAGGGGAGATTCTTCCTGAGACCACGGGCCCTGAGTATTCAAGTGCCCCAGAACTGCTCCCGAACCAGAGAGGCTGGCATCTGTCATCACTGTTTTCCAAAATGAGCCCATAAATGGCCTGCCTTTCAGCTGATTGTTCAGGTTGAGCCACCACGAGAGACTCAGCTCCACGTGAAAAGGGAGAGATAGGGACCTGTCCAGGAAATCAGGCTGACCTCTGCATGCCAGAATTAGAAACCTCTGAAGTTCCCTGGTATGAGCCATGGCAAACAGAACCACTTCTATGGTGGAAATTAACTGCCCCACCAGGTATGACAACTTCCTGGCTGGAACCGGATCCTGATTCAGGACAGCCTGGACCTTCAGTGCTATCTGATGAGCCACTTCATCCGTGACGAAAACCATCCCTCTCTGAGTGTCGAAGAGGATGCCCAGAAAGACCATCCTCTGTGAAGGAACAAGGTCTGACTTGTCCAGGTTGATGATCCACCCGTGACGGGACAGAGCATGAATGCAATCCTGCACTTGCTGATGAAGGAGTTCTGGAGAAGAGGCCTTCAGAAGGAGGTTGCCCATGTATGGGATGACTCTGATGCTGTCTCGATGTAGGACGGAAATCAAGGCTCCCAGGACTCTGTTGAAGACTTCAGGAACTGTGGTCAGGCCAAAGGAGAGGGCAGAAAACTGGAAATGCCCTCGGTTGCAGGCAAAGTTGAGATACTGCCGACTCTGGATGAATGGTAATGTGCAAATATGCATCCTGAAGATCCAGAGAAGCTAGAAATCCCGCAGGGGACATGTAAGCTATCACTGTGCACAGCGACTCCTGGCGGTACTGGGACCTGACCGCAAAGGAATTGAGAGCCTTCAAATCCAAAATGGGACGGCAGGCGCCGTCCTTCTTGAAAACCACGAAGAGATTGGAGTAGAATCCTAACCCCCTTTCCTGAGGAGGAACTGGTTCCAAGGCCTCCTTGTCCAGAAGGGCCTGAACGGCTCCCTCGAAAAGGCGGCATTTTTCTGCACCCATAGGAGAGCGAGAAGAGAAGGTTTGAGAAGGAGGAAGGGAGGAGAAGGGCATCCTGTACCCTACAAACACCACCTGCAAAACCCAGGGGTCCGCCACAGATGCTTCCCAAGCCGAGAGGTAGTGGAGTAAGCGGCCACCCACCTGCGGGTGGGGACCCGGATTCAGTGAGTCATGCAGAAGGAGGTTTGGAAGCCTTGGACTATGATAATAAAAATCACTCCAGAAACACTGAAATAGACTTATCTGGCAGGTGAAGGGTTAAACTGCTGAGGAGAGAAGGAGAGTCCAAGCTCTGCGTAGGATACTCAATCAGCGAAAGCACAAAATGGCTGCTGCGGAGGGAGACAATCAGAAACAAGCGTGCGAAGCAAGCACTCATGGGCATTGTAGTTTCACTGAAAAAGTACCCCAACAGTGCCCAAAGCCCCCTGAGCCCCCCAACATGCCCAGAACGTTGACCGGATAACACAGCAAGGGCAGACCAACCAAATGTGCCATCTCTGACCTCGCTACATGGAGCGGTTGCAGATATATGTCCCAAACTGTAATGTCCCATAGAAGGGAATGGAGCAATGGCATCTATGAGGTAAACACTCTCAAACACAAATTATACAAGGTGAAAACCAAATGTAAAAACCACTCAAAAGCCCACCCAATAAACACTGATGTCAGTTGGTAAAGTGCCCACAACACCCCAAAAGATGCCAAACCTGCAGCCAAAGGGTTAAGTTACCACAGAAATGTGCTCCAAACACCCTACAAACATACAGATAAACCCAATGAGTGCATGAGTATGTAATAGGAACTCCAAATGAGTCCCCCGTGCGGAGGGGAAGCATGGGACATGTGGACCTCAGCACTCAAAGAGTGCTCACCTTTTTAGCTAGTCTTCTGTCTTCAGATCACCATGTATCAAGAAGATGCCTCAGTGGGCAACTCCTGGGGAAAGAACTTGCAGCCAAGATTCCCCCCCCCCAGGGCTTAGGTCTACAAAAGCACCTGGTAAACTGAGCTAGCCACATTTGGGTGATGGGAATTGTGATTGATGGTAATCTGCCTAATGGTGGTATTCCATATCTAACAGAAAAATAATAAACAAGCTAAAACTATAGCAGAACTGTTCTCTTGCCTTGTGTCTTGACCATGGAACAAATCTTACAGGATGGGGATTGGCTAGCTGCAAGCTAAGGAGAGGAGGTAGGCTCCACCCAGCAGTCACTTCTCAGAATTGTTCCTGACTACTTAAAGGGGCTGATGGCCTACCCAAAGTTACAAAGTTACCAGTAACCTGTATTGGACGACAGAGAAAAACAACTAAAACACTGAAGCCATTTCCAATTTAGCCCCAAGTGGGTAGAAACATTCCTTCCTGACTCCAAAAGGCAATCGGATATTTCCCTGGATCAACATCCTATCTACTTTCAAGCCATCTGTCATAATTCTCAATATTGTTCTGTGCTAGGTATTCATTACTTTTTTCGAAAGCAGTTTCAGTCTCTGCAAGAACAGCATACCGAGGCAAAGAATTCCATAGCTTTACCGCCCTTACTGCAAAAATACCTGCCTTTGTTTTAGTCAAAAGAGCCTTTCCTCTGTTCTTAATGGATGATCTCTTGTTCTTAGCACGGCTCTATGAGTAAATAGTTAATTGGAAATTTCATTGTATTGACCTTGAATATATATGTAAATGGTAATCATATCACCTCTTGTATGTCTCTTCTCTAATGTAAACAACCCCAGTTTGGTTAGTTTCTCTTTATAACTCAGATCCTCCAATCCTAGATAGTTACAGAAGCACATGCACACACGCACGCACACACGCACGCACACAAAGGTGTCATGAGAAACACACATACATAGATATACAGAGAAATTAAAATCAAATAGTCCTGATTGCACCACAGAGGTGTATGCAACTTCATGATAAAGGAAAAGTCATTATGGACAAACCCTAGCTATAATGGGAAAGGTAGAGGAATAGACAGAAGTTTGTGAATAGTAGGGACAAGATGTATGCGCGTCAAAAGGGGAGAGGTGAATGTGAGTCGAACAGGGCGGTGGTAGTGGAGGCCAAAATGTATGTCTGGGGTTAGCCGATTCCCTCATTTGGAGACCAATTCGCAGCTGGACTGTCATTTGGGCAGGACCAGTATGATATACTTCAGACTATTTCTTCCCTGCGTATGGCACTTGTAAGCTAAAAGAGATTGCACCCTGGGTGCAGATTACAGTCCTAGTGCGCTCTTTGCATAACCTTTGCAAGCTCATGAGCCTAACTGAGCATCTGTGTGCGCTTTTGCCTCTTGATGGGATTTTGATATTCCATGAGCCTCTGTTCTTTCCCAGTCTGGTACTGCCTGAACCTACGTTTCTGGAGCTGTGTGGTATACCAGTTCATACTTCTTTTGTGGCTAGGACTTGTCTGTTCCTTTTGCTCCATTGTTTCATTGATGTACCTGTATTTATTACAGCATACTGATGCAGTGTTGACAGTTTACTTTGTTCCTTGGTATCCATGCTCTCGGGCTCTGTATTGGTAATGTGTGTACTTATTTCTGTTTTGAGCTGTTGACTTTCTGTGGCTCTCTTCATTTTATGTTTGGTATTCTCTTAAGAGATTATGTCATACTTGCACACAATCTTTGAAAGATTATGTTTGCAGATTGTTCTTCCTAGTTATTGTTTCATGCTACATTGTAGGGGATATTCACTTGGCTAAGCTTATAGGTCATTGGTGTTCTTGGTTTCAGCTTCTCTTTAAATGAACCTGTAAGAAAGTGAAAATGAAATGGAGATTTAATGCCTGAGAAGTCATATCCATAAGAGTGCACCACTGATACAATATGAACTATGTCCTATGATACGACTTGGAAGAAAGAGCTTTCCTACCTTGGATCATGGTGGACATAACATCATCAGACATCCTTTTCCCTCAAGATGTTGGCTTCAAGAACCATGCGGTCAAGGCTAATCAAGGTTAGCCTTTCAACCTGGTGGTGACAGAAGGGGTCATGTGTCAGAAGATCCAGTCTCAAGCGATCTTTGAATGGTTTCTCAATAGATAGAATGAGAATATCTGCAGACCAGGCCAAACAGGCCAGAAAGCTGAGATAAGGATGATTACAGCATTTTGATCATCTTGGGATCAAAGGTTGTGGAGGAGATATGTCTGCCAGGGTTAAGTTCAACTAAATGGACAACTCATCCAAAACAAAGGCAGAAGAATCCTTTGCCTTAGGTGAGAACATTTTAGTATCTTGCCTACTTCCATGTGTAATGAGTGGCTCCTTGTACCCCCCCCCCTCTCCCATTACAGCAATCATGCTGTCTCATACTCTCAGCACAGGCTTGTTTCTTACAAACCTCTTGAATTTTCTTCAGGGAGAGGGTTATTGCCCTACTAGAATATTTATTTGAAGTCTGGATTATTTTGTTAACCATTTCCCCTGGACTGACCTGTTCCTTCAAACAGCCACCCCATCCGGTTAGGCTTGCATCCGTGGAGAATCTGTGCCAAGGACAACAGGAAAGCTTAAGGGCCATGGACAAGTATTATGATCAACACTCTATTGATGGTTTAAGGACCAAATCCAATGACAGACCTTGGACAAAACAGGCTTCCTAGCTAGGAGAATGAGATTTGTGACAGTTTCAGAGAAATCCTTCAAGATGTTGGCATTAAGAGTCGTGCTGTTAAAGCCACACTCTGCACCTGAGTATGACAAACCGTACCTTGGGTCAGAGGACTGAACCTCAGGGGAAGGCAAAAGCATTCTGAGATGGACAAATTGAGAACATACGATAACCAGGCCTGACTTGAGCTCTTTTCATCCCGACCTTTGTCAATACCCCGTAAATCAAGAGTAAATGGGGGAAATACATATTGCCAGATGAAAATGTTATCACATCGGTTCTCATGGGAGGTCATGAAATCCACTGATGGTAACCCACAGTGGTGGAATATCAAGTCAACCACACTCTGGTTTTGTTCTCAATTGCCAGAATCCAGACTTTGATGACTTAGAAAGTCTTTGACCACATTTTCCATTACTGGGATGTTAACTGCAGAGCAGGCCGGAACGTGAGTTTTGGCCCACTAAAGGATCTCATGAACCTCTGCCCAAGCAGACTCTCTTCTGGTTCCTCCTTAATGACTAATATATGCAACTACTGTCGCAGGGGACTGCTGCAAACACCGAGACCAGGTGACCTAGCACTCTCATCTACTCCCACATCATCATCATCAACAGCCAGGATATTGCATGATTCATCCAAAGGGCAAGAAACTAGAGCTTGCCTTCTGGCAGAAACACCTTCCTTGGAGGGTTCTGAATATCATTACTAAGAAATGCAGAACTTGGGAAAGTACCAAAGAGGACTTCTGCCAAAGCAGATATGACCTTCATAAAGACCCTTGGAGCAGACACTAGACCAAAGGGAAGGACAGTAAATTGGTAACAACTATGCGCAAAGGAAAAGAGTAGGAAGAGCTGATGATCTGAATGAATCAGAACATGAAGCCAAGTATCTTGGAGGTCCAGAGAGGCAAGGAACGTTCCCAAAACACATGGCTGCAATGACAGAGTGCAGACAGTGGCAGCCTCCATACTTTTTGAGAACTACAAAAAGATTGGAGTAGAATCACTTAGAACATTCCTGCACTGGATAGGAACCAGCCCCAGATTTTTCCAGCAGAGAGGATACTTAGCCTATAAACAGATGTTCACGAACCGGATCCCAAGGAACCCTGGACAGAAAAAAATTGTGAGGTGTAAGGGACTTAAAGTGTACACTGTACCATTCCGAAATGACCTGCAAAACCTATTGATCATCACTGAAGTCTCCTACTCGTATTGAAAAGAAGGAGGATCCCAAAAGGATTGGGAAGGACCAGTGCACTGAGATTCACACAAAGGTATGCTTGTCAGCCTTAGACTTCTGAGTAGACTTCATGTTCTACTAACACTGCTAAGGCTTTGGGGAGGACTGGATTTTGAACTCTACAAACAGGAGGTGGTAATGGTAACCACGTGTCTTAAAGAAACAGAGAATTTAACAACAGGTAAGAACTATTCGGTCCATCTAGTCTGCCCATTTTTCCTACTTTTTCTGCTACTTTTCCATTTTGCTTTGGAGGAATCTGAGGCAACAAGCAATATGAGGGAAGAGACAGTGGAAATAAAAATATCTGGGAATAACAAGTTGCTTATCAGGCACTTTCCATTCCTTCAGTACCAGCTGGTCCAAGGAATGATGGAGAGGGAAAAATCCACAGTATCCCTCCAGCACCTGGAATAAGGGCTCGATGTACAAGTGTGACACCTGCAGAGTCTCCAGAACAGCCCTAATAATACCTTCCACTGAGGTCCTAGGGTCTTCAATGGAAGCTTCATCAGGAGCAATGAGTGAAACTTTCATCATAAGGAGCCCCTTCAAACAACTGAGAAACCTCCCCGCAAGAAAACTAAGCAAAATAGAAGAGGGGACAGGACAACCCAAACTCCAGTATTGAAGGGTGAAGTAAATAAAGGGGAGGGAGGTGAAATCTAAAAGGAAGAGTTTCATCTCCCAAAGACTTCTGGGTGGTAAAATAAAGATTGGCTATAGCTCTCATGCAGAGGGACATAAGGCCCTCCACAGGCTCAGACCAGTAAAGTCCATATGAATTCCGACTGGACCTGAGGAACAAGTGGGTGACAGAGGAATAATGTCATAATGTTCTCACATTCTCCAACCAGCCCAGCAATCTGTGATGTAATTAACCTCCTAATACAGCTGAAAGTGATGTCATTAAACTATTCTCAGACTACCTGTCAATATTGTCACTAATTTCCCTCTAATTACTAGTCAGTGATGTCACTAATCTCTGCACACTCCAGGTGTCAGTGATGACACTGAAATTCACCTGACAGTGATGTCAAAATTATACTACTAGTCCAACTCAATGATGTCACTAATCTCCTCCAAGTCAAGCTATCAGATTATCAGTACAACTGCAAGTGAGGTCACTATACTATTCCCAGACCACGTGTCAGCGATGCCACTAATCTCCTCCTAGTACAGAAGTAACAGTCAAGGCATCAACACACATCATAGTATCACAAGTGTAGCACTACAGAGAAAATGTCTATATCGCTGCAACAAATCTTAAACCTAAGGTGAGTAACTTCGGCACCCTAGTTGTTGACAACTACTGATTGACACAGCTGAAGGGCCAAAAGTAGCACACCCCTGCCGCAATGTTTACATTTCAATAAGACAATATGGTTGTGTGCTCATGAAGCACACTGATGTGATAGAAATGGTACAGTGAACGGGCAGCTGCCTTACGAATGAATGTGTATGGATAGAAAAAGAGGTGATGCATTGCTGGGTCCACTCACAATTACATGGTGACGCACACAGACATCTCACACTGTTTGACACACAGACATACCACACCGTGTTCATTCTGAGATGTCTAAGATAGAAACATGGTGATGCACGGTTAGATCTGCTCACAGCTACACAGGCACATACGCATATTTTATACGGTTTGACATGCACACACACACATCTCAAAGCAGAAGCAGCAGCTCCCCCCTGGCAATAATCAGTGCAAGACACGGTGACATGACACTAGAAGCAGAGAAGGAGACAGGAGGCTGCAGATCTCCTGCACACAGCAGGGCCTATAACAACCCAAAGTCACAGCGATACCTGGACAAGACCTCCTTCCACAAGTGCCATTCTGTTAGCAGGCGGGGAGACTAGCTTGTTTACCTCTTGGATTTGGTGTCCAGCCCCTGGAGAGGATCTCTTGGCTCTGTTTACAGTCAGGAGGGCTGGAACTAGCAGCTAGTGAAACCCCTGCATCTGTACTGGGTAAGGGTGGGGGGGAGGGGAGCGAGAAGCAGGGGGAGGAGGAAGAGGGCAGGGAAAAGGGGAGGGGAAGGATTCCCAGGAACCAGAGCTGTGCCTTATAGGAAGGGATTAACTCCTTCTTACAAAGTTGGGAACCGCACGCTGGGTGTACACACGAGTAAACACACACAGTACAAATATATACCCATAGGCTGCAAGCACGTTCTGAGCACACACACACACAAGCTGGGTGCAAACACACACACGCAAAATGAGTGCAAACACACTGACTTCAAACACACAAGCTGGGTACCAACATGAGTGCAAACACACTCACGCCTCGTGCAAACACATGTACAGGTAAGACACTCATGCCGAGAACAAAACGCACGCATGCCAAGTACAACACAATGGAAACACACGCTGAGTGTAAACACGAATGTAAACACGAAAGCAAACACACACTCACTGGGTACAAAAACACACTCACTGGGTACAAACACACAGAGTGCAAACACACACTCACTGGGTACAAACACACACTCACTGGGTACAAACACGCAGAGTGCAAACACACACTCACTGGGTACAAACATTCAGAGTGCAAACACACACTCACTGGGTACAAACATGCAGAGTGCAAACACACACTCACTGGGTACAAACACACACTCACTGGGTACAAACACACAGAGTGCAAACACACACTCACTGGGTACAAACACACACTCACTGGGTACAAACACGCAGAGTGCAAACACACACTCACTGGATACAAACATTCAGAGTGCAAACACACACTCACTGGGTACAAACACGCAGAGTGCAAACACACACTCACTGGGTACAAACACACACTCACTTGGTACAAACACGCAGAGTGCAAACACACACTCACTGGGTACAAACATGCAGAGTACAAACACACACTCACTGGGTACAAACACGCAGAGTGCAAACACACACTCACTGGGTACAAACACACACTCACTGGGTACAAACACGCAGAGTGCAAACACGCACTCACTGGGTACAAACACACACTCACTTGGTACAAACACGCAGAGTGCAAACACACACTCACTGGGTACAAACATGCAGAGTACAAACACACACTCACTGGGTACAAACATGCAGAGTACAAACACACACTCACTGGGTACAAACACACACTCACTGGGTACAAACATTCAGAGTGCAAACACACACTCACTTGGTACAAACATGCAGAGTGCAAACACACACTCAATGGGTACAAACACACACTCACTGGGTACAAACATTCAGAGTGCAAACACACACTCACTTGGTACAAACACACAGAGTGCAAACACACACTCACTGGGTACAAACATGCAGAGTACAAACACACACACTCACTGGGTACAAGCACGCAGAGGGCAAACACACACTCACCAGGTACAAACACGCAGAGTACAAACACACACTCACTAGATACAAACATGCAGAGTGCAAACACACACTCACTGGGTACAAACACGCAGAGTGCAAACACACACACTCACTGGATACAAACCATTCAGAGTGCAAACACACACACTCACTGGGTACAAACACGCAGAGTACAAACACACACACTCACTGGGTACAAGCACGCAGAGGGCAAACACACACTAACCAGGTACAAACACGCAGAGTACAAACACACACTCACTAGATACAAACATGCAGAGTGCAAACACACACTCACTGGGTACAAACACGGAGAGGGCAAACGCACACTCACTGGGTACAAACATGCAGAGTGCAAACACACACTCACTGGGTATAAACATGCAAAGTGCAAACACACACTCACTGGGTATAAACATTCAGAGTGCAAACACACACTCACTAGACACAAACATGCAGAGCACAAACACACACTCACTAGATACAAACATGCAGAGTGTAAACACACACTCACTGGGTACAAACACGGAGAGGGCAAACACACACTCACTGGGTACAAACATGCAGAGGGCAAACACACACTCACTGGGTACAAACATGCAGAGTGCAAACACACACTCACTGGGTATAAACATGCAGAGTGCAAACACACACTCACTGGGTACAAACACGCAGAGTACAAACACACACTCACTAGATACAAACATGCAGAGTGCAAACACACACTCACTGGGTACAAACATGCAGAGTACAAACACACACTCACTAGATACAAACATGCAGAGTACAAACACACACTCACTGGGTACAAACATGCAGAGTGCAAACATACACTCACTGGGTACAAACATTCAGAGTACAAACACACACTCACTAGATACAAACAGGCAGAGTACAAACACACACTCACTGGGTACAAACAAGCAGAGTACACACATACACTCACTAGATACAAACATGCAGAGTACAAACACACACCCACTGGGTACAAATATGCAAAGTACAAACATACACTCACTGGATGCAAACACACGTTGGGTACAAACATGCAGCGTGCAAACACACACTCACTGGGTACAAACATGCAGCATGCAAACACACGCTGGGTACAAACATGCAGAGTGCACACACACTCACTAGGTACAAACATGCAGAGTACAAACACACACAGTATATATTCACACTCACTGGGTAGAAACATGCAGAGTACAAACACTCACACATATGCTGTGTGAAAAAGCCTACAAGCTGGGTATAATCACTGCATCAGGTTAATGCTGACCTCTTATAATGCATAATAATGAAGACTGCACAGGAAACAATGTAGGTCAAGGCCATGGGTGGGCAACCTGTAGAACTTCTGTTTTTGGACTACAGTTCCCATTATCCTCAACCAACTATGTTGATACAACTGTAATTGGGCAAAAAATGTCCATCTTCCCCAGCCGCTCTTTACTTCCTAGTTTTTCATGTACTAAAATCCCCACTATCCACAGGTGGCCATATCCAAAATTACAGTACAGCAGTAACAGGCTGTACACCATACTCCTGTATATCATACACACAGTAGAGTAGTAACAGGCTGTACACCATCCTCCTGTATATCATACACACAGTACAGTAGTAACAGCCTGTACACCATATTCCTGTATATCATACACACAGTACAGTAGTAACAGCCTGTACACCATACTCCTGTATATCATACACACAGTACAGTAGTAACAGGCTGTACACCATCCTCCTATATATCATACACACAGTACAGTAGTAACAGGCTGTACACCATACTCCTATATATCATACACACAGTACAGTAGTAACAGCCTGTACACCATACTCCTGTATATCATACACACAGTACAGTAATAAAACAGGCTGTACACCATACTCCTGTATATCATACACACAGTACAGTAATAACAGCCTGTACACCATACTCCTATATATCATACACACAGTACAGTAGTAACAGGCTGTACACCATACTCCTGTATATCATACACACAGTACAGTAGTAACAGCCTGTACACCATACTCCTGTATATCTTACACACAGTACAGTAGTAACAGGCTGTACACCATACTCCTGTATATCATACACACAGTACAGTAGTAACAGGCTGTACACCATACTTCTGTATATCATACACACAGTACAGTAGTAACAGGCTGTACACCATACTCCTGTATATCATACACACAGTACAGTAGTAACAGGCTGTACACCATCCTCCTATATATCATACACACAGTACAGTAGTAACAGGCTGTACACCATACTCCTGTATATCATACACACAGTACAGTAGTAACAGGCTGTACACCATACTCCTGTATATCATACACACAGTACAGTAGTAACAGTCTGTACACCATCCTCCTGTATATCATACACACAGTACAATAGTAACAGGCTGTACACCATACTCCTGTATATCATACACACAGTACAGTAGTAACAGGCTGTACACCATCCTCCTATATATCATACACACAGTACAGTAGTAACAGGCTGTACACCATCCTCCTATATATCATACACACAGTACAGTAGTAACAGGCTGTACACCATACTCCTGTATATCATACACACAGTACAGTAGTAACAGGCTGTACACCATACTCCTGTATATCATACAAACAGTACAGTAGTAACAGCCTGTACACCATCCTCCTGTATATCATACACACAGTACAGTAGTAACAGCCTGTACACCATATTCCTGTATATCATACACACAGTACAGTAGTAACAGGCTGTACACCATACTCCTGTATATCATACACACAGTACAGCAGTAACAGGCTGTACACCATCCTCCTGTATATCATACACACAGTACAGCAGTAACAGGCTGTACACCATCCTCCTGTATATCATACACACAGTACAGTAGTAACAGGCTGTACACCATACTTCTGTATATCATACACACAGTACAGTAGTAACAGCCTGTACACCATACTCCTGTATATCATACACACAGTACAGTAGTAACAGCCTGTACACCATATTCCTGTATATCATACACACAGTACAGTAGTAACAGCCTGTACACCATACTCCTGTATATCATACACACAGTACAGTAGTAACAGGCTGTACACCATACTCCTGTATATCATACACACAGTACAGTAGTAACAGGCTGTACACCATACTCCTATATATCATACACACAGTACAGTAGTAACAGCCTGTACACCATACTCCTGTATATCATACACACAGTACAGTAGTAACAGGCTGTACACCATACTCCTGTATATCATACACACAGTACAGTAGTAACAGCCTGTACACCATCCTCCTATATATCATACACACAGTACAGCAGTAACAGGCTGTACACCATACTCCTGTATATCATACACACAGTACAGTAGTAACAGGCTGTACACCATACTCCTGTATATCATACACACAGTACAGCAGTAACAGTCTATACACCATACTCCTATATATCATACACACAGTACAGTAGTAACAGGCTGTACACCATACTCCTGTATATCATACACACAGTACAGCAGTAACCGTCTATACACCATACTCCTGTATATCATACACACAGTACAGTAGTAACAGGCTGTACACCATACTCCTATATATCATACACACAGTACAGTAGTAACAGCCTGTACACCATACTCCTGTATATCATACACACAGTACAGTAGTAACAGGCTGTACACCATACTCCTGTATATCATACACACAGTACAGTAGTAACAGCCTGTACACCATATTCCTGTATATCATACACACAGTACAGTAGTAACAGCCTGTACACCATATTCCTGTATATCATACACACAGTACAGTAGTAACAGCCTGTACACCATACTCCTGTATATCATACACACAGTACAGTAGTAACAGCCTATACACCATACTTCTGTATATCATACACACAGTACAGTAGTAACAGGCTGTACACCATACTCCTGTATATCATACACACAGTACAGTAGTAACAGGCTGTACACCATACTCCTATATATCATACACACAGTACAGTAGTAACAGCCTGTACACCATACTCCTGTATATCATACACACAGTACAGTAGTAACAGGCTGTACACCATACTCCTGTATATCATACACACAGTACAGTAGTAACAGGCTGTACACCATACTTCTGTATATCATACACACAGTACAGTAGTAACAGCCTGTACACCATACTCCTGTATATCATACACACAGTACAGTAGTAACAGCCTGTACACCATACTCCTGTATATCATACACACAGTACAGTAGTAACAGCCTGTACACCATACTCCTGTATATCATACACACAGTACAGTAGTAACAGCCTGTACACCATACTCCTGTATATCATACACACAGTACAGTAGTAACAGCCTGTACACCATACTCCTGTATATCATACACACAGTACAGTAGTAACAGCCTGTACACCATCCTCCTGTATATCATACACACAGTACAGTAGTAACAGCCTGTACACCATACTCATGTATATCATACACACAGTACAGTAGTAACAGCCTGTACACCATACTCCTGTATATCATACACACAGTACAATAGTAACAGGCTGTACACCATACTCCTGTATATCATACACACAGTACAGTAGTAACAGCCTGTACACCATATTCCTGTATATCATACACACAGTACAGTAGTAACAGCCTATACACCATACTCCTGTATATCATACACACAGTACAATAGTAACAGCCTGTACACCATACTCCTATATATCATACACACAGTACAGTAGTAACAGGCTGTACACCATCCTCCTGTATATCATACACACAGTACAATAGTAACAGCCTGTACACCATACTCCTGTATATCATACACACAGTACAGTAGTAACAGGCTGTACACCATCCTCCTGTATATCATACACACAGTACAATAGTAACAGCCTGTACACCATACTCCTGTATATCATACACATAGTACAGTAGTAACAGGCTGTACACCATCCTCCTGTATATCATACACACAGTACAGTAGTAACAGGCTGTACACCATATTCCTGTATATCATACACACAGTAGAGTAGTAACAGCCTGTACACCATACTCCTGTATATCATACACACAGTACAATAGTAACAGGCTGTACACCATACTCCTGTATATCATACACACAGTACAATAGTAACAGCCTGTACACCATACTCCTGTATATCATACACACAGTACAATAGTAACAGGCTGTACACCATACTCCTGTATATCATACACACAGTACAGTAGTAACAGCCTGTACACCATCCTCCTGTATATCATACACACAGTACAGCAGTAACAGGCTGTACACCATCCTCCTGTATATCATACACACAGTACAGTAGTAACAGGCTGTACACCATCCTCTGTCCTGTATATCATACACACAGTACAGTAGTAACAGCCTGTACACCATACTCCTGTATATCATACACACAGTACAGTAGTAACAGCCTGTACACCATACTCCTATATATCATACACACAGTACAGTAGTAACAGGCTGTACACCATCCTCCTATATATCATACACACAGTACAGTAGTAACAGGCTGTACACCATACTCCTGTATATCATACACACAGTACAGTAGTAACAGCCTGTACACCATATTCCTGTATATCATACACACAGTAGAGTAGTAACAGCCTGTACACCATACTCCTGTATATCATACACACAGTACAGTAGTAACAGCCTGTACACCATCCTCCTGTATATCATACACACAGTACAGTAGTAACAGGCTGTACACCATACTCCTGTATATCATACACACAGTACAGTAGTAACAGCCTGTACACCATACTCCTGTATATCATACACACAGTACAGTAGTAACAGGCTGTACACCATACTCATGTATATCATACACACAGTACAGTAGTAACAGGCTGTACACCATATTCCTGTATATCATACACACAGTACAGTAGTAACAGGCTGTACACCATACTCCTGTATATCATACACACAGTACAGTAGTAACAGCCTGTACACCATACTCCTGTATATCATACACACAGTACAATAGTAACAGCCTGTACACCATACTCCTGTATATCATACACACAGTACAGTAGTAACAGGCTGTACACCATCCTCTGTCCTGTATATCATACACACAGTACAGTAGTAACAGCCTGTACACCATACTCTTGTATATCATACACACAGTAGAGTAGTAACAGGCTGTACACCATCCTCCTGTATATCATACACACAGTACAGTAGTAACAGGCTGTACACCATCCTCCTGTATATCATACACACAGTACAGTAGTAACAGGCTGTACACCATCCTCCTGTATATCATACACACAGTACAGTAGTAACAGGCTGTACACCATATTCCTGTATATCATACACACAGTACAGTAGTAACAGTCTGTACACCATACTCCTGTATATCATACACACAGTACAGTAGTAACAGCCTGTACACCATCCTCCTGTATATCATACACACAGTACAGTAGTAACAGGCTGTACACCATACTCCTGTATATCATACACACAGTACAGTAGTAACAGGCTGTACACCATACTCCTGTATATCATACACACAGTACAGTAGTAACAGGCTGTACACCATACTCCTGTATATCATACACACAGTACAGTAGTAACAGGCTATACACCATCCTCTGTCCTGTATATCATACACACAGTAAAGTAGTAACAGCCTGTACACCATACTCTTGTATATCATACACACAGTAGAGTAGTAACAGGCTGTACACCATCCTCCTGTATATCATACACACAGTACAGTAGTAACAGGCTGTACACCATCCTCCTGTATATCATACACACAGTACAGTAGTAACAGGCTGTACACCATCCTCCTGTATATCATACACACAGTACAGTAGTAACAGGCTGTACACCATATTCCTGTATATCATACACACAGTACAGTAGTAACAGTCTGTACACCATACTCCTGTATATCATACACACAGTACAGTAGTAACAGGCTGTACACCATACTCCTGTATATCATACACACAGTACAGTAGTAACAGTCTGTACACCATACTCCTGTATATCATACACACAGTACAGTAGTAACAGTCTGTACACCATACTCCTGTATATCATACACACAGTACAGTAGTAACAGTCTGTACACCATACTCCTGTATATCATACACACAGTACAGTAGTAACAGTCTGTACACCATACTCCTGTATATCATACACACAGTAGAGTAGTAACAGCCTGTACACCATACTCATGTATATCATACACACAGTACAGTAGTAAAAGGCTGTATACCATCCTCCTGTATATCATACACACAGTACAGTAGTAACAGCCTGTACACCATACTCCTGTATATCATACACACAGTACAGTAGTAACAGGCTGTACACCATACTCCTGTATATCATACACACAGTACAATAGTAACAGGCTGTACACCATATTCCTGTATATCATACACACAGTACAATAGTAACAGCCTGTACACCATATTCCTGTATATCATACACACAGTACAGTAGTAACAGGCTGTACACCATCCTCCTGTATATCATACACACAGTACAGTAGTAACAGTCTGTACACCATATTCCTGTATATCATACACACAGTACAGTAGTAACAGCCTATACACCATACTCCTATATATCATACACACAGTAGAGTAGTAACAGCCTATACACCATACTCCTGTATATCATACACACAGTACAGTAGTAACAGCCTGTACACCATACTCCTGTATATCATACACACAGTACAATAGTAACAGGCTGTACACCATCCTCCTGTATATCATACACACAGTACAGTAGTAACAGGCTGTACACCATACTCCTGTATATCATACACACAGTACAGTAGTAACAGTCTGTACACCATATTCCTGTATATCATACACACAGTACAGTAGTAACAGCCTGTACACCATACTTCTGTATATCATACACACAGTACAGTAGTAACAGGCTGTACACCATACTCCTGTATATCATACACACAGTACAGTAGTAACAGCCTGTACACCATCCTCCTGTATATCATACACACAGTACAGTAGTAACAGCCTGTACACCATACTCCTGTATATCATACACACAGTACAGTAGTAACAGTCTGTACACCATACTCCTGTATATCATACACACAGTACAGTAGTAACAGGCTGTACACCATACTCCTGTATATCATACACACAGTACAGTAGTAACAGGCTGTACACCATCCTCCTGCATATCATACAAACAGTACAGCAGTAACAGGCTGTACACCATCCTCCTGCATATCATACACACAGTACAGTAGTAACAGTCTGTACACCATACTCCTGTATATCATACACACAGTACAATAGTAACAGGCTGTACACCATACTCCTGTATATCATACACACAGTACAGTAGTAACAGCCTGTACACCATCCTCCTGTATATCATACACACAGTACAGTAGTAACAGCCTGTACACCATCCTCCTGTATATCATACACACAGTACAGTAGTAACAGTCTGTACACCATACTCCTGTATATCATACACACAGTACAGTAGTAACAGGCTGTACACCATACTCCTGTATATCATACACACAGTACAGTAGTAACAGGCTGTACACCATACTCCTGTATATCATACACACAGTACAGTAGTAACAGCCTGTACACCATACTCCTGTATATCATACACACAGTACAGTAGTAACAGCCTATACACCATACTCCTGTATATCATACACACAGTACAGTAGTAACAGGCTGTACACCATACTCCTGTATATCATACACACAGTACAGTAGTAACAGCCTGTACACCATACTCCTGTATATCATACACACAGCACAATAGTAACAGCCTGTACACCATCCTCCTGTATATCATACACACAGTACAGTAGTAACAGGCTGTACACCATACTCCTGTATATCATACACACAGTACAGTAGTAACAGGCTGTACACCATACTCCTGTATATCATACACACAGTACAGTAGTAACAGGCTGTACACCATACTCCTGTATATCATACACACAGTACAGTAGTAACAGCCTGTACACCATACTCCTGTATATCATACACACAGCACAATAGTAACAGCCTGTACACCATCCTCCTGTATATCATACACACAGTACAGTAGTAACAGGCTGTACACCATACTCCTGTATATCATACACACAGTACAGTAGTAACAGGCTGTACACCATACTCCTGTATATCATACACACAGTACAGTAGTAACAGGCTGTACACCATACTCCTGTATATCATACACACAGTACAGTAGTAACAGCCTGTACACCATACTCCTGTATATCATACACACAGCACAATAGTAACAGGCTGTACACCATCCTCCTGTATATCATACACACAGTACAGTAGTAACAGGCTGTACACCATACTCCTGTATATCATACACACAGTACAGTAGTAACAGCCTGTACACCATACTCCTGTATATCATACACACAGTACAGTAGTAACAGGCTGTACACCATCCTCCTATATATCATACACACAGTACAGTAGTAACAGCCTGTACACCATACTCCTATATATCATACACACAGCACAATAGAACAGTCTATACACCATATTCCTGTATATCATACACACAGTACAGTAGTAACAGTCTGTACACCATCCTCTGTCCTGTATATCATACACACAGTACAGTAGTAACAGGCTGTACACCATCCTCCTGTATATCATACACACAGTACAGTAGTAACAGCCTGTACACCATACTCCTATATATCATACACACAGTACAGTAGTAACAGGCTGTACACCATCCTCCTGTATATCATACACACAGTACAGTAGTAACAGCCTGTACACCATACTCATGTATATCATACACACAGTACAGTAGTAACAGGCTGTACACCATCCTCCTGTATATCATACACACAGTACAGTAGTAACAGCCTGTACACCATACTCCTATATATCATACACACAGTACAGTAGTAACAGCCTGTACACCATCCTCCTATATATCATACACACAGTACAGTAGTAACAGGCTGTACACCATATTCCTGTATATCATACACACAGTACAGTAGTAACAGCCTGTACACCATACTCCTATATATCATACACACAGTACAGTAGTAACAGGCTGTACACCATCCTCCTGTATATCATACACACAGTACAGTAGTAACAGGCTGTACACCATCCTCCTGTATATCATACACACAGTACAGTAGTAACAGGCTGTACACCATACTCCTATATATCATACACACAGTACAGTAGTAACAGCCTGTACACCATACTCCTGTATATCATACACACAGTACAGTAGTAACAGTCTGTACACCATCCTCCTATATATCATACACACAGTACAGTAGTAACAGGCTGTACACCATACTCCTGTATATCATACACACAGTACAATAGTAACAGCCTGTACACCATACTCCTGTATATCATACACACAGTACAGTAGTAACAGGCTGTACACCATACTCCTGTATATCATACACACAGTACAGTAGTAACAGGCTGTACACCATACTCCTGTATATCATACACACAGTACAGTAGTAACAGCCTGTACACCATACTCCTGTATATCATACACACAGCACAATAGTAACAGCCTGTACACCATCCTCCTGTATATCATACACACAGTACAGTAGTAACAGGCTGTACACCATACTCCTGTATATCATACACACAGTACAGTAGTAACAGGCTGTACACCATACTCCTGTATATCATACACACAGTACAGTAGTAACAGGCTGTACACCATACTCCTGTATATCATACACACAGTACAGTAGTAACAGCCTGTACACCATACTCCTGTATATCATACACACAGCACAATAGTAACAGGCTGTACACCATCCTCCTGTATATCATACACACAGTACAGTAGTAACAGGCTGTACACCATACTCCTGTATATCATACACACAGTACAGTAGTAACAGCCTGTACACCATACTCCTGTATATCATACACACAGTACAGTAGTAACAGGCTGTACACCATCCTCCTATATATCATACACACAGTACAGTAGTAACAGCCTGTACACCATACTCCTATATATCATACACACAGCACAATAGAACAGTCTATACACCATATTCCTGTATATCATACACACAGTACAGTAGTAACAGTCTGTACACCATCCTCTGTCCTGTATATCATACACACAGTACAGTAGTAACAGGCTGTACACCATCCTCCTGTATATCATACACACAGTACAGTAGTAACAGCCTGTACACCATACTCCTATATATCATACACACAGTACAGTAGTAACAGGCTGTACACCATCCTCCTGTATATCATACACACAGTACAGTAGTAACAGCCTGTACACCATACTCATGTATATCATACACACAGTACAGTAGTAACAGGCTGTACACCATCCTCCTGTATATCATACACACAGTACAGTAGTAACAGCCTGTACACCATACTCCTATATATCATACACACAGTACAGTAGTAACAGCCTGTACACCATCCTCCTATATATCATACACACAGTACAGTAGTAACAGGCTGTACACCATATTCCTGTATATCATACACACAGTACAGTAGTAACAGCCTGTACACCATACTCCTATATATCATACACACAGTACAGTAGTAACAGGCTGTACACCATCCTCCTGTATATCATACACACAGTACAGTAGTAACAGGCTGTACACCATCCTCCTGTATATCATACACACAGTACAGTAGTAACAGGCTGTACACCATACTCCTATATATCATACACACAGTACAGTAGTAACAGCCTGTACACCATACTCCTGTATATCATACACACAGTACAGTAGTAACAGCCTGTACACCATACTCCTATATATCATACACACAGTACAGTAGTAACAGGCTGTACACCATACTCCTATATATCATACACACAGTACAGTAGTAACAGGCTGTACACCATCCTCCTGTATATCATACACACAGTAGAGTAGTAACAGCCTGTACACCATACTCCTGTATATCATACACACAGTACAGTAGTAACAGCCTGTACACCATACTCATGTATATCATACACACAGTACAGTAGTAACAGGCTGTACACCATCCTCCTGTATATCATACACACAGTACAGTAGTAACAGCCTGTACACCATACTCATGTATATCATACACACAGTACAGTAGTAACAGCCTGTACACCATACTCCTGTATATCATACACACAGTACAGTAGTAACAGCCTGTACACCATACTCCTGTATATCATACACACAGTACAGTAGTAACAGGCTGTACACCATCCTCCTATATATCATACACACAGTACAGTAGTAACAGGCTGTACACCATATTCCTGTATATCATACACACAGTACAGTAGTAACAGGCTGTACACCATACTCCTGTATATCATACACACAGTACAGTAGTAACAGTCTGTACACCATCCTCCTATATATCATACACACAGTACAGTAGTAACAGCCTGTACACCATACTCCTGTATATCATACACACAGTACAGTAGTAACAGGCTGTACACCATCCTCCTATATATCATACACACAGTACAGTAGTAACAGCCTGTACACCATACTCCTATATATCATACACACAGCACAATAGAACAGTCTATACACCATATTCCTGTATATCATACACACAGTACAGTAGTAACAGTCTGTACACCATCCTCTGTCCTGTATATCATACACACAGTACAGTAGTAACAGGCTGTACACCATCCTCCTGTATATCATACACACAGTACAGTAGTAACAGCCTGTACACCATACTCCTATATATCATACACACAGTACAGTAGTAACAGGCTGTACACCATCCTCCTGTATATCATACACACAGTACAGTAGTAACAGCCTGTACACCATATTCCTGTATATCATACACACAGTACAGTAGTAACAGCCTGTACACCATACTCCTATATATCATACACAGAGTACAGCAGTAACAGGCTGTACACCATCCTCCTGTATATCATACACACAGTACAATAGTAACAGCCTGTACACCATACTCCTGTATATCATACACACAGTACAGTAGTAACAGGCTGTACACCATCCTCCTGTATATCATACACACAGCACAATAGAACAGTCTATACACCATATTCCTGTATATCATACACACAGTACAGTAGTAACAGTCTGTACACCATACTCCTGTATATCATACACACAGTAGAGTAGTAACAGGCTGTACACCATCCTCCTGTATAACATACACACAGTACAGTAGTAACAGCCTGTACACCATACTCCTGTATATCATACACACAGTACAGTAGTAACAGCCTGTACACCATACTCCTGTATATCATACACACAGTACAGTAGTAACAGTCTGTACACCATCCTCCTATATATCATACACACAGTACAGTAGTAACAGGCTGTACACCATACTCCTGTATATCATACACACAGTACAGTAGTAACAGTCTGTACACCATCCTCCTATATATCATACACACAGTACAGTAGTAACAGGCTGTACACCATACTCCTGTATATCATACACACAGTACAATAGTAACAGCCTGTACACCATACTCCTATATATCATACACACAGTACAGTAGTAACAGTCTGTACACCATCCTCCTGTATAACATACACACAGTACAGTAGTAACAGGCTGTACACCATACTCCTGTATATCATACACACAGTACAGTAGTAACAGGCTGTACACCATACTCCTGTATATCATACACACAGTACAATAGTAACAGTCTATACACCATCCTCCTGTATATCATACACATAGTACAGTAGTAACAGTCTGTACACCATACTCCTGTATATCATACACACAGCACAATAGAACAGTCTATACACCATCCTCCTGTATATCATACACATAGTACAGTAGTAACAGTCTGTACACCATACTCCTGTATATCATACACACAGCACAATAGAACAGTCTATACACCATCCTCCTGTATATCATACACATAGTACAGTAGTAACAGTCTGTACGCCATACTCATGTATATCATACACATAGTACAGTAGTAACAGTCTGTACGCCATACTCATGTATAGCATACACACACTATAGCCTGTAAAAACCTTCCATCCAAAAGTGGCTTCAGAAGAAGCAAGAACACAGAGACGGTCCTGCACTGTCATGGGTCGTTAAGGGTATAACAACCCATGACGGTGCAGGACCATCATGGGTCCTTAAGGGGTTAATAGACTTGTACAACTGCTCTGCAGGGGCCTAGTCCTTGTAGGCCAAAGGCAGCACCCACACGCTCTGTTCTGGTGGGATTGAGCAGTTCCCTAAAAGACACAGACTTTTTGTTACCAAGGACGCAGGTCTGGTGAATGGTGGCCTTGATCCAAGAATCCATAAATGCCACTTGGCCCAGAAGTAGGCCCTCAGGAATAACAACAAGTGGGGAAAAGATTCCCTGCAACAAACTTAGTACTTAACACACCTATCTGAATACAACCACTTAAGCTCCTGATTCCATCCTACTGGGATCCTATTGGACAGCTTGGGTTTATAGCCTTGGGTCTCTGTAACCTCCTGACACAATTATCTGAGTTTGTTTGTACTTCAACCTTGGCTTGTATATTTGGATTGTCCCCCCGGTTGTTTACACCCTGGCTTACGTTTACGGACTATGGATTCAGCTTATTATAATCCATGCGCTTCCAGTGACCGCAACTTGTTTTGGCTTTTCTTCTACTTGATTCCATCCACACTATCTGGTACATTCGTATCTTGGGTCTCAGGGACCTGGAGGTTTTTATTGTACTCACTATATTACCTGTATAGCTATGTTTCCTCTGACCCAAGTGACAGGCACGATTATTATATTCTCCTACCTGCACCCCTATAGTTAAACCTTTGAGTGGGCCTTCGTATCTGCCTAGGTGGCGTGGGTGTGCTGCATCTCTCAGCAATCCCATCTCTTTGATTTCAGGGGTGCTCTATTACCCTAGCTTAGGTGTCAGAGGTAGCAGGGGAGAGTATATTTATCCTCCTTGTCGATCTGTTACCTTTATTTTGTTGCCCTATATTCCTTTGGGTACTTGTGGTGTAGGAGTCGAACTAGTATTAGTTGATCACTTGTGGTGGTAGTGCTCCACTCTATTCTATCTCTGGGGTTACTAGAGTTTTGTCGATCCTAGTCATATTCGGTTCAAACCGTGGTTGGAAGTCCTTGACAGTTGTCATTGCTATCCTATCTCCATCTCCTTCACCAGTGTATGGTGAGAGATATTCCTTAAATGTTAAGCAGTCCCAGCATGTTACATTTAAAGGGCTAGTCCTTATTGCCCTACTGGTGAACCATAAGTAGTCTCAGCCTGTTATCCTGGGCATATCCTTTTCGCATTAGTGTGAGTTTAGAGGGTTTGCATCCGAGACCAAAACCGGTGTGCATCTGCTCCCATCCTGGTCAGGGTCCCAGCTCAACCGGGATCGGACATCTGGCTTCCCGGCCAGCACCTATATCCGACTTTGGTCACAGCAAGGGATAGGTGCCACTGTTGAAGTTCCCCAACTACTGTCCACACCTACATTAGGGTCCGGACATTTGGACACCCGGATACTGATCCTTGACAATCTTACATGCCAATAAATGTTCAATCTTTTTTTTTTTTTTTTTTTTTAATGCTGTATTGACAAAGAAATTAGGCTTTTTAATGTAAGAGCGAGACATTAGTCCAGGACAGCCTGCAGTACAGCTCTGTACCGCAGCCTGTCAATCTTCACCTCTTCCCCTCCCCAGTTGCTCCCTGTTACTACCTCTTCAGATGTTAGAGGAATCCAGCATGTGACCTGGCACACACTCTTGCCAATAGGAGTTCTTCAGCTCACATGCTGGATTCCTCCAACATCTGAAGAGGTAGTAAAGGGGAGCAACTGGGGAGGGGAAGAGGTGAAGCTTGACAGGCTGCGGAACAGAGTTCTACCGCAGCCAGTCCTGAACGGACGTCTCACGCTTACATCCTAATATCTCCATCAATACAGAGTTTAAAAAAAAATGGATTTAAAATTTATTGGCACGGAAGATTCATATAAGAAGGACTTTACTGAAGGTGAGGGTTCCGTTTTAACAAATTTACAATAACAAGGAAATTCACAGTAGATGGACAAGAATTAGAAGATGTGGACATGTGTCTTTTTTGTTTGCCTTGAGACAGAAAATGTTAACAGATGAACACCATGATGTAAACTGAGCAACTAATAAAATTGGGATGGCAAGCATATGGAAAACGTATCACAAATTTACCACTCTGCCGCAATCGAAAGTTTTTTTTACCAATGTATCCTACCAGTTCTTATATATCACTGAGAAATATGGACACTGAATGACAAAGCCATACAAAACATTAAGGTTACTCAGAATAGTATACAGCAGAAAATTCTAAACATAACAAGGAGACACCAAAAAACGTGTGCATGGATGCGTCAGCAAACACACGTCTATGACATCACTTAAAGAGTAAAGTACCCAAAACGGAAGTGCGCAGGTCACATGGCAAGAAGACCTGATGGTAGATGGACTAAACACATTGTGGAATGGTTTCCACTCGATACTAAACACCCAAGAAAAAGACCAAAGACAAGATGGGTAGATGAAATTACTAACATTTGCTAATACACTGTGGCAACAAAAAGCACAAGACTGAAGTTGTTGAAGGTGGCCTTTATCCTGCAATGGATCAACAATGGCTGATGATATAAATATACAGTACTGTACAAAAGTCTTAGGCAGGTGTGAAAAATGCTGCAAAGTAAGAGTGATTTAAAAAAAAATAGACATGTTAATAGTTCATTTTTAGCAATTAACAAAATGCATAGTGACTGAACAGAAGAAAAATCTAAATCAAATCAGTATTTGGTGTAATAATAATAACTAGTATTTATATGGCACCTTCCTCCCAGTGGTACTCAAAGCACTTTCAGCGACGCTCTCGGAATTAACCAAATCGGCAGCTGAAATAATAGATGTTATTATTACCCAATCAATGGTTCTCATTTATCGACCTCGGAAGGATGAAGGGCTGAGTTGACCCTGCCGGGATTCAAACCTACAACCTTGTGGTTTGAATAGGCTCCATAGTCAGGGTGTGTGACCACCCATTACCTATAAAACATCATCAATTCTTCTAGATAAACGTGCACACAGTCATAATGAACCCGGCAGGTTGGTTCTTCCACCATCCTGGAGTACAAACCACAGTTCTTCTGTGGATTTAGGCACCTCAGTTGCCTCTCTCTCTTCATGTAATCCTAGACAGACTCAATGTTGAGATCAGGGCTCTGTGGGGTCCATACCATCACTTCCAGGACTCCTTGTTCTTCTTTACACGGAAGATAGTTCTTAAAGGGATAGTAATATTTAATATGTAAAAAATATATATTGTAGTGTTTATCCCCCTAAGTAAAAAAAGGGTACTCTCACTGTTGAAAGGTGTTTTATTCAAAAGTTATTACAGCCAGAAGTAGAATTTTTTAGGTGCAATATCACAGTGGCCTGAAATTATACAGTGGCGCTGTTCTTACACCATCCTATGGACAGCTCTGGTCCGTAGACCATAAATCTCCATAGCATGGTGTAGCAATAGCGCCACTGTACAATTTCAGTCCACTGTGATATTGCACCTAAAATATTCAACTTTGAGCTGTAATAACCTTTGAACAAAACACCTTTCAACAGTGGGAGTTCCCTTGTTTTACTCAGGGGAATAAACAATACAACATTTTTTTTTAATTTTAAGTATTACTATCCCTTTAATGACTTTGGCTGTATGTTTGGGGTTGTTGTTATGCTGCAGAATAAATTTGGGGCCAACCAGATGCCTTCGTGATGGTATTGCGTGATGGATAAGTATCTGCCTGTACTGCTCAGTACTGAGGAGACCATTAATTCTGACCAAATCCCCAACTCCATTTGCACAAATGCAGCCCCAAACTTGGAAGTAACCCCCACTATGCTTCACTGTTGCCTCATTCTAGTACTAACCCTTCAGTGAACAAACTGCCTTCTGCTACAGCCAAATATTTCACATTTTGACTCATCACTCCACAGCACCTGCTGCCATTTTTCGGCATCCCAGTTCCTGTGTTTTCCTACATAGTTGAGTTGAGTGGCCT
The DNA here is from genome assembly GCA_037306005.1 of Rhinophrynus dorsalis. Lineage (NCBI taxonomy): Eukaryota > Metazoa > Chordata > Amphibia > Anura > Rhinophrynidae > Rhinophrynus > Rhinophrynus dorsalis. The sequence continues at coordinate 1,324,183 of CM074728.1, read as the reverse complement.
TGTTTCCACATCGGAGGTATGGCTTTTTTGGCCACAAATCTTAGATGGGTGTACCAGGGTCATTAGCACCTGTTTGGTATAATTGTTTAATCACACACCTGACTATATGTCTGCTATATCCCTGACTTTGTGCAAGTGTACCTAGAAGAATTGATGCTGTTTTGAAGGTAAAGGGTGGCCCCACCAAATAGAGATTTGTCTTAAATTTTTCTTCTGTTCATTCACTATCATTTTGTTAATTGATAAATAAACGTGTATTTTTTTAAACCATTCTTACTTTACAGCATTGTTTCACACCTGCCTAAGACTTTTGCACAGTACTGTATGTATGTATGTATGTATGTATTTATCCGTTTGTATGTATAACACCTGAAGATACCCATGGGAGGTACTACCACCTATACATGTATAGAAATAGGTACCGCATCCCTTGGTATACAGAGGTGTTATCACAGGTACATAGTAACAGATGATGAGGCTAAAAAAAAAAAAGACATGCGTCCTTTAAGTTCAGCCCATGCCATATAACTTCGAAAAAATAAATATCAAGTGGCGCTACATGAAATAATAATGCTATCACTTGGTGGCTGCTGCCAGACATAAATTCCCTGCTACTGGAATCTCAAAAATACAAACTAAAATACAACCCCTTCTGGCGCTTACAACCAGTGATTGTTAACAACAGCAATGCCACTAAATACAAATACAAAACCTACAATACAGTCCCAAAAGTATTACAAATATATGCACTTTATTTTTGACAACAGTACAAAAAGCAATTACCACATTCTGCAATATTTATAAATATCAATAATATTCTGATCTAAACTCCCAATATTAAAGGGATAGTAACCTCGGAAAAAAAGTACAGGCGAATTTATAGGTACAATTAAAACATACTTACTGCCCTCATTCCCATCTCTCAGACCGTTATGGTTTGAGAGATATAATAAAATAAAGATTTCCGTTACCTCCCCTTTCTGCCTGATGAGCTGTAAAGCTGTCAGAGGCAGAATCCAGTCGTCCTACTTTAGGTGGCACTTCAGGAGTGCTGTCATCGAGATATATATCTATAATTACTTCATCAGAATGGTCTACAACATGTGCTTGCAAGCCAGGCACACATTGTAGACCATACTGATGAAATAATTATAGTTATATATCTCGATGACAGCGCTCCTGAAGAGCCGCCTTCTGGTCGCGGAAGCAGGAACTCATGACGTCTGCTATACAGCGGACACATGAGAAGTGGGAGGTAGCGGAGACCTTAATTTTATTACATCTCTCAAACCATTACGGTTTGAGAGATGGGAATGAGGGCAGTAAGTATGTTTTAATTGTACCAATAAATTCGCCTGTAGTTTTTTTCCAGATTACTATCCCTTTAATGTTGGAATTAATGGGAACCTCAAACAGACACTATATTGTGTTCCTGATGTCCCAATTCCAATATATACTTCAGAACACAATAACAGATACTGTATATGTGCTATGGAGTATACATTCTGTGTCCCCAACACATATATTAACAATAAATTCCTCACGTCCCCTATTCACCATTAGGTACCGATGCATATATGATGTAACCAATGCTAATAAGATAGCTCCCTTTTCAATACTGCCTTTTAAGGGGTGGAATTTGCAATAGGGCTTTTTGTTTAATGTGTATATAAAGGGAAAGAATCCTATATAATAATTTGTTAGGATGCTTGTCACGATCCAGTGATGCGCAGTACAGATTGCCCGCGTTTGGGCAGTCTCTACCACGCATGATTGCATCGTGTGAGTGAGGCGATGCAAGACTGCATCGCGTGGAACAGTGAGGTAGAGGACTCTAAACCTTTGAGTGCCAGAGGGGTTCGCAACGCTTTGCAAAGCAATGCGTCGCGTGCCCCTCTGGCACACAAAGGGTTAACATTACCCGGACCTTGGCCCATGTACACGGGCTTTTACACTAGTATTGAATATTTTACATGAAGCCAGATTATTCCCTGATGAAGGGGTCTGTTTGATCCTGAAACGCATTGGAAATTGGTTGCTAAACGTAAGAGTATATAATACAATGTTACACATAAAACGGTCTGATGATATCTAAGAAGATTCACTAGCCAGACAGTGAGAGGAGAGCCTCAAGTTACGGGGGAAATCTAAGACAAAGGATGCCGTAATAAAACTTCATTCTGATAAAAGATACTAATGAAACTGGGGGGAAAAAAGAGGACACCAAAACCGTGAGTGAGCGGCATTGCTGTGAAATATAAAAAAACCTTTAATAAAGAACAAGAGAAGTTTTAAATACTCGAGCATACAGAGGTGTATATACGGTGGTAGTCCATATTCCCATATTTATCGTTACATAAGAGAGAGCCTTTGAAGTGACAATTCAATACACTTCAATAAAATAAGAAGACTACACTTGGATATAAATCAATGTCGTATGCGCAAAACTGCAGTATTATACTTCGTGATACAGTTCCTTACATGATGAGATAGCGCAGGGTTTCTCAACCAGGGTGCCGTGTCACTTTGGTGTGCCACGGACATCCACTTAGGGTGCCCCATTTTATCTATAAGGCTTTGACAAAAAGGTGATTGTACACTTCCAACTGTATGTTTAAGGATATTAGTATGCACCAGTTAGTTGTGAGGTCCAACAATAACTCTATATTTCTAACCTTCATTACACCCTTGACAAATAATATAAAATGATAGGGGTGCCCCGAAAATGCCAGACTGCTTGTTAGGTGTGCCTTGAGCAAAAAAGCTTGAGAACCACTGAGACCGCGGGACTAATTTTACAACAATTGGTCAGTGCATACATAAGAAGAAGAAATCATTGGGATTATTGGAACTGATGACAGTTATAATTTTTACATATTTTTTTTTTATCTTTTGATCGATCATAGTCATTATACTGGGTTTTTCATTCTTATTTTTTCTTACTATAAGGCAATGTTGTTCTAAAAGATAGGTTTGTATATTCTCGCACCCTGTGCATGTTGTGGGATAAAGGTACACCGAGATGGTCTGAGAGATATTTCTTCACAGCTGACAGCAGGAAACGGCAAACTTTAAATGCGAATATCTCTCAGACCATCGCGGTGTGAGATAGGATTTGTTGCATATAGATTAACTTTTTAAGCACTACAAAACAAAAAAGATTTTTCTGGGACATTACTAACACTTTAACTAAATCTATGGTAAAAAATGTATGAGGTGAATGTTCCCCTTTAAGGTTGATATTGGTCCTCTTAAAGCTGAGACAGGTGAGTTGCTTAGAGAGGATAAGACTATGGCTTAACCTTATATTTATGTGTATACAAAGGAAGCGACAATGACAGGCTATGGGCAAATAGAAAAAAACACAGGATTTCCTCCATCATGTACATGGCTTACTGAGGACAAAGTGCAAAAAACACTGGAGAGGGTTATAGTGAATAAAGCACCTGGACCTGACGGTATACACCCAAGGGTACTTAAGGAACTTAGTTCAGTAATAGGAAGACCATTACACTTAAAGGGATAGTAATGTTTAGAAAATCAAACAGCTCAGATAATTTGTTATACTGAATAGTCCTGATTACTGAGATGCTACAAGTTAATAACTTGATAGTTATGCAGTAATCGTATGATGAATCTTACCCCCCACACACCTCTTTTCTATTTCTGAAGCTGCCTTCCCTCAGATCTGATGTCCTGTCCCTTGACTGGACAGATCACAACGAGGGACAGTCTCCTGTAAGTATAAGGAAAAACCCGCCCTCCTTGATGGGGTACAAGATTTTTCCTAATACTGACAGAAGAATGTCCCTCATCGTGATACACTGTTGGACCTGAGGGGACACTGCTCCAGAACGGAACGTAAGCTGGAGCGCTCTCATTGGCCAGAGACCACTCCATCTTACATACAGAAAGCCTCCGTTATTGGAGGAGACTTGATAGAGGGAGGGGGAGCAGAGGAAGAGTGACAGACTGCGGTACAGAGCAGTAACCAGTCTGTCTGTAAGGAAGCTGCAGGGTAATCTTTAGACATTTAATTTAGGCAAAATAATGACTTTTTAAAAAAAAAACAACAATAGTTTTCAATCTAAAAACTAAACTAATGTTTTAGACAAACATGTATAAGGGTGATAGATCCCCTTTAAAGACATTATTGAACTGGAAAAAGTGCAGAGATGTACAACAAAATTAATAAAGGGATTGCAGGATAGTAACGTAGTTGACGAGGCTGAAAAAAGACATGCGTCCATCCAGTCCAACCCATGCCAAAACTCCCATGTTGATCCAGAGGAAGGCAAAAAAAAAAAAAAAACCTCACTGAAGCCATTTCTGGTTACGCCTCAAATGAGTAAAAAAAAATCCATTCTGACTCCAAATGGCAGTCAGATATTTCCCTGGATCAACAACCTATCTGCACTGAAGCCATCTGTCATAATTCTCAATAATGTTCTGTGCTAGATAGGTATACGTTGCTTTTTGAAAGCAGTTACAGTCTCCACAAGCACAACATCCTGAAGCAAATAATTCAATAGCTTTAACGCCTTTACTGTAAAAAAAACCTTGCCTTTGCTTTAGTCGAAAGCACCTTTCCTCTGGTCTTAATGAACGAACTCTCGTTCTTAGGTCAGCTCTTAGTGTAAATAATTCATTGGATAGTTCTTTGTAGGATCTGAGTTATAAAGAGAAACTAACCAAACTGGGTTTGTTTACATTAGAGAAGAGACATCTAAAGGGTGATATGATTACCATGTTCACATATATTCAAGGTCAATATAAAGAACTAGCCAATGAATTATTTACACAAAGAGCTGACCTAAGAACGAGAGTTGTATTGTATTGTATTGTATATTTTTATTTATATAGCGCCAACCGGTGTACTTGGCACTTTACAGATTACATTTAATATAGCAGGGGTACAATAAGTGCAGTGATTAAGTGCTTATATAGGCAGTCATAAGGGGAACGACAGGTGAGTATACATTAGGATAAGAGGTCCCTGCCCCGTAGAGCTTACAATCTAAGAGAGTTCATTCATTAAGACCAGAGGAAAGGCACTTTTGACTAAAACAAAGGCAGGGTTTTTTTTTTACAGAAAGGGTAGGACAATTATGACATTCCTTGCCTCTGGATGCTGTAGTTGCAGATACTGTAACTGCTGTCAAAAAAGTAATGGATTCCTATCTAGCACAGAACAATACTGAGAATTATGATAGTTAGCTTCAAAAATAGGATGTTGATTCAGGGAACCATCTGACTGCCATTTGGACTCAGAAAGGAATGTTGTTACCCACTTGGGGTCACTGTTAATGGCTTCAATGTTTTTCAACAGGGGTGATATGTCATGGGCTGAACTTGACGGACATGTCTTTTTTCAGCCTCATAAACTATGTTACTGTCTTATTGAACGTAAACAATCCCAGTCCAGCTGTTCTCTCTTTCTAACTCAGATCCTCCAACACCTTTATCAGTGATTTTGTAAATCTCTGCACTTTTTCCAGTTCAATAACATCTTTAACCCCTTAAGGACCGACCATGCACGTACGCGGCCATCACTTAAGGACCACTCATCTGATTCTGGACTCCCCGAACATCATGCAGCCGCGCAGGGAGCACAGAATTCCATGATGTGCATGTACATACTTGGTCCTTTAAGGACCTCCACCTCATGACGTGCATGTACGTCCTTGGTCCTTTAGGGACCTCCACCTCATGACGTGCATGTACGTCCTTGGTCCTTTAGGGACCTCCACCTCATGACGTGCATGTACGTCCTTGGTCCTTTAAGGACCTCCACCTCATGACGTGCATGTACGTCCTTGGTCCTTTAGGGACCTCCACCTCATGACGTGCATGTACGTCCTTGGTCCTTTATGGACCTCCACCTCATGACGTGCATGTACGTCCTTGGTCCTTTAGGGACTTCCACCTCATGACGTGCATGTACGTCATGGGACATTAAAGGGTTAAGACCTGGTGCCCAAAACGGTACTCCATATTCTAGAAATTACATACAGATAGTATTATATTAGCATCCCGTGTATCCATACATATATGCAGGATAGTACCCCATTTGCACTAGCAACAGCTAAGAGACTCTGCGCACTGCAGTAAAGTCCATCGTCTATCAGTTCTCCTAAATCATTCACCAATAAGCCTTCCCCAAGTAGTTTGCCAGTCTCTACACACACATATATATATATATATATATATATATATATATATATATATATATATATATATATACTGTACACACGTGTGTGTGTGTAGCATGTAGTGACTCTGCACACTGCTGTGAAGTCTACCATCTATCAGCACTCCTAAATCTTTCTCTAATGAGGATTCCCCAAGTTGTTTCCCATTTGGTGTATATGTAGCAAGTTTGTTTCTACAGCCCAAATACATATCCTTACATTTATCTACATTAAATGTCATCTGACACTTTTCTGTCCATTCACTCGGTTTATAATAATCTTTCTGCAGATAAAAAACACCCAGCTGTGTACATATTTTACTTTCACTTCCCACTTCTAGATCATTAATAAATAAAAATAAAAGGCACTGGGCACAGGACTGAACCCTGTGGCACCCCACTTATAACTATACACCAACATGAAAAGGATCCATTAACACCAACTCTCTGCATCTATCATTTAGCCAGTTCTCCATCCGTGTACAGATATCACCTCCCAAACCAAACATATTTAATTTAAATATAGACATAGGTATAGCGCCCCCTGGTATACATGGAGGTATAACAAAATGGAGATATTAACACAGGTACATGTTTAACTGTAGGTATTGCGCCCTCCGGTATACAAGGAGGTATAACCACAGGTACATGCAGGTGTTTTGCCCCTTTGCTGAGGCATTACATGAATAGATGTAGGTATAGCGCCCCCTGTATACATGACAGTATTACCAAATGCACATGTATAAATGCACATACAGGGCCCCTTTATACATGGGGGTATAACCACAGGTACATGAATAGATGTACGTATAGTGCCCCCTGTATACATGGCAGTATTACCCTAGGTACATGTATAAATGTACGTATAGTGCCCCCTGTATACATGGAGGTATAACCACAGGTACATGAATAGATGTACGTATAGTGCCCCCTGTATACATGGAGGTATAACCACAGGTACATGAATAGATGTAGGTATAGTGCCCCCTGTATACATGTAGGTATAACCACAGGTAAATGTATAGATGTAGGTAGAGTGCCCCCTGTGTACATGGAAGTGTAACCACAGGTACATGAATAGATGTAGGTATAGCGCCCCCTGTATACATGGAGGTGTAACCACAGGTACATGTACAGATGTAGATATAGTGCCCCCTGTATACATGGAGGTGTAACCACAGGTACATGAATAGATGTAGGTATTGCGCCCCCTGTATACATGGAGGTGTAACTACAGGTACATGTATAGATGTAGGTATAGTGCCCCCTGTATACATGGAGGTGTAACCACAGGTACATGAATAGATGTAGGTATAGCGCCCCCGGTACACATGGAGGTATACCCACAGGTACATGAGTAAATGTTGGTATAGCGCCCCCCGTATACATAGAGGTACTTCACAGCACCCTCTGGTATACGTGGAGATACACTATATATATATATATATATATATATATATATATATATATATATATATATATATATATATAAATAGGTATAGCGCCCCCTACTAGATGTGGCAGTATTACACAAACACACGTCCCAACACTTCAACTGGCCACAGAGGGACACTTATTTTATAGGTTGTGCTGGTGGCACGGCTGGGACATTAACACAAATGTTTAGATTATTTAATGACTGACACCTCTATGTGTGTAAATGTCTGATTCAGAGCCAAATCAAACTATATTATTATTATTTCCAGACTAATGTATAAACACACATTAATGTGTCTGATCTCCTACTCACAGGGACATACACCAGGGTGGGACAGAAGGACACTCCATCCTAAAGGGACACATGGGAGAGCTAAGCATAGGTACAATGACAGCTATAGCGCCCCCAGACACAACTGGAGGCATTACCATAAGTACACTGACAGACGTAGGTATAGCGCCCCCAGACACAACTGGAGACATTACCATAAGTACATTGACAGATATACGTACAGCGCCCCCTGGTACTCGGGGAGACATTACACAGGTAATTTTACAGACGTAACTATGGCGCCCCCTAGAGGCCGAGTAGTAAGTCGTATTCAGTCACCTGAGGTAAAAGTAGGCTCCTCCCTCCCGCGGTTCCATACACGGTACCTCCTCCCACGCCACTGTCAACGCGGTTCCCTCTCACATCCTCCTCTCAACCGGGACAAGATGGCGGACCTCTCGGTGTCTCCGCGTCACCAGACCTGAACGAGGCACGTGACCAAACGCGCTCCGGGTACTTTCCCGCGCGTGACGTCACTCAACAAGAAAGCCTGAGAAGGCGCTAGAGCGTCCCACAGACGGAAGTACGTGGCGGCCATATTTGTGGTGGGCTCCTAGAACTGGTGTCAGGACAGATGTCACTGTAGTGTAACCTGAGGTAGAAATGTCCTGTACAGAGCACAGTGTCCTGTATAGTGTACAGTAGTGCAGGTCTAGGTGACCAGTAGACGTGTTCTCCAGGTGGTGTCAGGACAGATGTCATTGTAGTGTAACCTGAGGTAGAAATGTCCTGTACAGAGCACAGTGTCCTGTATAGTGTACAGTAGTGCAGGTCTAGGTGACCAGTAGACATGTTCTCCAGCTGGTGTCAGGACAGATGTCACTGTAGTGTAACCTGAGGTAGAAATGTCCTGTACAGAGCACAGTGTCCTGTATAGTGTACAGTAGTGCAAGTCTAGGTGACCAGTAGACGTGTTCTCCAGCTGGTGTCAGGACAGATGTCACTGTAGTGTAACCTGAGGTAGAAATGTCCTGTACAGAGCACAGTGTCCTGTATAGTGTACAGTAGTGCAGGTCTAGGTGACCGGTAGACGTGTTCTCCAGGTGGTGTCAGGACAGATGTCACTGTAGTGTAACCTGAGGTAGAAATGTCCTGTACAGAGCGCAGTGTCCTGTATAGTGTACAGTAGTGCAGGTCTAGGTGACCGGTAGACGTGTTCTTCAGCTGGTGTCAGGACAGATGTCACTGTAGTGTAACCTGAGGTAGAAATGTCCTGTACAGAGCACAGTGTCCTGTATAGTGTACAGTAGTGCAGGTCTAGGTGACCAGTAGACATGTTCTCCAGCTGGTGTCAGGACAGATGTCACTGTAGTGTAACCTGAGGTAGAAATGTCCTGTACAGAGCACAGTGTCCTGTATAGTGTACAGTAGTGCAGGTCTAGGTGACCAGTAGATGTGTTCTCCAGCTGGTGTCAGGACAGATGTCACTGTAGTGTAACCTGAGGTAGAAATGTCCTGTACAGAGCACAGTGTCCTGTATAGTGTACAGTAGTGCAGGTCTAGGTGACCAGTAGACGTGTTCTTCAGCTGGTGTCAGGACAGATGTCACTGTAGTGTAACCTGAGGTAGAAATGTCCTGTACAGAGCGCAGTGTCCTGTATAGTGTACAGTAGTGCAGGTCTAGGTGACCGGTAGACGTGTTCTTCAGCTGGTGTCAGGACAGATGTCACTGTAGTGTAACCTGAGGTAGAAATGTCCTGTACAGAGCACAGTGTCCTGTATAGTGTACAGTAGTGCAGGTCTAGGTGACCAGTAGACATGTTCTCCAGCTGGTGTCAGGACAGATGTCACTGTAGTGTAACCTGAGGTAGAAATGTCCTGTACAGAGCGCAGTGTCCTGTATAGTGTACAGTAGTGCAAGTCTAGGTGACCGGTAGACGTGTTCTTCAGCTGGTGTCAGGACAGATGTCACTGTAGTGTAACCTGAGGTAGAAATGTCCTGTACAGAGCACAGTGTCCTGTATAGTGTACAGTAGTGCAGGTCTAGGTGACCAGTAGACGTGTTCTCCAGGTGGTGTCAGGACAGATGTCACTGTAGTGTAACCTGAGGTAGAAATGTCCTGTACAGAGCACAGTGTCCTGTATAGTGTACAGTAGTGCAGGTCTAGGTGACCGGTAGACGTGTTCTTCAGCTGGTGTCAGGACAGATGTCACTGTAGTGTAACCTGAGGTAGAAATGTCCTGTACAGAGCACAGTGTCCTGTATAGTGTACAGTAGTGCAAGTCTAGGTGACCAGTAGACATGTTCTCCAGCTGGTGTCAGGACAGATGTCACTGTAGTGTAACCCGAGGTAGAAATGTCCTGTACAGAGCGCAGTGTCCTGTATAGTGTACAGTAGTGCAGGTCTAGGTGACCAGTAGACATGTTCTCCAGGTGGTGTCAGGACAGATGTCACTGTAGTGTAACCTGAGGTAGAAATGTCCTGTACAGAGCACAGTGTCCTGTATAGTGTACAGTAGTGCAGGTCTAGGTGACCAGTAGACATGTTCTTCAGCTGGTGTCAGGACAGATGTCACTGTAGTGTAACCTGAGGTAGAAATGTCCTGTACAGAGCGCAGTGTCCTGTATAGTGTACAGTAGTGCAGGTCTAGGTGACCAGTAGACGTGTTCTCCAGGTGGTGTCAGGACAGATGTCACTGTAGTGTAACCTGAGGTAGAAATGTCCTGTACAGAGCGCAGTGTCCTGTATAGTGTACAGTAGTGCAGGTCTAGGTGACCAGTAGATGTGTTCTCCAGCTGGTGTCAGGACAGATGTCACTGTAATGTAACCTGAGGTAGAAATGTCCTGTACAGAGCACAGTGTCCTGTATAGTGTACAGTAGTGCAGGTCTAGGTGACCAGTAGACGTGTTCTCCAGCTGGTGTCAGGACAGATGTCACTGTAGTGTAACCTGAGGTAGAAATGTCCTGTACAGAGCACAGTGTCCTGTATAGTGTACAGTAGTGCAGGTCTAGGTGACCAGTAGACGTGTTCTCCAGCTGGTGTCAGGACAGATGTCACTGCAGTGTAACCTGAGGTAGAAATGTCCTGTACAGAGCACAGTGTCCTGTATAGTGTACAGTAGTGCAGGTCTAGGTGAACAGTAGACGTGTTCTCCAGCTGGTGTCAGGACAGATGTCACTGCAGTGTAACCTGAGGTAGAAATGTCCTGTACAGAGCACAGTGTCCTGTATAGTGTACAGTAGTGCAGGTCTAGGTGACCAGTAGATGTGTTCTCCAGCTGGTGTCAGGACAGATGTCACTGTAATGTAACCTGAGGTAGAAATGTCCTGTACAGAGCACAGTGTCCTGTATAGTGTACAGTAGTGCAGGTCTAGGTGACCAGTAGACATGTTCTCCAGGTGGTGTCAGGACAGATGTCACTGTAGTGTAACCTGAGGTAGAAATGTCCTGTACAGAGCACAGTGTCCTGTATAGTGTACAGTAGTGCAGGTCTAGGTGACCAGTAGACGTGTTCTCCAGCTGGTGTCAGGACAGATGTCACTGCAGTGTAACCTGAGGTAGAAATGTCCTGTACAGAGCACAGTGTCCTGTATAGTGTACAGTAGTGCAGGTCTAGGTGACCAGTAGACATGTTCTCCAGCTGGTGTCAGGATAGATGTCACTGTAGTGTAACCTGAGGTAGAAATGTCCTGTACAGAGCACAGTGTCCTGTATAGTGTACAGTAGTGCAGGTCTAGGTGACCAGTAGACATGTTCTCCAGCTGGTGTCAGGACAGATGTCACTGCAGTGTAACCTGAGGTAGAAATGTCCTGTACAGAGCACAGTGTCCTGTATAGTGTACAGTAGTGCAGGTCTAGGTGACCAGTAGACATGTTCTCCAGCTGGTGTCAGGACAGATGTCACTGTAGTGTAACCTGAGGTAGAAATGTCCTGTACAGAGCACAGTGTCCTGTATAGTGTACAGTAGTGCAGGTCTAGGTGACCAGTAGACATGTTCTCCAGCTGGTGTCAGGACAGATGTCACTGTAGTGTAACCTGAGGTAGAAATGTCCTGTACAGAGCACAGTGTCCTGTATAGTGTACAGTAGTGCAGGTCTAGGTGACCAGTAGACATGTTCTCCAGCTGGTGTCAGGACAGATGTCACTGTAGTGTAACCTGAGGTAGAAATGTCCTGTACAGAGCACAGTGTCCTGTATAGTGTACAGTAGTGCAGGTCTAGGTGACCAGTAGACATGTTCTCCAGGTGGTGTCAGGACAGATGTCACTGTAGTGTAACCTGAGGTAGAAATGTCCTGTACAGAGCACAGTGTCCTGTATAGTGTACAGTAGTGCAGGTCTAGGTGACCAGTAGACATGTTCTCCAGGTGGTGTCAGGACAGATGTCACTGTAGTGTAACCTGAGGTAGAAATGTCCTGTACAGAGCACAGTGTCCTGTATAGTGTACAGTAGTGCAGGTCTAGGTGACCAGTAGACGTGTTCTCCAGGTGCTGTTGGAATGCAATTCACAAGAGCTGGCCGAGAATAATGGAAATTGTAGTCCATCAACAGAGTGCATGGGGGCAGAAGTCTCACCTGTGAAACATGTATGGTGGTTCTTGGCCACCAGGGAGAAGTCCTGCTTATCTATACATGTGAACAAGCACTGTAACCTCTTCGTTATACAGAAAGGCAGAGGGAGAAGTCCTGCTTGTCTGTATGTGAACAAGCACTAATACCTCTAAGTTATACAGAAAGGCAGAGAGAGAAGTCCTGCTTGTCTGTATGTGAACAAGCGCTGATACCTCTACATTATACAGAAAGGCAGAGGGAGAAGTCCTGCTTGTCTGTATGTGAACAAGCGCTGATACCTCTACATTATACAGAAAGGCAGAGGGAGAAGTCCTGCTTGTCTGTATGTGAACAAGCGCCGATACCGCTAACATTATACAGTAAGGCAGAGGGAGAAGTCCTGCTTGTCTGTATGTGAACAAGCGCTGATACCGCTAACATTATACAGTAAGGCAGAGAGAGAAGTCCTGCTTGTCTGTATGTGAACAAGCGCTGATACCTCTACATTATACAGAAAGGCAAAGGGAGAAGTCCTGCTTGTGTGTATGTGAACAAGCTCTGATACCTCTACATTATAGAGAAAGGCAGAGGGAGAAGCCCTGCTTGTGTGTATGTGAACAAGCACTGATACCTCTATATTACTCAGAAAGGCAAAGGGAGAAGTCCTGCTTGTCTGTATGTGAACAAGCTCTGTGACCTCTACATTATACAGAAAGGCAGAGGGAGAAGTCCTGCTTGTCTGTATGTGAACAAGCCCTGTGACCTCTATGTTATACAGAAAGGCAGAGGGAGAAGTCCTGTTTGTCTGTATGTGAACAAGCACTGTAACCTCTACATTATACAGAAAGACAGAGGGAGAAGTCCTGCTCGTCTGCATGTGAACATGCACTGATATCTCTCAGTTGTAAACGAAGACAAGGGGAGAAGTTCTGCTTACATGTGTGAACAAACTGTGATATCTCTAAATTATACAGAAAAGCAGAGGGAGAAGTCCTGCCTATGTGAGTGAACTAGCAGCAGTATACATAGCAAATTAGGTTGAAAAGGACACAACTCAATCAGGTTAAACCTTTTCCACAGTATAACCAATATCTTTTTTTTTTTTATATTTCTTTATTAGATTTTTGTAAATCAAACATACACAAGACAAGAGATACAGAATACAAGGTACAAGGTGTGACACCTGAAGTAACATCACAGGGATTGATAAAAAGAACAATGTAAGAAGGAGTGTAACACAGAAGAGTATTCTCCGCAGAGGGAGGGAGAAGCTTACTGGAATTATACATTAGAAGTTAAGCCGTCTTGAACACCACTCCCCATCTGAACATGTAGAAACCCCAGAAAGTAGGGGCTCCAGAGGAATCTTCAGAGCCTATGAAGGAGGAAATTAAGGTGATGGGGAGGGGGAGACCATGATGGTGTCAAAGGAGGAGGTGGTGGCAGAAAAAGACACAGAGATAGGGAGAATAAAGTGGAGGGGATGACATATGAAGAAGAAAAAAATGAATGAATGGAAAAAAGAAAATAAGAACAACAAAAGAAAAGAGAAAGAAAAAGAGAGGTCTCTTCTGGGAGGATCCAGATAAGGCAAAACACAAAAGATCATTCGCACTGAGCTAGCTTCTGTCGAAAATCATCACCCTCCAAGAATTCAGACCAACGGAGCCACCTAGTGGCATGTATCAGGACCTGAACTGCAGCTGCATGAATACGATCCTCGGCTGACCTCATATCTTCAACAGAGTTAACCCACTCCCTATAAGAGGGAGATCGAGGCCGTTTCCAAAGCCGTGGGATCAACACCTTAGCCGCGTTCAGCAAGTGAACTGCGAGGGATTTAGTGTATTTCTCAATCGGATGGGTAGTATGATGGGTTTCATCTGAAGGTCAGGGTCTGCTAGGAGCCGAATCATATCAACCTCCGCCCTCCAAAACTCCAATACACGTGGAGAGGACCACCAGATATGGAGAAAATCCCCTTTGTGAGACTTGCACTGCCAACAGGTATCCATAACCGCTGGGTATAAACGATGTAAAAAAGCAGGCACTCTATACCACAGAGTCAAGATTTATACGCATTCTCCTGAACTCCAGAAGCCATGGAACATTTATGGGTTAGTGTCGAGATTTTAGTCCATTACATGGGCGGATTGTCCTATCGGGGGATCAGGCATCCCCCGGTGGGCCGCTATATCGGCTCACTTTTAAAAAGTGGCGATCCACTTTGTGCAGACTCTCTCCCCCTCCGGTGCGCGCTGAAAGAACTGCAATTAAAATACAAGTGCTGTACAGCGCTGGCCATCTCTCTACCCCTCCACTCCACTTTGTCTTGAGTGCAGAATGAGGGCACTAAAGGAAGTTAGTGGAGGAGAGAGATGTCCGGCGCTGTACAGCACTTGTAATTTATTTGCAATTCTTTCAGTGCGCACCGGTGGGGTGTGTGTGTGGGGGGAGCCCGGGCCGGTATTTCCTTACAATCCGCCCCTGGTCCATTGTGCCTCAATCAAGACAACACCACAATCAGCCTCCCATGATCGGATTAAGTGTGGTTTAGAACATAGAAGCATGTTCATGAGAGAACAGTAACCTATGGACAGTAGAAATCAGTTTTCTAGGAAGTGGATCTGAAAGGCACAGAGGTTCAAAAGGGGTAGGAGCGAGGGATTCCAGAGGTAAAGAGAGTAGCGAATGTAGAAATTGACGGAGCTGGCCATAATAGAACGACAAAGAGCCATGGCATTATCCTGCCCTCCAAAATGTCAGGGAGCAACTTAAGCTCAGATCCCGAGCTAACATCTCGTAATTAAGGGAGAAGAACTTCCCCCGGAAGCAATATCCCGAAGTGGCCCCCACTGAAACCAGGTGGGAAATCTTCATTTTAGGTGAAGGAAAGAAGAGGGGAGGAGTAATGAAGAAAGCTTCGCATAGACCTCAGCGTCTTTCACGACCTTACCGTAGCAGGAATGGTAGGATGGGACATA
Source organism: Rhinophrynus dorsalis (assembly GCA_037306005.1). Classification (NCBI taxonomy): domain Eukaryota; kingdom Metazoa; phylum Chordata; class Amphibia; order Anura; family Rhinophrynidae; genus Rhinophrynus; species Rhinophrynus dorsalis. The sequence continues at coordinate 1,308,746 of CM074728.1, read as the reverse complement.
CTGGAAAAGACTTGTTGAAGACTGCCTACCCACACCGCCACAGTAGAAGGAACCAAAAGATCAGCCTGTTCCAGCAGCATCCAAAGCTTAGAAGAAGAAACTGACCATTCCAACACCCTGGAGGCCATTACTGAGTCATAGTAGGATTCCAAGTCAGGGAGACCTAAACCTCCCAGGTCTCTGGGACGGATCAAATAGCTATACCCCAACCTTCAAGTGCCTGAGTGCCAGACGAAATCAGAAGGCATCCGTCAGAGAGATCCAAAATAGGATCTCGGTATCAATATGGGCAACGTCTGAAGGACATACAATAACTGAGGCAAGATATTCATCTTAATGACCGCCACTCTCCCAAACCAAGAGAGCCACATCTTAGTCCAACAAGTAATATCTGCCTGTATAGTCAAACTGAGTGGGGCAAAGTTAAAATCAAACAGACGTTCTGGGTCGGCAGTCAGAAAAATGCACAGATATTTCACCCTATCAGGTTGCCAGCAAAATGAGAAGGAAGCCTGAAGCCACTCACAATCATGTGGTGCCAAGGAAATATTAAGGGCCTCTGACTTGTCCATATTGACCTTGAAATTAGACAGGCTCCCATAAACCGCAAGTTCCTGCAACAAGTTCGGGAGGGAAATCTGAGGCTGGGAAATAGAAAACAAGAGATCATCAGCGAATGCCGCAATCCTAAATTCATGAGTGGCCTTTGCCACAGTATAACCAATATCTATATGTTATACAGAAATAAAGAGGGAGAAGGCCTGTGTATCTCTGTGTGAACAATCACTAGGATATATAAGTTACAGAATGGCAGAGGGAGAAGTCCTGAATGTGTGTGCCTAAGTTGTACCGACAGGTAGAGAGAGAAGTTCTGCTTGACTGTGTTTCTACACACTGAGAGATCCCAATTGTAGCCTTTTATAGGTTCCTAGTAGAATCTGGAACACATCTGAGTTTGAGTAAACCATGACATAGTACATAAAAACTACATTATGGAGAACATTTAGGTTGCCAAATCATCCTTTTAAAAGCAGACTCATGAGAAAAATGTGTCATATGTGTACACCTGTAAAGAGGTGATGATCTGGCAGTCCTGTGGGTTAGTAATATATGAAAGTTCCCAGCTATTATTATGGCTATTAGCAACATTCTGTAAATCTGACTGATCGGGTAAAAGGACCATATCTTACATCCTAACATATCGAATGGCCAATACGGGACAATTGTACTTTAGGTGGTGTTCCTGGGGGTGTGACTGGTGGGAGGCGCATTACTGAGAATTTTTAGGTTATTTCATGACCTACTGAACCTCTTTGTGTAACTGAATAAATGATTTAGAACAAGACAAAATTATTTTATTTGCACAGACTAATTTATGAACACATATACTGAAGTGTAAATAATAATAATGTCAGTTTTATGGCTGCGTAGGAATGTGATATATACGCACCACACAGTGTGATCTCCTAAACACAGGAACACCAGGGTGATACACTTCTATACACACCACACAGTGTGATCTCCTACATACAGGGACACCAGTGTGATACACTTATATACGCACACCACACAGTCTGATCTCCTAAACATAGGGACATCAGGGTTATACACTTCTATGTACATACACCACACAGTCTGATCTCCTAAACACAGGGACACCAGGGTGATACACGTCTATACACACCACACAGTCTGATCTCCTAAACACAGTGACACCAGGGTGATACTTATATACACACCACACAGTCTGATCTCCTAAACACAGGGACACCAGGGTGATACACTTCTATACACACCGCACAGTCTGATCTCCTAAACACAGGGACACCAGGGTGATACACTTCTATACACATCACACAGTCTCATCACCTAAGCACAAGGAGACCAGGGTGATACACTTATATACACACCACACAGTCTGATCTCCTCAACACAAGGGTGATTGAAGGATAAAGTTTCCCCTCCCGCCCCTTTTACCTAGTGTAAGCCATCTCTTCTCAGACGTGGAATGAAAGCCCTGCCCCCCCTTCACAAGTTTTTCAGCTTTTTCCTTTATTTTAATTGAAGATTGTCCCTCTCTGCAGTCTACCTGGGCACCTCCCTTCTGATCTGGCTGAACAGTGTTACATCAGTAAAAGGGGTGGGAGGTAGGGTTGCCACCCAGCCGGTATTTTACCAGCAGGCCGGTAAAAAATTGGCTTCCTTCCAATGTTAAGTCTATTGAGGGAATGCCTTGGCCGGTATTTTTTCGAAGAAAAGGTGGCAACCCTAGTGGGAGGGGGATACTTTGTCATTGAATTACTCTTATAATACAACTCTGACAGAATTGAAATAACACTCTCCAAAGTCCAAATACTATGATGATTAATTAGAGCTGCTTTTATTATGAAACATTACTATCACTTTAAGAGAACCCATTAAATTGTACTTTGTGGCCTTTTTAATTCACAACGTGGCGCAATTGGTTCTACACATAATTACACATATATATCTTGATAAATAACAATGGTGCATAAAAACATACACTGTAGTGTTCATGTAAAAAGGGGCAAGCAGAAGGAACGCATTGTTATAGTGGTGCTTCTTGGTCTACAACAAAATGGCCGTCAAACCCTCAGTACTAGAAACATACTGTCGCTGCAGTCAATGGGAGTGCGCCCCCTGGCGTATAGTACTCCGCTCCAAAAAAATGAACCTTCCAACTTGTAAAGGCAAAATGTGTCCCTCCAGCTACTGCTCATCGGAGTTTTCCAGCGCGGGCCGCGGATGACTGTATCCCAATACCTGATCAAGGGAGGCCCGCAAGATACCAGGTGTTACGTTTATCCTCCTCTTCCGATCTGGCCCAGAGGCTCCACCTCCCGTCGTAACAAAATGGCGGCCTCCATTAATTCAATGCTGTGAATGTCCTCAAACTGAATCGGTGAGACTAAGGACAGACAGGAAAGTGACCATATATCCCTTTAATCGTTTGTGTGTCAGAGGGGAATTCTATGTACAAGATACCCCTGTGGCACTAACAGGGTTAAATCATGGATGTAATTAAGGTGTCATATTGCAGGTCTGCACACCCAGGAGTCAGTGGGACCCTGCAGTGTGTGCTGTTATGTCTAATAACTGACTTAAAGGGATATGTGATCACATTAACAGACATCTGGAATTACACTGCTCAGGGACTGACATACTGACTGGGACAGAGTGGGACTGACACACGGACTGGGACAGCCTGACAGGACAGACTGACTGGGACAGAGTGGGACTGACACACGGACTGGGACAGACTGACTGACTGACACTGACACACGGACTGGAACAGGCTGACAGGACAGACAGAGAGTGGGACTGACACACGGACTGGGACTGACAGGACAGACTGATTGGGACAGAGTGGGACTGGCACACTGACTGGGACTGACAGGACAGACTGGTTGGGACAGAGTGGGACTGGCACACTGACTGGGACTGACAGGACAGACTGGTTGGGACAGAGTGGGACTGGCACACGGACTGGGACTGACAGGACAGACTGACTGGGACAGAGTGGGACTGGCACACTGACTGGGACTGACAGGACAGACTGGTTGGGACAGAGTGGGACTGGCACACGGACTGGGACTGACAGGACAGACAGAGTGGGACTGGCACACTGACTGGGACTGACAGGACAGACTGACTGGGACAGAGTGGGACTGGTACACTGACTGGGACTGACAGGACAGACTGGTTGGGACTGACACAACGACTGGGACTGACAGGACAGACTCATTGGGACTGACACACGGACTGGGACAGGCTAACAGGACAGACTAATTGGGACTGACAGTAATTGCAACTGACTAGGAATGAGATTGACTGACTGGGACAGAGAAATATTGACAGCACCTGCTATTGACTGGGACAGACACACACATAGAATGAGGGTACAGATGGACACACTGAGGGGAATGGATGGACTGGATGGCCAGCAGACAGACAGATGGAGTGCCAAGAGATGGATGGGTGGATGGACAGTAGACTGGAGGGCCAGGGAACTGATCGATGTTTGACAGTCTGAGCTCACTTCATGTTCTCTCATCATATTACCCTCTTCTGTTTGTTTCCTCTGTGGTACCTGAAAAGATGAGGAGCCTCTGATGCCCTCTCCTGAGTGTTCCTCTCATGTTTTCTCTCCTAGGGATGCTGCTCAGACAGTTGCAAAGAGGGATCGTACAAAAGGTGAGTGCCGAGTTCTCATTTCCTTGGGTTCATGTAGTACAACTCCCTGCTTTATGGTAGGACCCCAGAAATGTGGGGGAGCAGAAGACTGGGGGGCATGCAGTGTGTGAGGGAAGAGGGGTGGCAGGGCATCCGATGTGTGAGTGGAGCGGAAGAGGAGAGGGCATCTGGTGTGTTAGGGGAGGGCATCCGATGTGTGAGGGGAGCGGAAGAGGGCATCTGGTGTGTTAGGGGAGGGCATCCGATGTGTGAGGGGAGCGGAAGAGGGCATCTGGTGTGTTAGGGGAGGGCATCCGATGTGTGAGGGGAGCGGAAGAGGGCATCTGGTGTGTGAGGGGAGGGCATCCGGAGTGTGAGAGGAGAGGAAGAGGGGGAGGGCATCCGGTGTGTGAGGGGAGCGGAAGAGGGGGAGGGCATCCGGTGTGTGAGGGGAGCGGAAGAGGGGGAGGGCATCAGGTGTGTGAGGGGAGCAGAAGAGGGGGAGGGCATCAGGTGTGTGAGGGGAGCGGAGGAGGGGGAGGGCATCCGGTGTGGGAGGGGAGAGGAGGAGGGCGAGGGCATCAGGTGTGTGAGGGGAGAGGAGGAGGGCGAGGGCATCAGGTGTGTGAGGGGAGCGGAAGAGGGGGAGGGCATCAGGTGTGTGAGGGGAGCGGAAGAGGGGGAGGGCATCAGGTGTGTGAGGGGAGCGGAGGAGGGGGAGGGCATCCGGTGTGTGAGGGGAGCGGAGGAGGGGGAGGGCAGCCGGTGTGTGAGGGGAGGGCATCCAGGTGTGAGGGGAGTGGAAGAGGAGAGGGCATCTGGTGCATGAGGGGAGGGAGGGCATCCGGTGTGTGAGGGGAGGATATCCAGTGTGGGGTGCGGTGCGGAAGAGGGGATGGCATCCAGTGTGTGAGGGGAGGGAGGGGATCCGGTGCTTGAGGAAGTCACTTAAACATCGCCGTGGTTGGACAACACTGTATGTTAATATAGAGAGCCCCCTCCCCTTGTATAGATAATCCTTGGTGCATATTGCGATATGTGTCTCCTTCGCCAAGGTGGAGTTTGTCAGGCACACATCGTCATATCATAGCTCCTTACTACTTCTGCCCCATGGAGACCTTTCTCGCACTGAACTGGTTGAAAAGCCTCATTTAAAGGGATAGTATAAAAACGTCATTTTTGGAGGCTATAATATTGTATGTATTAAATAAACCAAAGTATCCGTGTCTATTTTCTATAACTTATATAGTTTAAGAGTAATCGATATGTAAAGTTTACTCCTTCCGCCCCTTTAAGCTATATCAGCGCATTAGCTGACAGACTTGAATTCTGGACCGCAGACCGGACGGCTCGTCTGGAGAGCTGATATAGAAATGCATGCAAAGAAAATATTCATGACAACGGTCTACAAAGCGAGCATGGTTTGAGGCAGCTAGAACTCTGACGTAACTTAAAGGGACGGAAGGGGTAAACTTTACATAGCAATTACTCTTAAACTATATGAGTAATAGAAAAAAGACATGGTTGCTTTCATTTATTTATTTAATACCTTCAATATTATAGCCTCCAAAAATGATGTATTAATATCCCTTTAAACCAATGGCAGATTTACAGTGTGTGTTATTTCACATGGTGCTGTTGGTTTACTCAGGAATCGCTCCACTTTTACACACATGATATGGTGAGAAGACTTTAGGCTGGTGAAGTCCTCTCTGATTGTACAGGGTCTTATTAGGCATAATGCTTCAGACTGCTCAGACCTTGTATACAGTGAAAATACATTGAGCACGAAGGACATTTGTCCCCACTAAGACCCTGTACAATTGCCTCAGGACTAACACAAGACACCAACCTCTCCTGGCCTTTCTGAACTTAGAGGGATCAGGGAATGCATGCCTGACTGTATACAGAGGGATCAGGGAATACACGCCTGACTTTATACAGAGGGATCAGGGAATACACGCCTGACTGTATACAGAGGGATCAGGGAATACACGCCTGACTGTATACAGAGGGATCAGGGAATACACGCCTGACTGTATACAGAGGGATCAGGGAATACACGCCTGACTGTATACAGAGGGATCAGGGAATGCATGCCTGACTGTATACAGAGGGATCAGGGAATACACGCCTGACTGTATACAGAGGGATCAGGGAATACACGCCTGACTGTATACAGAGGGATCAGGGAATGCATGCCTGACTGTATACAGAGGGATCAGGGAATACACGCCTGACTTTATACAGAGGGATCAGGGAATACACGCCTGACTGTATACAGAGGGATCAGGGAATACACGCCTGACTGTATACAGAGGGATCAGGGAATACACGCCTGACTGTATACAGAGGGATCAGGGAATGCATGCCTGACTGTATACAGAGGGATCAGGGAATACACGCCTGACTGTATACAGAGGGATCAGGGAATACACGCCTGACTTTATACAGAGGGATCAGGGAATGCGTGCCTGACTGTATACAGAGGGATCAGGGAATGCATGCCTGACTGTATACAGAGGGATCAGGGAATGCACGCCTGACTGTATACAGAGGGATCAGGGAATACATGCCTGACTGTATACAGAGGGATCAGGGAATACACGCCTGACTGTATACAGAGGGATCAGGGAATACACGCCTGACTGTATACAGAGGGATCAGGGAATGCACGCCTGACTGTATACAGAGGGATCAGGGAATGCACGCCTGACTGTATACAGAGGGATCAGGGAATGCGTGCCTGACTGTATACAGAGGGATCAGGGAATGCATGCCTGACTGTATACAGAGGGATCAGGGAATGCACGCCTGACTGTATACAGAGGGATCAGGGAATACATGCCTGACTGTATACAGAGGGATCAGGGAATATACGCCTGACTGTATACAGAGGGATCAGGGAATACACGCCTGACTGTATACAGAGGGATCAGGGAATACACGCCTGACTGTATACAGAGGGATCAGGGAATACACGCCTGACTGTATACAGAGGGATCAGGGAATACACGCCTGACTGTATACAGAGGGATCAGGGAATGCACGCCTGACTGTATACAGAGGGATCAGGGAATACACGCCTGACTGTATACAGAGGGATCAGGGAATACACGCCTGACTGTATACAGAGGGATCAGGGAATACACGCCTGACTGTATACAGAGGGATCAGGGAATACACGCCTGACTGTATACAGAGGGATCAGGGAATACACGCCTGACTTTATACAGAGGGATCAGGGAATATACGCCTGACTTTATACAGAGGGATCAGGGAATACACGCCTGACTGTATACAGAGGGATCAGGGAATACACGCCTGACTGTATACAGAGGGATCAGGGAATACACGCCTGACTGTATACAGAGGGATCAGGGAATACACGCCTGACTGTATACAGAGGGATCAGGGAATGCACGCCTGACTGTATACAGAGGGATCAGGGAATACACGCCTGACTGTATACAGAGGGATCAGGGAATACACGCCTGACTGTATACAGAGGGATCAGGGAATGCACGCCTGACTGTATACAGAGGGATCAGGGAATATACGCCTGACTGTATACAGAGGGATCAGGGAATACACGCCTGACTGTATACAGAGGGATCAGGGAATACACGCCTGACTGTATACAGAGGGATCAGGGAATGCACGCCTGACTGTATACAGAGGGATCAGGGAATACACGCCTGACTGTATACAGAGGGATCAGGGAATACACGCCTGACTGTATACAGAGGGATCAGGGAATACACGCCTGACTGTATACAGAGGGATCAGGGAATACACGCCTGACTTTATACAGAGGGATCAGGGAATATACGCCTGACTTTATACAGAGGGATCAGGGAATACACGCCTGACTGTATACAGAGGGATCAGGGAATACACGCCTGACTGTATACAGAGGGATCAGTGAATGCGTGCCTGACTGTATACAGAGGGATCAGGGAATACACGCCTGACTGTATACAGAGGGATCAGGGAATACACGCCTGACTGTATACAGAGGGATCAGGGAATGCACGCCTGACTGTATACAGAGGGATCAGGGAATACACGCCTGACTGTATACAGAGGGATCAGGGAATACACGCCTGACTGTATACAGAGGGATCAGGGAATACACGCCTGACTGTATACAGAGGGATCAGGGAATACACGCCTGACTTTATACAGAGGGATCAGGGAATACACGCCTGACTGTATACAGAGGGATCAGGGAATACACGCCTGACTGTATACAGAGGGATCAGGGAATGCGTGCCTGACTTTATACAGAGGGATCAGGGAATGCGTGCCTGACTGTATACAGAGGGATCAGGGAATGCATGCCTGACTGTATACAGAGGGATCAGGGAATACACGCCTGACTGTATACAGAGGGATCAGGGAATACATGCCTGACTGTATACAGAGGGATCAGGGAATACACGCCTGACTGTATACAGAGGGATCAGGGAATGCACGCCTGACTGTATACAGAGGGATCAGGGAATACACGCCTGACTGTATACAGAGGGATCAGGGAATACACGCCTGACTGTATACAGAGGGATCAGTGAATGCATGCCTGACTGTATACAGAGGGATCAGGGAATACACGCCTGACTGTATACAGAGGGATCAGGGAATACACGCCTGACTTTATACAGAGGGATCAGGGAATACACGCCTGACTGTATACAGAGGGATCAGGGAATATACGCCTGACTGTATACAGAGGGATCAGGGAATACACGCCTGACTTTATACAGAGGGATCAGGGAATACACGCCTGACTTTATACAGAGGGATCAGGGAATACACGCCTGACTTTATACAGAGGGATCAGGGAATACACGCCTGACTGTATACAGAGGGATCAGGGAATACACGCCTGACTGTATACAGAGGGATCAGGGAATACACGCCTGACTGTATACAGAGGGATCAGGGAATACACGCCTGACTGTATACAGAGGGATCAGGGAATGCATGCCTGACTGTATACAGAGGGATCAGGGAATACATGCCTGACTGTATACAGAGGGATCAGGGAATGCGTGCCTGACTGTATACAGAGGGATCAGTGAATACACGCCTGACTGTATACAGAGGGATCAGTGAATACACGCCTGACTGTATACAGAGGGATCAGGGAATACACGCCTGACTTTATACAGAGGGATCAGGGAATGCATGCCTGACTGTATACAGAGGGATCAGTGAATGCACGCCTGACTGTATACAGAGGGATCAGGGAATGCATGCCTGACTTTATACAGAGGGATCAGGGAATACACGCCTGACTTTATACAGAGGGATCAGGGAATACACGCCTGACTGTATACAGAGGGATCAGGGAATGCATGCCTGACTGTATACAGAGGGATCAGGGAATGCACGCCTGACTGTATACAGAGGGATCAGGGAATACACGCCTGACTGTATACAGAGGGATCAGGGAATACATGCCTGACTGTATACAGAGGGATCAGGGAATGCGTGCCTGACTGTATACAGAGGGATCAGGGAATACACGCCTGACTGTATACAGAGGGATCAGGGAATACACGCCTGACTGTATACAGAGGGATCAGTGAATGCATGCCTGACTGTATACAGAGGGATCAGGGAATACACGCCTGACTGTATACAGAGGGATCAGGGAATACACGCCTGACTGTATACAGAGGGATCAGGGAATATACGCCTGACTGTATACAGAGGGATCAGGGAATGCATGCCTGACTGTATACAGAGGGATCAGGGAATACACGCCTGACTTTATACAGAGGGATCAGTGAATGCACGCCTGACTGTATACAGAGGGATCAGGGAATACACGCCTGACTGTATACAGAGGGATCAGGGAATACACGCCTGACTGTATACAGAGGGATCAGGGAATACACGCCTGACTGTATACAGAGGGATCAGGGAATGCATGCCTGACTTTATACAGAGGGATCAGGGAATACATGCCTGACTGTATACAGAGGGATCAGGGAATACACGCCTGACTGTATACAGAGGGATCAGTGAATGCACGCCTGACTGTATACAGAGGGATCAGGGAATACACGCCTGACTGTATACAGAGGGATCAGGGAATACACGCCTGACTGTATACAGAGGGATCAGGGAATACACGCCTGACTGTATACAGAGGGATCAGGGAATGCATGCCTGACTTTATACAGAGGGATCAGGGAATACACGCCTGACTGTATACAGAGGGATCAGGGAATGCATGCCTGACTGTATACAGAGGGATCAGGGAATGCACGCCTGACTGTATACAGAGGGATCAGTGAATACACGCCTGACTTTATACAGAGGGATCAGGGAATGCATGCCTGACTGTATACAGAGGGATCAGGGAATACACGCCTGACTTTATACAGAGGGATCAGGGAATACACGCCTGACTTTATACAGAGGGATCAGGGAATACACGCCTGACTTTATACAGAGGGATCAGGGAATACACGCCTGACTGTATACAGAGGGATCAGGGAATACACGCCTGACTGTATACAGAGGGATCAGGGAATACACGCCTGACTGTATACAGAGGGATCAGGGAATACACGCCTGACTGTATACAGAGGGATCAGGGAATGCCTGCCTGACTGTATACAGAGGGATCAGGGAATACACGCCTGACTTTATACAGAGGGATCAGGGAATATACGCCTGACTGTATACAGAGGGATCAGGGAATGCATGCCTGACTGTATACAGAGGGATCAGGGAATACACGCCTGACTGTATACAGAGGGATCAGGGAATACACGCCTGACTTTATACAGAGGGATCAGGGAATACACGCCTGACTGTATACAGAGGGATCAGGGAATACACGCCTGACTTTATACAGAGGGATCAGGGAATACACGCCTGACTGTATACAGAGGGATCAGGGAATACACGCCTGACTGTATACAGAGGGATCAGGGAATACATGCCTGACTTTATACAGAGGGATCAGGGAATACATGCCTGACTGTATACAGAGGGATCAGTGAATGCACGCCTGACTGTATACAGAGGGATCAGGGAATACACGCCTGACTGTATACAGAGGGATCAGGGAATACACGCCTGACTGTATACAGAGGGATCAGGGAATACACGCCTGACTGTATACAGAGGGATCAGGGAATACACGCCTGACTTTATACAGAGGGATCAGGGAATACACGCCTGACTGTATACAGAGGGATCAGGGAATACACGCCTGACTGTATACAGAGGGATCAGGGAATACACGCCTGACTGTATACAGAGGGATCAGGGAATACACGCCTGACTGTATACAGAGGGATCAGGGAATACACGCCTGACTGTATACAGAGGGATCAGGGAATGCCTGCCTGACTGTATACAGAGGGATCAGGGAATACACGCCTGACTTTATACAGAGGGATCAGGGAATACACGCCTGACTGTATACAGAGGGATCAGTGAATGCACGCCTGACTGTATACAGAGGGATCAGGGAATACACGCCTGACTGTATACAGAGGGATCAGGGAATACACGCCTGACTTTATACAGAGGGATCAGGGAATACATGCCTGACTGTATACAGAGGGATCAGGGAATACACGCCTGACTGTATACAGAGGGATCAGGGAATACACGCCTGACTTTATACAGAGGGATCAGGGAATACACGCCTGACTGTATACAGAGGGATCAGGGAATACACGCCTGACTGTATACAGAGGGAACAGGGAATACACGCCTGACTGTATACAGAGGGATCAGGGAATACATGCCTGACTGTATACAGAGGGATCAGGGAATGCGTGCCTGACTGTATACAGAGGGATCAGGGAATACACGCCTGACTGTATACAGAGGGATCAGGGAATGCACGCCTGACTGTATACAGAGGGATCAGGGAATATACGCCTGACTTTATACAGAGGGATCAGGGAATATACGCCTGACTGTATACAGAGGGATCAGGGAATACACGCCTGACTGTATACAGAGGGATCAGGGAATACACGCTTGACTGTATACAGAGGGATCAGGGAATATACGCCTGACTTTATACAGAGGGATCAGGGAATACACGCCTGACTGTATACAGAGGGATCAGGGAATACACGCCTGACTGTATACAGAGGGATCAGTGAATGCACGCCTGACTGTATACAGAGGGATCAGGGAATACATGCCTGACTTTATACAGAGGGATCAGGGAATACATGCCTGACTTTATACAGAGGGATCAGGGAATACACGCCTGACTGTATACAGAGGGATCAGGGAATACACGCCTGACTTTATACAGAGGGATCAGGGAATACACGCCTGACTTTATACAGAGGGATCAGGGAATACACGCCTGACTGTATACAGAGGGATCAGGGAATACACGCCTGACTTTATACAGAGGGATCAGGGAATACACGCCTGACTTTATACAGAGGGATCAGGGAATGCATGCCTGACTTTATACAGAGGGATCAGGGAATGCGTGCCTGACTGTATACAGAGGGATCAGGGAATACACGCCTGACTTTATACAGAGGGATCAGGGAATACACGCCTGACTGTATACAGAGGGATCAGGGAATACACGCCTGACTTTATACAGAGGGATCAGGGAATACACGTCTGACTGTATACAGAGGGATCAGTGAATGCACGCCTGACTGTATACAGAGGGATCAGGGAATACACGCCTGACTGTATACAGAGGGATCAGGGAATACACGCCTGACTGTATACAGAGGGATCAGGGAATGCATGCCTGACTGTATACAGAGGGATCAGTGAATACACGCCTGACTGTATACAGAGGGATCAGGGAATGCACGCCTGACTGTATACAGAGGGATCAGTGAATGCACGCCTGACTGTATACAGAGGGATCAGGGAATACACGCCTGACTGTATACAGAGGGATCAGGGAATATACGCCTGACTTTATACAGAGGGATCAGGGAATGCACGCCTGACTGTATACAGAGGGATCAGGGAATACACGCCTGACTTTATACAGAGGGATCAGGGAATATACGCCTGACTGTATACAGAGGGATCAGGGAATATACGCCTGACTTTATACAGAGGGATCAGTGAATACACGCCTGACTGTATACAGAGGGATCAGGGAATATACGCCTGACTTTATACAGAGGGATCAGGGAATGCACGCCTGACTGTATACAGAGGGATCAGGGAATACACGCCTGACTTTATACAGAGGGATCAGGGAATATACGCCTGACTGTATACAGAGGGATCAGGGAATATACGCCTGACTTTATACAGAGGGATCAGGGAATACACGCCTGACTGTATACAGAGGGATCAGGGAATACACGCCTGACTGTATACAGAGGGATCAGGGAATATACGCCTGACTGTATACAGAGGGATCAGGGAATACACGCCTGACTGTATACAGAGGGATCAGTGAATATACGCCTGACTGTATACAGAGGGATCAGGGAATATACGCCTGACTTTATACAGAGGGCCATTTCATTTGAGAAATCTTCTATTTTGGTTTTTCTGTTCAGTCAAATGATGCTCTCATATACACAAGTATGTCATATTATGTTTGATTTTTTTTTTAGTTGACCCAAGAACAGTTTGGCCTCAGTAGGCTGTGGGTCAGTACTGCTGTATCTCACACGGAGAGTCTCCCCAGGGATGTGTTTCGTACCAGTGAGAGTGATCCGGTGAGTTACTATGATTCGTGCTCTTCTGATGGAATGTAGAGTCTGGCGACTGGAGCGCCCCGCTGCTCAGAGTCTGGCGACTGGAGCGCCCCGCTGCTCAGAGTCTGGCGACTGGAGCGCCCCGCTGCTCAGAGTCTGGCGACCAGATCTCTCAAAGAGAGAGAGCTCTCAGAGGGACGACAGTTTTCTCACAATCAGGGCAGGTAGATGCTCCCAGTAGTGGGGGGCAGGGATAAGAATATTCCCAGCAGTAAAAGGAAAAGGGCACTGTTAGGAGTCAGCCTACAGCTCTGTCCTTTAGCAATATGCAAACTGTTTCCATTCTTTATTCTCACACCAGTGTCTCCCTCCTGAGTGTTGATACTGTAGTCATTCCTCCACCAGCATTACAATGTTGAATTGGCTGTAATCTCCATGGAAACTGGACCACATCTTAGAGGAGAATTGGTAGGGGAGAGACAGATACATAGATGCTCAGATAAGATGTGGTCCAGTTTCCATGGAGATTACAGCCAATTCAGCATTGTAATGCTGGTGGAGGAATGACTGCAGTATGTATTTGTCTCCTACCAATTCTCCTCTATGTATGTGTCCTTCTCCTACTCTCGCTCCCGTTCACCTCTCTGTGCATTTCTCCAACCCTTGCTCCTGCTCACCTCTCTGTGCATTTCTCCAACCCTCGCTCCCGCTCACCTCTATGTATTTCTCCTACCCTCGCTCCCGTTCACCTCTCTGTGTATTTCTCCCACCCTCGCTCCCGTTCACCGCTCTGTGTATTTCTCCAACCCTCGCTCCCGTTCACCTCTATGTATTTCTCCCACCCTCGCTCCCGTTCACCTCTCTGTGCATTTCTCCCACCCTCGCTCCTGCTCACCTCTCTGTGTCCTTCTCCTACCCTCGCTCCTGCTCACCTCTCTGTGCATTTCTCCAACCCTCGCTCCCGCTCACCTCTGTGTATTTCTCCTACCCTCGCTCCCATTCACCTCTCTGTGTATTTCTCCTACCCTCGCTCCCATTCACCGCTCTGTGTCCTTCTCCTTCCCTCGCTCCCATTCACCGCTCTGTGTATTTCTCCTACCCTCGCTCCCATTCACCTCTGTGTATTTCTCCTACCCTCGCTCCCATTCACCGCTCTGTGTATTTCTCCTACCCTCGCTCCCATTCACCGCTCTGTGTCCTTCTCCTTCCCTCGCTCCCATTCCCCTCTCTGTGTATTTCTCCTACCCTCGCTCCCATTCACCGCTCTGTGTATTTCTCCTACCCTCGCTCCCATTCACCGCTCTGTGTATTTCTCCTACCCTCGCTCCCATTCACCGCTCTGTGTATTTCTCCTACCCTCGCTCCCATTCACCGCTCTGTGTATTTCTCCTACCCTCGCTCCCATTCACCGCTCTGTGTATTTCTCCTACCCTCGCTCCCATTCACCGCTCTGTGTATTTCTCCTACCCTCGCTCCCATTCACCTCTCTGTGTATTTCTCCTACCCTCGCTCCCATTCACCGCTCTGTGTCCTTCTCCTTCCCTCGCTCCCATTCACCGCTCTGTGTATTTCTCCTACCCTCGCTCCCATTCACCTCTGTGTATTTCTCCTACCCTCGCTCCCATTCACCGCTCTGTGTATTTCTCCTACCCTCGCTCCCATTCACCGCTCTGTGTCCTTCTCCTTCCCTCGCTCCCATTCCCCTCTCTGTGTATATCTCCTACCCTCGCTCCCATTCACCGCTCTGTGTCCTTCTCCTTCCCTCGCTCCCATTCACCGCTCTGTGTATTTCTCCTACCCTCGCTCCCATTCACCTCTGTGTATTTCTCCTACCCTCGCTCCCATTCACCGCTCTGTGTATTTCTCCTACCCTCGCTCCCATTCACCGCTCTGTGTCCTTCTCCTTCCCTCGCTCCCATTCACCTCTCTGTGTATTTCTCCTACCCTCACTCCCATTCACCGCTCTGTGTATTTCTCCTACCCTCGCTCCCATTCACCGCTCTGTGTATTTCTCCTACCCTCGCTCCCATTCACCGCTCTGTGTATTTCTCCTACCCTCGCTCCCATTCACCGCTCTGTGTATTTCTCCTACCCTCGCTCCCATTCACCGCTCTGTGTATTTCTCCTACCCTCGCTCCCATTCACTGCTCTGTGTATTTCTCCTACCCTCGCTCCCATTCCCCTCTCTGTGTATTTCTCCTACCCTCGCTCCCATTCACCGCTCTGTGTCCTTCTCCTTCCCTCGCTCCCATTCACCGCTCTGTGTATTTCTCCTACCCTCGCTCCCATTCACTGCTCTGTGTATTTCTCCTACCCTCGCTCCCATTCCCCTCTCTGTGTATTTCTCCTACCCTCGCTCCCATTCACCCTTCTGTGTCCTTCTCCTTCCCTCGCTCCCATTCACCGCTCTGTGTATTTCTCCTACCCTCGCTCCCATTCACCGCTCTGTGTATTTCTCCTACCCTCGCTCCCATTCACCGCTCTGTGTCCTTCTCCTTCCCTCGCTCCCATTCCCCTCTCTGTGTCCTTCTCCTACCCTCGCTCCCATTCACCTCTGTGTATTTCTCCTACCCTAGCTCCCATTCACCGCTCTGTGTATTTCTCCTACCCTAGCTCCCATTCACCGCTCTGTGTATTTCTCCTACCCTCGCTCCCATTCACCGCTCTGTGTCCTTCTCCTTCCCTCGCTCCCATTCACCTCTCTGTGTATTTCTCCTACCCTCGCTCCCATTCACCGCTCTGTGTATTTCTCCTACCCTCGCTCCCATTCACCGCTCTGTGTATTTCTCCCACCCTCGCTCCTGCTCACCTCTCTGTGTCCTTCTCCTACCCTCGCTCCTGCTCACCTCTCTGTGTATTTCTCCAACCCTCGCTCCTGCTCACCTCTCTGTGCATTTCTCCAACCCTCGCTCCCGCTCACCTCTGTGTATTTCTCCTACCCTCGCTCCCATTCACCTCTGTGTATTTCTCCTACCCTAGCTCCCATTCACCGCTCTGTGTATTTCTCCTACCCTAGCTCCCATTCACCGCTCTGTGTATTTCTCCTACCCTCGCTCCCATTCACCGCTCTGTGTCCTTCTCCTTCCCTCGCTCCCATTCACCTCTCTGTGTATTTCTCCTACCCTCGCTCCCATTCACCGCTCTGTGTATTTCTCCTACCCTCGCTCCCATTCACCGCTCTGTGTATTTCTCCTACCCTCGCTCCCATTCACCGCTCTGTGTCCTTCTCCTTCCCTCGCTCCCATTCCCCTCTCTGTGTCCTTCTCCTACCCTCGCTCCCTTTCACCTCTCTGTGCATTTCTCCAACCCTCGCTCCTGCTCACCTCTCTGTGCATTTCTCCAACCCTCGCTCCCGCTCACCTCTATGTATTTCTCCCACCCTCGCTCCCGTTCACCTCTCTGTGTATTTCTCCCACCCTCGCTCCCGTTCACCTCTCTGTGTATTTCTCCAACCCTCGCTCCCGTTCACCTCTATGTATTTCTCCCACCCTCGCTCCCGTTCACCTCTCTGTGCATTTCTCCCACCCTCGCTCCTGCTCACCTCTCTGTGTCCTTCTCCTACCCTCGCTCCTGCTCACCTCTCTGTGTATTTCTCCAACCCTCGCTCCTGCTCACCTCTCTGTGCATTTCTCCAACCCTCGCTCCCGCTCACCTCTGTGTATTTCTCCTACCCTCGCTCCCATTCACCTCTGTGTATTTCTCCTACCCTAGCTCCCATTCACCGCTCTGTGTATTTCTCCTACCCTAGCTCCCATTCACCGCTCTGTGTATTTCTCCTACCCTCGCTCCCATTCACCGCTCTGTGTCCTTCTCCTTCCCTCGCTCCCATTCACCTCTCTGTGTATTTCTCCTACCCTCGCTCCCATTCACCGCTCTGTGTATTTCTCCTACCCTCGCTCCCATTCACCGCTCTGTGTATTTCTCCTACCCTCGCTCCCATTCACCGCTCTGTGTATTTCTCCTACCCTCGCTCCCATTCACCGCTCTGTGTATTTCTCCTACCCTCGCTCCCATTCACCTCTCTGTGTATTTCTCCTACCCTCGCTCCCATTCACCGCTCTGTGTCCTTCTCCTTCCCTCGCTCCCATTCACCGCTCTGTGTATTTCTCCTACCCTCGCTCCCATTCACCTCTGTGTATTTCTCCTACCCTCGCTCCCATTCACCGCTCTGTGTATTTCTCCTACCCTCGCTCCCATTCACCGCTCTGTGTCCTTCTCCTTCCCTCGCTCCCATTCCCCTCTCTGTGTATTTCTCCTACCCTCGCTCCCATTCACCGCTCTGTGTCCTTCTCCTTCCCTCGCTCCCATTCCCCTCTCTGTGTATATCTCCTACCCTCGCTCCCATTCACCGCTCTGTGTCCTTCTCCTTCCCTCGCTCCCATTCACCGCTCTGTGTATTTCTCCTACCCTCGCTCCCATTCACCGCTCTGTGTATTTCTCCTACCCTCGCTCCCATTCACCGCTCTGTGTCCTTCTCCTTCCCTCGCTCCCATTCACCTCTCTGTGTATTTCTCCTACCCTCACTCCCATTCACCGCTCTGTGTATTTCTCCTACCCTCGCTCCCATTCACCGCTCTGTGTATTTCTCCTACCCTCGCTCCCATTCACCGCTCTGTGTATTTCTCCTACCCTCGCTCCCATTCACCGCTCTGTGTATTTCTCCTACCCTCGCTCCCATTCACCGCTCTGTGTATTTCTCCTACCCTCGCTCCCATTCACTGCTCTGTGTATTTCTCCTACCCTCGCTCCCATTCCCCTCTCTGTGTATTTCTCCTACCCTCGCTCCCATTCACCGCTCTGTGTCCTTCTCCTTCCCTCGCTCCCATTCACCGCTCTGTGTATTTCTCCTACCCTCGCTCCCATTCACTGCTCTGTGTATTTCTCCTACCCTCGCTCCCATTCCCCTCTCTGTGTATTTCTCCTACCCTCGCTCCCATTCACCCTTCTGTGTCCTTCTCCTTCCCTCGCTCCCATTCACCGCTCTGTGTATTTCTCCTACCCTCGCTCCCATTCACCGCTCTGTGTATTTCTCCTACCCTCGCTCCCATTCACCGCTCTGTGTCCTTCTCCTTCCCTCGCTCCCATTCCCCTCTCTGTGTCCTTCTCCTACCCTCGCTCCCATTCACCTCTGTGTATTTCTCCTACCCTAGCTCCCATTCACCGCTCTGTGTATTTCTCCTACCCTAGCTCCCATTCACCGCTCTGTGTATTTCTCCTACCCTCGCTCCCATTCACCGCTCTGTGTCCTTCTCCTTCCCTCGCTCCCATTCACCTCTCTGTGTATTTCTCCTACCCTCGCTCCCATTCACCGCTCTGTGTATTTCTCCTACCCTCGCTCCCATTCACCGCTCTGTGTATTTCTCCCACCCTCGCTCCTGCTCACCTCTCTGTGTCCTTCTCCTACCCTCGCTCCTGCTCACCTCTCTGTGTATTTCTCCAACCCTCGCTCCTGCTCACCTCTCTGTGCATTTCTCCAACCCTCGCTCCCGCTCACCTCTGTGTATTTCTCCTACCCTCGCTCCCATTCACCTCTGTGTATTTCTCCTACCCTAGCTCCCATTCACCGCTCTGTGTATTTCTCCTACCCTAGCTCCCATTCACCGCTCTGTGTATTTCTCCTACCCTCGCTCCCATTCACCGCTCTGTGTCCTTCTCCTTCCCTCGCTCCCATTCACCTCTCTGTGTATTTCTCCTACCCTCGCTCCCATTCACCGCTCTGTGTATTTCTCCTACCCTCGCTCCCATTCACCGCTCTGTGTATTTCTCCTACCCTCGCTCCCATTCACCGCTCTGTGTCCTTCTCCTTCCCTCGCTCCCATTCCCCTCTCTGTGTCCTTCTCCTACCCTCGCTCCCTTTCACCTCTCTGTGCATTTCTCCAACCCTCGCTCCTGCTCACCTCTCTGTGCATTTCTCCAACCCTCGCTCCCGCTCACCTCTATGTATTTCTCCCACCCTCGCTCCCGTTCACCTCTCTGTGTATTTCTCCCACCCTCGCTCCCGTTCACCTCTCTGTGTATTTCTCCAACCCTCGCTCCCGTTCACCTCTATGTATTTCTCCCACCCTCGCTCCCGTTCACCTCTCTGTGCATTTCTCCCACCCTCGCTCCTGCTCACCTCTCTGTGTCCTTCTCCTACCCTCGCTCCTGCTCACCTCTCTGTGTATTTCTCCAACCCTCGCTCCTGCTCACCTCTCTGTGCATTTCTCCAACCCTCGCTCCCGCTCACCTCTGTGTATTTCTCCTACCCTCGCTCCCATTCACCTCTGTGTATTTCTCCTACCCTAGCTCCCATTCACCGCTCTGTGTATTTCTCCTACCCTAGCTCCCATTCACCGCTCTGTGTATTTCTCCTACCCTCGCTCCCATTCACCGCTCTGTGTCCTTCTCCTTCCCTCGCTCCCATTCACCTCTCTGTGTATTTCTCCTACCCTCGCTCCCATTCACCGCTCTGTGTATTTCTCCTACCCTCGCTCCCATTCACCGCTCTGTGTATTTCTCCTACCCTCGCTCCCATTCACCGCTCTGTGTATTTCTCCTACCCTCGCTCCCATTCACCGCTCTGTGTATTTCTCCTACCCTCGCTCCCATTCACCTCTCTGTGTATTTCTCCTACCCTCGCTCCCATTCACCGCTCTGTGTCCTTCTCCTTCCCTCGCTCCCATTCACCGCTCTGTGTATTTCTCCTACCCTCGCTCCCATTCACCTCTGTGTATTTCTCCTACCCTCGCTCCCATTCACCGCTCTGTGTATTTCTCCTACCCTCGCTCCCATTCACCGCTCTGTGTCCTTCTCCTTCCCTCGCTCCCATTCCCCTCTCTGTGTATTTCTCCTACCCTCGCTCCCATTCACCGCTCTGTGTCCTTCTCCTTCCCTCGCTCCCATTCACCGCTCTGTGTATTTCTCCTACCCTCGCTCCCATTCACCTCTGTGTATTTCTCCTACCCTCGCTCCCATTCACCGCTCTGTGTCCTTCTCCTTCCCTCGCTCCCATTCACTGCTCTGTGTATTTCTCCTACCCTCGCTCCCATTCCCCTCTCTGTGTATTTCTCCTACCCTCGCTCCCATTCACCGTTCTGTGTCCTTCTCCTTCCCTCGCTCCCATTCACCGCTCTGTGTATTTCTCCTACCCTCGCTCCCATTCACCGCTCTGTGTATTTCTCCTACCCTCGCTCCCATTCCCCTCTCTGTGTATTTCTCCTACCCTCGCTCCCATTCCCCTCTCTGTCTATTTCTCCTACCCTCGCTCCCATTCACCGCTCTGTGTCCTTCTCCTTCCCTCGCTCCCATTCACCGCTCTGTGTATTTCTCCTACCCTCGCTCCCATTCACTGCTCTGTGTATTTCTCCTACCCTCGCTCCCATTCCCCTCTCTGTGTATTTCTCCTACCCTCGCTCCCATTCACCCTTCTGTGTCCTTCTCCTTCCCTCGCTCCCATTCACCGCTCTGTGTATTTCTCCTACCCTCGCTCCCATTCACCGCTCTGTGTATTTCTCCTACCCTCGCTCCCATTCACCGCTCTGTGTCCTTCTCCTTCCCTCGCTCCCATTCCCCTCTCTGTGTCCTTCTCCTACCCTCGCTCCCTTTCACCTCTCTGTGCATTTCTCCAACCCTCGCTCCTGCTCACCTCTCTGTGCATTTCTCCAACCCTCGCTCCCGCTCACCTCTATGTATTTCTCCCACCCTCGCTCCCGTTCACCTCTCTGTGTATTTCTCCCACCCTCGCTCCCGTTCACCTCTCTGTGTATTTCTCCAACCCTCGCTCCCGTTCACCTCTATGTATTTCTCCCACCCTCGCTCCCGTTCACCTCTCTGTGCATTTCTCCCACCCTCGCTCCTGCTCACCTCTCTGTGTCCTTCTCCTACCCTCGCTCCTGCTCACCTCTCTGTGTATTTCTCCAACCCTCGCTCCTGCTCACCTCTCTGTGCATTTCTCCAACCCTCGCTCCCGCTCACCTCTGTGTATTTCTCCTACCCTCGCTCCCTTTCACCTCTCTGTGCATTTCTCCAACCCTCGCTCCTGCTCACCTCTCTGTGCATTTCTCCAACCCTCGCTCCCGCTCACCTCTATGTATTTCTCCCACCCTCGCTCCCGTTCACCTCTCTGTGTATTTCTCCCACCCTCGCTCCCGTTCACCTCTCTGTGTATTTCTCCAACCCTCGCTCCCGTTCACCTCTATGTATTTCTCCCACCCTCGCTCCCGTTCACCTCTCTGTGCATTTCTCCCACCCTCGCTCCTGCTCACCTCTCTGTGTCCTTCTCCTACCCTCGCTCCTGCTCACCTCTCTGTGTATTTCTCCAACCCTCGCTCCTGCTCACCTCTCTGTGCATTTCTCCAACCCTCGCTCCCGCTCACCTCTGTGTATTTCTCCTACCCTCGCTCCCATTCACCTCTGTGTATTTCTCCTACCCTAGCTCCCATTCACCGCTCTGTGTATTTCTCCTACCCTAGCTCCCATTCACCGCTCTGTGTATTTCTCCTACCCTCGCTCCCATTCACCGCTCTGTGTCCTTCTCCTTCCCTCGCTCCCATTCACCTCTCTGTGTATTTCTCCTACCCTCGCTCCCATTCACCGCTCTGTGTATTTCTCCTACCCTCGCTCCCATTCACCGCTCTGTGTATTTCTCCTACCCTCGCTCCCATTCACCGCTCTGTGTCCTTCTCCTTCCCTCGCTCCCATTCCCCTCTCTGTGTCCTTCTCCTACCCTCGCTCCCTTTCACCTCTCTGTGCATTTCTCCAACCCTCGCTCCTGCTCACCTCTGTGTATTTCTCCTACCCTCGCTCCCATTCACCTCTGTGTATTTCTCCTACCCTAGCTCCCATTCACCGCTCTGTGTATTTCTCCTACCCTAGCTCCCATTCACCGCTCTGTGTATTTCTCCTACCCTCGCTCCCATTCACCGCTCTGTGTCCTTCTCCTTCCCTCGCTCCCATTCACCTCTCTGTGTATTTCTCCTACCCTCGCTCCCATTCACCGCTCTGTGTATTTCTCCTACCCTCGCTCCCATTCACCGCTCTGTGTATTTCTCCCACCCTCGCTCCTGCTCACCTCTCTGTGTCCTTCTCCTACCCTCGCTCCTGCTCACCTCTCTGTGTATTTCTCCAACCCTCGCTCCTGCTCACCTCTCTGTGCATTTCTCCTACCCTCGCTCCCATTCACCGCTCTGTGTATTTCTCCTACCCTCGCTCCCATTCACCGCTCTGTGTATTTCTCCTACCCTCGCTCCCATTCACCGCTCTGTGTCCTTCTCCTTCCCTCGCTCCCATTCCCCTCTCTGTGTCCTTCTCCTACCCTCGCTCCCTTTCACCTCTCTGTGCATTTCTCCAACCCTCGCTCCCGCTCACCTCTGTGTATTTCTCCTACCCTCGCTCCCATTCACCTCTGTGTATTTCTCCTACCCTAGCTCCCATTCACCGCTCTGTGTATTTCTCCTACCCTCGCTCCCATTCACCGCTCTGTGTCCTTCTCCTTCCCTCGCTCCCATTCACCGCTCTGTGTATTTCTCCTACCCTCGCTCCCATTCACCTCTGTGTATTTCTCCTACCCTCGCTCCCATTCACCGCTCTGTGTATTTCTCCTACCCTCGCTCCCATTCACCGCTCTGTGTCCTTCTCCTTCCCTCGCTCCCATTCCCCTCTCTGTGTATTTCTCCTACCCTCGCTCCCATTCACCGCTCTGTGTCCTTCTCCTTCCCTCGCTCCCATTCACCGCTCTGTGTATTTCTCCTACCCTCGCTCCCATTCACCTCTGTGTATTTCTCCTACCCTCGCTCCCATTCACCGCTCTGTGTCCTTCTCCTTCCCTCGCTCCCATTCACTGCTCTGTGTATTTCTCCTACCCTCGCTCCCATTCCCCTCTCTGTGTATTTCTCCTACCCTCGCTCTCATTCACCGTTCTGTGTCCTTCTCCTTCCCTCGCTCCCATTCACCGCTCTGTGTATTTCTCCTACCCTCGCTCCCATTCACCGCTCTGTGTATTTCTCCTACCCTCGCTCCCATTCACCGCTCTGTGTATTTCTCCTACCCTCGCTCCCATTCACCGCTCTGTGTATTTCTCCTACCCTCGCTCCCATTCACCGCTCTGTGTATTTCTCCTACCCTCGCTACCATTCACTGCTCTGTGTATTTCTCCTACCCTCGCTCCCATTCCCCTCTCTGTGTATTTCTCCTACCCTCGCTCCCATTCACCGCTCTGTGTCCTTCTCCTTCCCTCGCTCCCATTCACCGCTCTGTGTCCTTCTCCTTCCCTCGCTCCCATTCACCGCTCTGTGTCCTTCTCCTTCCCTCGCTCCCATTCACCGCTCTGTGTATTTCTCCTACCCTCGCTCCCATTCACTGCTCTGTGTATTTCTCCTACCCTCGCTCCCATTCCCCTCTCTGTGTATTTCTCCTACCCTCGCTCCCATTCACCGCTCTGTGTATTTCTCCTACCCTCGCTCCCATTCACCGCTCTGTGTATTTCTCCTACCCTCGCTCCCATTCACCACTCTGTGTCCTTCTCCTTCCCTCGCTCCCATTCACCGCTCTGTGTATTTCTCCCACCCTCGCTCCCATTCACCGATCTGTGTATTTCTCCTATCCTCGCTCCCATTCACCTCTCCTACATCACTCTGTGTCTGTCTGCCTCCCTCCTGTTTATCCCTCCATGTCTGTCTAAAAAAAAAAACTACCAATAAGCCTATTGCCAGTCGTCTGCAATGTTTAAAAAAAAAAAAAAAAAAAAAAAAAAGTGCACAATACTTTGTGACACAACCTAAAGAATAAGCAGACTTCAGAAGAGGTTACAATGTACCATGTCCAGACGGTGCAACAAGTTATAATAATGAATACAAACTTCCATTATGTATAGCCTTTGCTGACTAAGAAAAGGCCTTCGACTCAGTGAAAAAGCAATCAATAATCAATGCTGTGATCAATCAAGGAATAGATAGCGCTTACATCAATATCCCCCAATCAATATATAAACACACATCTGCATCAATACAGGTCAACAATAATAAAGTTCAGATCAACATAGAAAAAGGCATCTGAAAAAAGGTGCAATCTCCCCAAAACTATTTTCTACTTGTTTAGAAGAAACTGTCCGCAAACTACATTGGGACAAAAAAGGACTTAAGATCAATGGACACTGCCTACATCACTTACGTTTTGCCAGAAGTCCTGAAGAACTGCAAGAAAGCAACAGGAAAGGTCTGAACATTAATATCAACAAAACGCAAGTCATGTGTAACACATTTACTATACCAAGGAAAATCACAGTAGATGGACTAGAAGAGGTGGACAGTTATGTTTACCATGTATCTTGAGTGACCAATACAGCTGGGATGGCAAGCATTTGGAAAACTTAGCAGTATTGTCTTAAAGACAAATCAGCCGTTTTGCCTTCTTTTGGATCAACAGCGGTAAACATGAATAGAAAAAGGGTTGAAGATGATGGACACACGTCTCTTTTAAACCTAAACTACTATGTAAGTTTTTGACCAGTGTTTCCTCCCAGTCCTTACTTATGTCTGTGAAACATGGACACTGAATGCCAATGTCATACAAAAACTAAACACTTTGAGTTCCACTTTGCAATGCGTTGCACGCCCTTCTGGCACTCAAGGGATAAATGGAATATCGAACTCTGAACATAAGTGAAAGATGTGTGCGTTGGATTCATCAGCCAACAAAGGTCTATGACACCAGTGAAAGAGAAGTGCCTGAAATAGAAATGGGTATTACATAGTAAGGCTACCCGATGGTGCATAGATCACACACATTTTGGAATAGATTCCACTTGATAATAAACACCCAAGGAGACCAAAGACAAGATGATTGATGAAATTATCAAATTTATTGGTTCACTGCGGCAACAGAAAGATCAAGAACAAAACTGTTGGGAACTTGCTGAGGAGGCCTCCATCCTGCAGTAGATAGACAGTGGTTGATGATGTTGATATAAATAATTTGCAGTAACACAGAATCAGATAGGAATGCCATACCCCAGGGAGGTAATAGGGAGGAGTTATACAGATTCCTCCATACTGCCTCCTATCCTGTGGCTGGAGGGGATGATTTTGACAAATGCCCACAGGGTTGATGCTCCTATGGCGACTCCTGTCAGAATCGCAGTGGAAACCTTGTGGTCCGTGTCAGCGACAGGTGACGGGTATGAATGTAAATGGGGGCAGATCTCCCCTGCGCACTCATGTTCAGGTCGCTGCACGACTACGATCCCCATGTTCACGTCCCGTAAAACCTGTATGTGTCCATAGTCCCTGGTCCCAGACACAATGCACACCTGCAAGCCATCGCCCTCCACTGTTTCACACGATCCATTCCCTGTCCACCCTCACTCTCCTGTGTCCCCTTTTCTGCCTGCCACCCCCCCTCCCGTGTCAACTCCACACCTACCATGTATAGTCTTTACCTTCCTCCTCCTGGGCCTGTTCTTTCCCCCACGTGATCCCTTTACCGGTGCTGCTCTGCCTTGGATACTAATCTTTGAAAAAAACAAGATTGCCGAGTCTTCTTTATATTAAAAGTAACACATTGCGCTATTTTAAACAACTTAAATTTCTACAGTTCATAAGATGTTAACTGTAGAAGGACCCCTCCCGCCCCTTCTGTCGACGTCACTGCTGCAGCACCGTCTGGTGCGGATGGAGCGCGGTGAGGGACAAACTTCAGAGTTTTCCTTATATTTCCTTACTTAAAGGGATAGTAATACTTAAAATGTAAAAAAATATATGTTGTAGGGTTTATCCCCCTGAGTAAAACAAGAGTACTCCCACTGCTGAAAGGTGTTTTATTCAAAAGTTATTACAGCTCAAAGTTGATTTTTTTAGGTGCAAAATCACAGTGGCCTGAAATTGTACAGTGGCGCTGTTGTTACACCATCCTTTGGAGATTTATGGTCCCGGGACCAGAGCTGTCCATAGGATGGTGTAGCAACAGCACCACTGTACAATTTCAGGCCACTGTGATATTGCACCTAAAAAATTCAACTTTGAAAATTAATAACTTTTGAATGAAACACCTTTCAGCAGTGGGAGTACTCTTGTTTTACTCAGGGGGATAAACCCTACAACACATTTTTTTTTACATTTTAAGTATTACTATCCCTTTAAGTTTGTCCCTCGCTGCATCCGTCTGGTCCGAAGACCGGATTAGCGATTCAATGGGAGGCAGCCAGAAAATTAATATCTTATGAACTACAGAAATGCAAGTTGTTTAACCCTTTGAGTGCCAGAGAGGTATGCAACGCATTGCTTTGCATTGCTCTGGCATCCAAAGGGTTAAAATAGCGTAGTGTGTTACTTTTATTATAAAGAAGACTCTGCAATTTATTTATTTATTTTTTTTTTTCAAACATCACTATCCCTTTAAACTACTTTTGGCCTCTCAGCCTGAGACGGTATATTTTTGCCATGGATCCAGATTTAGATAGAACAGAAGAGAAACACATTGAGCAGAAGGGGGCAAGTGAATACCCTAGACACAATATTAACCCATTGAGTGATGAGGATTTCTACTGTATTAAGGCTGGGGTGTTAAGCAGTGTAATGTGGCTTGTAGTGGAACTGAGGTAGGATATGGTTCTTTGTGTTCCATTGGAACAGGCTGGGGTGGAGACAGTGTATGTTTGGTTTTGCCACTACCTGAGAAGAGTGATAATGCCTGGGATATCAGGCAGGGGATATGTGGAACAAGGCTGGGGTGTGAGATTGTGTGTAGCACCAGTCAGTGGCTGCTATAACATGTTATGTGCCAGGACAGTAGTAGCCAGTTCTGGGGTGCCAGTCAGTGGCTGTTATACCATGTTATGTACCAGTGATGGGGCACCAGTCAGTGGCTGATATACCACGTTATGTACCAGTGATGGGGCACCAGTCAGTGGCTGATATACCACGTTATGTACCAGTGATGGGGCACCAGTCAGTGGCTGTTATACCATGTTATGTGCCAGGACAGTAGTAGCCGGTTCTGGGGTGCCAGTCAGTGGCTGTTATACCATGTTATGTACCAGTGATGAGGCACCAGTCAGTGGCTGTTATACCATGTTATGTACCAGTGATGGGGTGCCAGTCAGTGTAGAACTGAACAAATATACAGAAATTGAAAATGAAGCGCATTTCCAGACAGATAGAAAAAGACAACTGGAACAAGAAAAATCGCAGCAGATATAAATCGAACACCACCATATTCAGAGAAAAAACACACAAAATAATCTGCGCGTATTCCCTGTCTCCGTTGTCTATATCACCAAAAATAAATCCACATATATCTATATCTATATATATCTATATATATATATGTATATGTGTGTATCTAGTGGTGAAACTTTAACACCTTCACACACTATTTCTGAAAGTCAAATCAGTCACAACACAAAATAAAATACCAATATGAACAACAGCGCCCCAGCATGCACAGGGATATCTATTACAGTAGTGACCTAACAACACCTTCATGCATCGAGTGGAATAATTATAGCCAAAAGGTGTTCTACACCAAACAGATCACGCATATACTTAAGTCTTTTTAAGTCTTTGTAATCAAAGGAAGTTTTTGTTCTTCAAAAGGGATAAATCATCTCAGTCAAATTGATGCGTACTGTAGATTCCCAATTTAATAGATATATATGACATCACTTTCCCAACTCCTTTGTTTTATGTCAGCACCTTCAACAGACAGAAGTGTGAAAAAATAGTAATACGTTCACATAAAGCAAAGTTTCAGCCCGCCCCACCGAGCCTACTTACACTGTTACAGTGTGTCTCAAACATATGTATCAGGCAGCTTTCACGCTTCAGATGTTCTCAGGACACTTAGATTCCCAATCTCACTAGATATACAGTGTATCGTTCCCTCAATTCCTCCGTATTGAAATCGCACCTTCAACACAAATTTGTGCACACAATAGTGTAATACGTTCACCCTAGGCAGAGTCTTAACCCCGCCCCACTGATCCTACTAACACAGTTATAATCTGTTTCAATCACGTATATCAAGCCACTTCCAAGATCCATAAGACACTTTATTCCAGTAACACAAAGGGAGTCCCGCTCCTTCTGATGTCTCCGGACCAATGCGCGGCGTCTGTCATCACTGCCGGTACTGCAGTCCCGGCTCCAGACAATTTAGGTAGGATGTTCCACTCGATGCATGAAGGTGTCATTAGTTCACTACTGTAATAGATATCCCTGTGCATGCTGGGTCACTGTTGTTGATATTGGTATTTTATTTTGTGTTGTGACTCTGATTTGAATTTCAGAAATAGTGTGTGAAGGTGTTATAGATACACACACACACACACACACACACACACACACACACACACACACACACACAAACACAGATTTTGTGTGTGCCAGTCAGTGGCCGGGCTCTTATATCTTGTTATGTACCTTTCCAGGGCAGACACACAGAGCAGCATGAAGGGCAGTTTTACTCCATACCTGCACAGGAGGCGAGATTGGTGTTCCCGCAGGGTCTCCCACGGCGCTTTGAGTTAAATGTGAGTTTGAAGGTTAAATTGCCAGAAATACGTTCACTTCTTGCCCTCCAGTGATCCCCTCTATATCTTACGCACATGGCTGCTGAACCCTTCTTACCCTGTGAAAGTATGTGTTACAGCCACAAACTCGCATACATGTAATGTGCCTGTGAACCCACTAATCCCATCTTCCTCCTTCTGACTGCAGGTGGTACACCCTTCCTCCATCTATTGTCCCTGGATGGGGGCATAAAACCCCATTACCTCTCTTTTTTGTCTCATCAGTAAGCCTGTTAAAGCCCCTGTCTCTTGCAGTGTAAGACCTTCAATGAAACATGTCTAATGGTCCGTAATCCAGCCTTGGAGCTCATCCGTTACCTGAGAAACACAGATCTTTCCCAGCCAGCTGTGCGCTACGTACTGTGTATCCTTGTATCGTGTACGTATGTATGCAGAGAGAGAGAGAGTGTGTGTGTGTGACTGCTATGCCCTGTCAAGCTCCAGTATCAGAACAGGCTTTTTACCACAGCAACTGGTACTTACGTTTTCTTTATAGAAGCCTTTTAAAATATGGGGATCCCTTCAAAGCTACACAGCGTTCAATAGCACCTCTATCCAAAAGCAAAACCTGATCAATATCGGCCTCCCCAGGAAGAACACAGGCTGTCACTGGAACTGTTACGGGTTTCATAATCTGGTAACATAATATGTGACTGGTTTGAATGCCAAAGGGGTGTGCGGTACAGTGGCATTATGTCAAATGAATGATGTCTGTTGTCTACTTAAGTGGCTCTCCAGCTGTTCTTGGACTTCAACTCCCATTCTCAGCGACCTAACTGGTGGGTGGGGGTGCGTGTGTGTGTTTGTTTTGGCCAGAAAGACCACCCCAATGCTGCACGGAACGGTATTGCTAACACAGCATACTTACCTTAATAATGGAGCCCTGACCCCATTTTGGATCTGATTTCTTGGTCTAAGACCACAAACATTTTCCCCTAACAGACTAAACATTAGATGGAAAGAGAGGCACTGGCAAAAGTCTGACGTTGTGCCACGCACTGCATTACTGCCACAGACATGGCTGGCTGCTCCTACAGGTGCCAGATGGTAAGTCCTCCATGGTATCACACACTAGAAATGATGGCATCACTGAGGATAAAGACACAGTACAGGTGTGGGATCAGTCATGGACGAGGTGAAACCCACACTTAGGTGCACATGGCTGAATGGACAAAGACCTGGGTTTGGCAAGGGCAACATTTTCCCAGACAATAACATCCAGATTATGTGGTTTAGTGTTTGGAGTGGAGGAGCAGAGACCAAAACTGGACGAGCAGTGACTAGGAGTAGTGCCAGGGGACCGAGTAGCAGTGACTAGGAATAGTGCCAGGGGTTAGCATAGGAGAGACTAGGAGTAGTGGCAGGGCTTGGCATAGCAGAGACTAGGAGTAATGACAGGGGTTGGCGTAGCGGAGACTAGGAGTAGTGGCAGGGGTTAGAGTAGCAGAGACTAGGAGTAGTGGCAGGGGTTAGAGTAGCAGAGACTAGGAGTAATGACAGGGGTTGGCGTAGCGGAGACTAGGAGTAGTGGCAGGGGTTAGAGTAGCAGAGACTAGGAGTAGTGGCAGGGGTTAGAGTAGCAGAGACTAGGAGTAGTGGCAGGGTTTAGCATAGCAGAGACTAGGAGTAGTGGCAGGGTTTAGCATAGCAGAGACTAGGAGTAGTGGCAGGGTTTAGCATAGCAGAGACTAGGAGTAGTGGCAGGGGTTAGAGTAGCAGAGACTAGGAGTAATGACAGGGGTTGGCGTAGCGGAGACTAGGAGTAGTGGCAGGGGTTAGAGTAGCAGAGACTAGGAGTAGTGGCAGGGGTTAGAGTAGCAGAGACTAGGAGTAGTGGCAGGGTTTAGCATAGCAGAGACTAGGAGTAGTGGCAGGGTTTAGCATAGCAGAGACTAGGAGTAGTGGCAGGGTTAGCATAGCAGAGACTAGGAGTAGTGGCAGGGGTTAGAGTAGCAGAGACTAGGAGTAGTGGCAGGGGTTAGAGTAGCAGAGACTAGGAGTAGTGGCAGGGGTTAGAGTAGCAGAGACTAGGAGTAGTGGCAGGGGTTAGAGTAGCAGAGGCTAGGAGTAGTGGCAGGGGTTAGAGTAGCAGAGACTAGGAGTAGTGGCAGGGTTTAGCATAGCAGAGACTAGGAGTAGTGGCAGGGTTAGCATAGCAGAGACTAGGAGTAGTGGCAGGGGTTACAGTAGCAGAGACTAGGAGTAGTGGCAGGGGTTATAGAGTAGCAGAGACTAGGAGTAGTGGCAGGGGTTACAGTAGCAGAGACTAGGAATAGTGGCAGGGGTTAGAGTAGCAGAGACTAGGAGTAGTGGCAGGGGTTACAGTAGCAGAGACTAGGAGTAGTGGCAGGGATAGCATAGCAGAGACTAGGAGTAGTGGCAGGGGTTATAGAGTAGCAGAGACTAGGAGTAGTGGCAGGGGTTAGCATAGTGGTGACTAGGAGTAGTGGCAGGGGTTACCGTAGCAGAGACTAGGAGTAGTGCCATGAGTTGGGGAGGAATAGCTGGGTGTAGTGCCGGTGGTTAGAGGAGTAGAGATTGCGTGTAGTGCTAGGCGGTGGAAGAGTAGTACCAGGGGGTGGCAGTGCACAGGGTGAGTGCAGTGCCAGGAATAATGACAGGGAATAGTGCTGATGGCGCAGCTGGGCAGATGTCTTACCCAAGACGTGTTATTTATCCCTGTGTTCAGCTCACATCCTGGTGAAGAACTGTAAGGAGCTCATGCCATCCTCTTATAAAAAAGACCGATACGATCAACCATTACAAGCGTCCACCTGGCTGAAGAATTTCAAAGCCTCCAATGAACATTATTTGAGACAGGTGAGCTGGGTTGTATTGTACCCTAAGGAGTGTGAGAGATTAATGTTACCTGGGACAGGTGAGCTGGGTTGTATTGTACCTAGAGGAGTGTGAGAGATTAATGTTACATGAGACAGGTGAGCTGGGTTGTATTGTACCTAGAGGAGTGTGAGAGATTAATGTTACATGAGACAGGTGAGCTGGGTTGTATTGTACCTAGAGGAGTGTGAGAGATTAATGTTACATGAGACAGGTGAGCTGGGTTGTACTGTTCCCTGAGGAGTGTGAGAGATTAGTGTTACCTGGACAGGTGAGCTGGGTTGTATTGTACCCTGAGGAGTGAGAGAGATTAATGTTACCTGAGACAGGTGAGCTGGGTTGTATTGTACCCTGAGGAGTGAGAGAGATTAATGTTACCTGAGACAGGTGAGCTGACTTGTATTGTACCCTGGGGAGTGTGAGAGATTAATGTTACCTGAGACAGGTGAGCTGGGTTGTATTGTACCCTAAGGAGTGTGAGAGTTTAATGTTACCTGAGACAGGTGAGCTGGGTTGTATTGTACCCTGGGGAGTGTGAGAGATGAATGTTACCTGAGACAGGTGAGCTGGGTTGTATTGTACCCTGGGGAGTGTGAGAGATTAATGTTACCTGAGACAGGTGAGCTGGGTTGTATTGTACCCTAAGGAGTGTGAGAGTTTAATGTTACCTGAGACAGGTGAGCTGGGTTGTATTGTACCCTGGGGAGTGTGAGAGATGAATGTTACCTGAGACAGGTGAGCTGGGTTGTATTGTACCCTGGGGAGTGTGAGAGATGAATGTTACCTGAGACAGGTGAGCTGGGTTGTATTGTACCCTGGGGAGTGTGAGAGATGAATGTTACCTGAGACAGGTGAGCTGGGTTGTATTGTACCCTGGGGAGTGTGAAAGATGAATGTTACCTGAGACAGGTGAGCTGGGTTGTATTGTACCCTGGGGAGTGTGAGAGATGAATGTTACCTGAGACAGGTGAGCTGGGTTGTATTGTACCCTGGGGAGTGTGCGAGATGAATGTTATCTGAGTTAGGTGAGCTGGGTTGTATTGTTACCTGAGACAGGTGAGCTGGGTTGTCCATTGTTCTGTACCTTACGCTTGCAGGATATGGCACTTTTCATCTATTTTGAATGTAAATTTCCTTATGTCTTCTAGATACAGACACAGCAAAGGTACGTGTGGAGCAAGCGGGAGGTGACCGAGCAGGGCAGGCCTTTGGGAGAGGTGGTGGATCAGGTACTGAGAAGAGAACATACATATGGGGAGGTGGGACAATGATATGCAGTCAAATCCAGTTGAGGGCCACAAAGTCAACGTTTCCTTCCAAGAAGGGTTGCAACACTGGCTGCTAGGGTCCAAGCGTATGTGCATGCTGGCGTTTTCATACCCTCAACTTGGGTTACTGTGAAAGCCTTCATCCTGCAGTGGACTGACACACACACACATATTATAAATATTATATACACACCAAATGAATGAGAATTGCAGTATATAATAATACCTTGTTTATTAATGACATTCAGTTATATAGACAAGCTTTCAAGAGCGATGCTCCCTTTTTCAAGTCAAAAGCATAATGGTTTAAAGGGATAGTAATACTTAAGTATTACTAATCCATATAGCAAAGTACTACTCAGTGTCATCTCTCAAACCTTTATGGTTTGAGAGATGAACACGTCTAAAGTTGCCCTCTCCCTCCCCCCTTCCCCATAGTCAGCATTCTAGCTGACTGAAAGGAAGACAGTCGGATGACTTTCAGGTGGCTCTCCAGCACAGCCGGATCGCATTACTAAAAAAGAAAACTTTCACTGAAATGGTCTTCTACGTGTGCTTGGCTTGCAAGCACACGTAGAAGACCGTGTTAGTGAAAGTTTTTTTTTATAGTTAATGCAATTGCGGCTCTGCTGCAGAGCCGCCTGATGATCTCTGACCAGATTTCCCTGAGTCAGCCAGAATGCTGACTACGGGGAAGGGGGAGGGAGAGGGCAACTTTAGACGTGTTCATCTCTCAAATCATAAAGGTTTGAGAGATAACACTGGGGGCAATACGTTTTTTTTAAGTAGTACTTTGCTATAGGGATTAGTAATACTTAGGTTTTCTTTTTTAAAGGGATAGTAATACTTTTCACATTACAAGCCATGCTAATAAGTAATAAATCACCTAAAGTTATCAACAGAGGAATGCAGGGTGGGGGGAGAGTATGAGAGACAGAGGGAGAAAGAGAGAATGATACAGATCTATTGTACATAGACATAAATAGCAACATAATATAATAAAGGTGGTTAAATGGATACTAATGCTTTTCATAATGTTTAATTCTGTTCACATTAAAAAGTAAACATAACTATGTAAATCCCGTTGTTTAAAATTGTCTGGTTTTATAGAGAAAAGCTTTTAAAGTCTCCCCCAAACCCCCCCCCCCCCCAAGTCCCCTTCCCAGACATCAGCACTCTAGCTGACACAACAAGATTCTGGTCATTTAACCGGACGGCTCTTCAGCAAAGCAGAAATAGCATTATCGATGAAGAAATACTTCATTAGAACGGTCTACTAAAGTGTGCCTGCAAATCAGTTACTGCTTCCAGCCGTCCGATTCTTTGTCTCTCTCTCCTTTTTAGTCATTTGCTATTTATTTAGAAAAGGTCATGGTTTTGATCCTCACTGGGATCTTCATCAAGACAGTCTAATAGTGCACACCACCCACTAAAATACCCAGAACATACCCCGTGTAGGAAAAACACCAGAAAAATCACATTAACACAGTACATAAATCCCTATCTGAGTACCATCAGATAAAGTGAATCAGTGCAGAAAACACCCAAAAGCAATATATTAAATAATCCTCATATACAAAGTGCCCACATTCTGCCCTCATTGTCCTCTTCACCCCAAATCTTAAACTGACAACGTCCTAACTCTGGAACAAGTACAGTTTATTTAAAATAAACAGGGAATCCACACAAGGCCAATTGCAGTGTGTTTAAGAGGTCTGAGGCCTATGAAGAAAGGAAACAGTGAGCAGCCCTGTATACGCACAAGGTCACGAGTGCTCCTGTTCCGTTCATTACAAGCACCCTACACAGGCGCAGCCCCCGCGGTTCTGATCTCAGATCTTCGCAAAGGAGGAACCTTTTTGTTTCACTTTAATAACTTCAGGACCAGATGTGAGTTGTTTGAATACCACAGTGTCCTCAAAGGATTAAAGTAAGCAATTTGGGATCAAGCGATTTAGCTGTTTTTGGCACAAGTTTAACAGAAAAACTATGAGAAGTTATTTTTTTTATGTCTCTTGTACACAAAATGTATTGTTATTTAATTTGGTAGCTTTGTAGGGACTGATAAACTGACCGGGAATCTTGAATTTCAGTTTGATTAATTAGTGTCTTGTTAACCTTTTGTAAGTTAAACATGTGACTTAATCTAGAAGCATGACTGGAGCCTTTGCCAGTCCGATCTAGGTCAGAGGTCCAGCGGAAGGACCAGGGCCCTTTCTTATGGTTTTGCTCTCACACACAGGGCCTGACCAGAGTGAAGAGTGCCAGTGATGCTGTGGGGGCGGTTCTGAAGGAGCTGAGGAGGCAGAGTGGTGCAGGATCCTTCCGTCTGCTGGTTTCTGTTGATGGGGTGAACTCTTTATGGGGGAAGACAACTATAAAGAAGGAGGATAAGAGCTTGGTATGTATGAAAGAGCTGAGCATTGGGTAGAGAAGC
The DNA here is from genome assembly GCA_037306005.1 of Rhinophrynus dorsalis. Taxonomy (NCBI): domain Eukaryota; kingdom Metazoa; phylum Chordata; class Amphibia; order Anura; family Rhinophrynidae; genus Rhinophrynus; species Rhinophrynus dorsalis. The sequence goes on along the minus strand of CM074728.1, from coordinate 1,272,788 downwards.
CTTCCGCTACAGCCCTTATAATTCCCCCAAATTCATTATGCCTCTGTCCTTCTACACAGTCTGTCTCTGGAGCCTTCTACTGTCTCTCACAGGAGACTCTGTGTCATGGTCTCAGTGAGAGAAGATACTGCACCAATGACCTTGTCTTTGTTCTAGGTGTCTCCAGAGGAGCTGACCTTGGTCCACAACCTCCGGAAGATGCTGCAGAATGACTGGGTGAATATTCTTCTGTCTATATGTGGGGAATCCTAAATCACTAGGGAGGCAAAAACGCCCCATATCGATGCCCTTTAACCCTTTGAATGCCAGAGGGGAATGCGTTGCGTACCCCTCTGGCACTCAAACGGATAAATATCTCTCTCTCTCTAGATGGGAGATACCCAAAATATTTTATATATATAAATGTGTGTGTGTCTCTACAGCTCTGTAGCTATATATTAATACATCTTTTTATATTATATATCTATATATATAAGCAAATACACAAAGTATTGGTGCACGTCCAAATTCTCATCACCACTAACCCTTTACTCTGTGGCAATGTGCCTGCATATCACTACTATATTAAAGATGAGGATTTAGTCACATCATATGGCTATAGAATGCCATAAAAAAAAAGTGTGTGTGTGTGTGTGTGTGTGTGTGTGTGTGTGTGTGTGTGTGTGTGTGTGTGTGTGTGTGTGTGTGTGTGTGTGTGTGTGTGTGTGTGTGTGTGTGTGTGTCCGAGGCCTCCCCAAGCACCTGGGATGCCCTGTTCCTGGGCTGCCATCTGTTCAGTCTCTTTGTAATTCAGTAGTCGGACTGTGAAGGGCCCCTGTAAGAGAAATCTTGGGGTATGTAGAGGCAATTATGCAGGTTTTCTGGGACAAACGACCTAAAACTATTTACTAACATGATTCCCTGGACACCAGAGAGGTCTCCCGCAATGTGCTTTGAATTTGGGATTTGAAATAAGTATACTTATTTTTTTAATATCCTGGGGGCAACGGATGACGTTCAGGACTTGCCTCCACCCCCCAAAAAAAAACCACAAGTTTTAAAATCTGTTCTCTCTAAGCCCTAGGAGGGATGCAGGGACCATGTGTATAGAGACACACTGGGCAATCAATATAAAATCTCCTTCCTCTTCCTGCCCTCTATACCCCAGCACCAGCTGGAGAGCACTCCGTTTAGCCTCTGAAATGACTGATATATACGGGCCATTAGGATATACTGCCCAGAGTAAATGGGGGTTATTATTAGGAGGAGTTAATGTTGTATAATGTGTCTGTTGTGGTAAAATGAACTAACCAATGTAAATCTGCCTTCTCGTCTAGACTGGAGGGGCGATTATCCTAAGTGTCACCCAGACTGGATCTCTCTTCACACCGGTCTCTGCCTATCTACCTCATGAGCTGCTTGGGAAGGTAACAAACTGGACAATCTCATCAACTGTGTGAGGGCCTGAAAGAAAAAAAAAGTCTTAAAAGAAATCCCCTTTACTAGAGACCTCCGTTCATTTACATTTCATGTTGTGCACCCAATGTAAGCGTTATATCTATATAAAACAGAGCAAGACAGACAGCGGTGTTAGTTTAGTTCTACTGATCATCACTACTCGTGCCCCTCTCTGTAGGGGGATCCGATGCCCTAAACCAGCCATGTATTTATCTAATAACTGTGCACAAATCTCTCCCTAAATGTAACTGTTTATAGACAGCAATAACAGTGTTTGTATAGCTCTACTGAGGATCATACCTCACCTCTCCAGACTGACGTGTTGCAGAAAAGTCCAGCAGTACTGGTGCACATTGGTAGGGAACACGTAAGAACCCATATATTTAAATATGGTTTTTAACCTTTTGAATACTTTGGAGACTTCTCTAATGTTCAATATGTTGAAAAAACTTCTTAAAAGGGAACTTTCACTTTACAGCAACTTTGTCTAGTCTGAAAGATATGCCTAACCAGATGCTCTTTGTGTATATATAACCACTGTGCTATTGGTCTATGTTAATAAAAAGTATATATATGTACGCTTCATGACCAGGGAGAGCGGTACCATCTTGCCGAAAAAGTAATGCTGCACATGCGTCATCTCTCACTGTGTCTTGTCAGTCACAGGGGAAGAGACGGCCCATAATTTTTTTTTTTAATGTGTGCGTGAAGCGAGCTCATGCACGCTGCACATGCAAATGAGGTACTATGATGCCTAGGTCCTCCATGGCACGCGCTCACACCATACCCTGTCTTGTAGCGTGCACACTATCCATCACCCAGCGCTCCTGTAAGATCAGTGTTGCTGCTTTATTCATTGGATTTCTAAACACTTGACACTACAATGTTAAATTGTATTCATTTATTACATTACTGGTAACTTATAAATTGATTATGATCATAAATCAGTTGCGAGTGAAGCCTATTCTGATCACACGGGACACTGACAGCATCGCTTGGCACAAAATACTACTAGAACAGGCTGCTTATTTATACAGTACGAGCGATGTACACGAACTAGCTCACACCTCAGACATGACCTGGATGTGCAAGATTCAAGGAGTGGCCAGGTCATGTGGTTTAGACGGGCATGACGGAGGATTCACAGACAAGCCATGTGGGAGTGTCTTGCGTACCATAAGGTACACTGCAGTACAGCTTGAGATGAACATAGCATCATCAGGTAGTAAATTCATTTAACTATTGCTGAACTTAGACCGATTTTAAAGTGGATGTGTCACCTATGGACAACATCCCATAAATAGGTGACATATCCAGTACCATAAAAACATTATTTATTTTTTATTTTAAGCTTCAATATTGTTTAAATTTAACTTACAAATGTCTGTGCTGCAGCCACTTCCGGGTGACTGCGGTTCTTTGCGGTTACAGAGCTCGGCCTCCGCTCTCCTCCGATGACAGAGGCTTCTGTCTGTAAGCTGGAGCTCTCTCATTGGTAGAGATCGATATCTAGCCAATGAGACCACTCCAGCTTACAGACAGAAGCCTCCGTCATCGGAGGAGGGAGGAGAGCAGAGGCAGATTGACGGGCTGCAGGAAGTGGCTACAGCCCAGACTTCTGTAAATTAAATTTAAACAAAATCGAAGCTTAAAATAAAAAATAAATAACGTTTTTAAGGTATTGAATGTATCACCTATTTATGGGATGTTGTCCATAGGTGACACATCCACTTTAAATGAAATGAAACCCTAAACTTCATACAGGGGACACAGAGTAAGGGATAAAGACCTAATCATATACAGGTGAAAGTTCCACATTAAATTAATGGGAATTTTTGTTTCTCCCTTATGGTGACATTGTTACACATTTCTTTATATATGTGCCCCTTGTGTCTCTGTCTCTGAAGGAGGGGTTCGATGCCCTGGACCCCTTTGTACCCATACAAGTCCCAGACTACAGTGAGAAGGAGTTTGAGAGCTGTTATCAGTACTACATGGAGCGGAACTGGATCCAGCATGATAAAGGTGAGTGAGCGCTGCTGTGTCGGTGCCTCTCATTTCTGTTATCAGTACTACATGGAGCGGAACTGGATCCAGCATGATAAAGGTGAGTGAGCGCTGCCGTGTCGGTGCCTCTCATTTCTGTTATCAGTACTACATGGAGCGGAACTGGATCCAGCATGATAAAGGTGAGTGAGCGCTGCTGTGTCGGTGCCTCTCATTTCTGTTATCAGTACTACATGGAGCGGAACTGGATCCAGCATGATAAAGGTGAGTGAGCGCTGCCGTGTCGGTGCCTCTCATTTCTGTTATCAGTACTACATGGAGCGGAACTGGATCCAGCATGATAAAGGTGAGTGAGCGCTGCTGTGTCGGTGCTTCTCATTTCTGTTATCAGTACTACATGGAGCGGAACTGGATCCAGCATGATAAAGGTGAGTGAGCGCTGCCGTGTCTGTGGCTCTCATTTCTGTTATCAGTACTACATGGAGCGGAACTGGATCCAGCATGATAAAGGTGAGTGAGGGCTAGCACTGCCGTGTCGGTGCCTCTCATTTCTGTTGCCCAAACATCTCAATCAGTGGCTGCAAACGTCACCCTTCCAGCTGGTTTTGGACTACAGTTGTAAACATGTTCAGGCAGCGAGCGGGAGCTGAAATCCAAGAAAAGCTAGAGGGCCACATGTTGTGTAATATATTGTAACATATTCTTCCACCTCTCCCCCAAATCTAACAGATAAATTCATAAAAATCCCATGTGCGCAGGATGTGTGCCCTTCATTGTACAAAAGGTGCCAATCAGCTGGAGGGGAGTGACGGGCACTTCACCATTCAGGGCCTTGGGTACCTCTTCTTATTTTGGAACTGGGATTTACATGATTGTTCCTCTATTAAAGTGATGGTAACACTTATTACAGGTTTTAGTGTGCTGAGTAAAATAGGGTTACTCCTGTGACTGAGAGAAGTGTTACTCTGTTACTTAGTGAGTCTCACATTTTTGGAGCAGTACTTCCATGGCCTGAACGGTCAGTGGCGCTGTTGTTACACAACCTATGAGACTGCTCCAGTCAGTGGAATATAAACCACCATGAGAAGATGTAGGAACAGCGTCTGGCCATAAAGATACTGTACCGAAAACAAAACCAAGTCTGAGATGCAACAACTTTTGAATAAAACCTTTCTTAGCAGTGGGAGTACCCTGTTTTACTCACCAGGATAAACCCTGTAATGTATATGGTTAATGACACTCAGGTCAATATACACACAGAGTAAAGAGGAGCAATTCTGGGGCAAACCACCTGCAGCAAGATGAAGAAATACCCCCCTAGAATACCAGAGAGGTATTCCACTGTAGAAAGCAATGTGCTGGAGAGCCCTCTAGTGATGAAGTGGTTTAATGCCCAATGAAATGGGAAAGGTTTCACGCTAATGTCTGTCCTGTTTCAGCTCGTACGGAGGAGGGGAAGATGGAGCTGTTCTTCCTCAGTAATTCCAACCCCCGCGAGCTGGAGAAGATCTGCGCTTTCCTCTGACACTGCTGCCTGCCCACTCATCACTGTCCACCATGGCTTCTCCCACATGAAACAGACTGACTGGTGCATAGTACGCCATCTGATTTCCCACCCAGGGGTGCACCCTGCAGAGCCAGGACCAACGTTCTGCCCTGTATTAAAGCATTCCGATTGGTGTTTGTGGGGTAGACACAGTGTGGTGTGGGATGTCTTGTGTCGCTCTCAGTTCTAGTCTACATGATGACCATTGTAAATACATTATTGATATTTTCGCTTCCAAATCCTTGAGTGCTCTTCGTTATTTTATGTGTAAAATCACTGTCTAAGACCCCTATCTTTAGGGGCACGTAACAGGCCGTGTCTTTCGGATTTCCATACTTGTGTACAAGGGAGGTAACTAAAGGACTGAGCCTCTGATTCATTCGGCTGTACTCACACAGGAAAAATCCTAAGGACACAGAGTAGTAGGCCCCCCTGAGGAGGTTAGTAGTGCTACACTTCATGATAAATAGCGAGCTAGGCTTTTTACACAAAGTAACACAAGGGTAATCCCACTGCCGGCGATGCTTCATTCAAACACTGTTACAGCACAAATGTGTTTTTTTTTTTTTCAATATTTGGTTTGTTAGAAAAAATAGGATTTTAGTCTTACCTGTTAAATCCTTTTCACTTAGTCCATACAGGTCACTGGTACTCTGGGAGGCGTAAGTCCCCTTTAATAGGCAGGAACAATTATGCAAATGATTTGCAAGGGGCGGAGCCTCCCCTCTTACTTAAGCCACCTTCTGGCCAGAGCCACTCATATTGATTTGAGACCCCAAGAACTGACCTCAGGTAAGCAAAAAGAAAGACTCCTGTGAGCATGCCCGAACAGTCTCCCACTGAATGCCACAGGAGAGCCAAGACTGGTCCCTTGACAGGGTGGGAGACCAGTGACCTGTATGGACTAAGTGAAAAGGATTTAACAGGTAAGACTAAAATCCTATTTTCACTGTCGTCCAATACAGGTCACTGGTACTCTGGGATGTACAAACATTGAGCTGATCCAGAGGCGGGAAGTAAGGCAAGGACCAGGCGCGAGGCCCAAGTCACTAGAACTGTTATGACCAGTTGATAACATAGCCCAAACTGTAAGTGTCAACGGACACCAACCAAGGGAACAATCCCTGAACTAACACAGCACACGGAACTAGAGCCAACCGGGCTCAACAGTAAGGAAGCACGAAGGATCACAGAGCGGAAGACCTACACAGGCAAGACTGCCTCCAGGACCTTCCTTCCAAAACTGGCATCAGCCGAAGCCAGTACATCAACTCGATAGTGCTTAGAAAAGGTGTGCACAGAGGACCAAGTGGCCGCTCTGCACAGTTGATCAGCAGAAGCTTGATTCTTGTAGGCCCAAGAGGCCCCAATAGACCTGGTGGAATGGGCAGTCACCCGGAAGGGAACATGCTTATTCCTCAACTTATAGGCTTCACGGATGGTAGCCTTAATCCAAGAGGCAATGGTAACTTTGGAAGCCGGTCTTCCTGCCCTAGGCCTCTCAGGAATGACGAATAGAGCGTCAGACTTCCTGATAGACTCGGTGCGATGAACATAAAACTTGAGGCAACGCACCACATCCAACAAATGGAGATCTCTTTCCTTGTCAGATGAAGGATTAGGGCAGAAAGAGGGAACCACAATCTCCTGATTGATGTGAAACTCTGACACAACCTTAGGTAAGAATTCCTTGGTAGTGCGAAGCACAGCCTTATCCTTGTGGAACACCAGGTAAGGAGGTTTACAAGACAAGGCCTGTAACTCTGCTACCCGGCGCACTGACACAACAGCCAAGAGGAAGGCCATCTTCCAAGTCACAAAACGTAATGGAATGGAAGCCAAGGATTCAAACGGTGGTCGCTGTAGAACTCCCAGCACCAAATTGAGATCCCACTGGGGAGCGGGACTCTTAAAGGCAGGTCGAACATGAGTCACACCTTGGAAGAAGACTTTCACATCAGGAAGGACAGCAATCCGTTCCTGGAAAAACACAGACAAGGCAGAGGTCTGAACTTTGAGGGAACTCAGACTGAGCCCCTTATCTACACCGTCCTGCAAGAAGGCTAGGACAGTTGGAAGATGGAAGTCAAGAGACAACTTCTTGTCAGAGCACCAGGTCACGAACGTTGACCATATGCGATGATAGATCTTGGAAGACACAGGCTTACGAGCACTGAGCATCGTCGAAACCACAGAAGGAGAAAAGCCTTTCTTAGCTAGAATCGAGGATTCAACCGCCATGCCATCAAATGGAGAGAGTGAACATCCTCTTTCCACAGATACCCCTGAAGAAGCAGGTCCGGACGAGCTGGAAGTGGGATTGGATCCTTCACTGACATGGCCATCAAGTCCGGGAACCAGGACTGGCGAGGCCAGTTTGGAGCAATCAGGATGACAGGACAACGTTCCCTCTTCAGCTTCTGGATAACTCTGACCAATAGAGGAAGAGGAGGGAAGATGTAAGCCAGGGAGAAGTCCCAAGGGATCGACAAGGCATCCACTGCTAGAACCAGGGAGTCCCGCAACCGGGAGCAAAACACCGGAACCTTCCTGTTGTGTCTGGTAGCCATCAGGTCCACCACAGGCATCCCCCACCGCTGAGTGAGCATGTGAAACACCTCTGGATGAAGAGCCCATTCTCCGCTGTCGACGGTGTGACGACTGAGGAAGTCTGCCATGACGTTGTCCACGCCTGGAATATGAACTGCAGAGATGACAGGTACGTGATCTTCTGCCCAAGACAAAATATCCTTGACCTCCCACCAGGCGGAACCGCTTCTTGTGCCGCCTTGCCTGTTGATGTAAGCCACCGCCGTGGCGTTGTCGGACTCCACTCTGACTGGAAGACCGGTCAATTGAGACTCCCAGTGCCTCAGGGCCAGCCGGACAGCTCGGAGTTCCAGAACATTGATGGAGAGCATGGATTCCTCCAGACCCCATTTCCCCTGAGCACTGAAGCGACCCCAGACTGCACCCCAGCCCCGAAGGCTGGCATCCGTAGTGACTGTGGTCCAAGGAGGAACTAGAAAGGATTTCCCTTTTAGGAGATGAGAGAGATCTAACCACCAGTGCAGACTCGACTCGACATGAGGAGGAAGAGAAACAGACAGATGTTGGTACTGCTTCGATTGTGGAAATGAACTTCCCCACTAAGGACGACAACTTCGGAACTGGAATCACATCCAGGTCCAGAACTCCAGCCACTCTGACAGCTATCTGGTGAGCCACGTCCTCTGGAAGAAACACCATGCATTGGCGAGTGTCGAACAGGAGACCCAGGAACAGAAGCCTCTGAGATGGAATCAAGTCCGACTTGTCCAGATTCAGGATCCAACCATGACGGTTCAGGGTGTGCATGCACATCTGTAATTGCTGGTGGAGAAGCTCCGCTGAGGAGGCCTTCAGAAGGAGATCGTCCATGTAGGGGGTCACTCTGATCCCATCCTGATGGAGCACCGCTATCAAGGAGCCCAACACTCTCTGGAAGACCTGAGGGGCTGAAGTCAGCCCAAAGGGGAGCGCTGCAAACTGAAAGTGTCCCCTGTGGCAGGCAATCCTGAGATACCGCCTGCTCTCTGGATGAATAGGGATGTGAAGATAAGCATCCTGAAGGTCCAGGGAGGCAAGAAACTCCCCTGGAGACATTGCTGCAATCACAGAGCGCAGGGACTCCTGGCGGAAGTGGGAAGTCACCACATAGGCATTGAGATCTTTGAGATCCAAGATGGGACGGGCCCCTCCGTCCTTTTTGGCTACCACAAACAGGTTGGAATAAAATCCTGAACCTGTGTCCCCCTGAGGAACCGCCTCCAGGACCTCTTTGTCCAAGAGATCCTGAATAGCGTCGTCGAACAGACGCCTTTTTGTGGGTTCCTGAGAAGGACGAGTAAAATGGAACCGAAAAGGAGGAAGGGAAGAGAAAGGGATCCTGTATCCCTCTGACACCACCTGAAGAACCCATGGGTCCGCCACTGACTCCTCCCAAGTCCGGCGAAAGATGCGGAGACGACCGCCTACAGCCGGATGCGGACCCGGGTTCGGCGAGTCATGCCGAAGCAGTCTTGGAGGTCTTGGCCTTGGAGGCAACTTTGGGCCTCCAGGACTGTTTGGGCTTGGAGGAGGAGCGCGTAGTGGGAGGACCCGTTTGGGCCGAGGAGCGTGTCTCAGTCTGAAAGGAACGAAAGGACCGATTGCGTTTGGCTGGAAACTTTTTCTTAAAGACTGAGGGTAGAAGAGTACTTTTACCGCCAGTAGCCTCACTGATCATTTCTTTGAGTTCAGACCCAAAGAGCAAATTCCCCTGAAAGGGCAAGGAAAGCAAAGCCTTCTTAGAGGCTGTATCAGCAGACCAAATTTTCAGCCAAAGAGCGCGTCTAGCCACCACAGAAGAAGTGGAGGCCCTCGCCATCATGCGCACAGCATCAAAAGCAGCATCAGCAACATAGTTCTGAGCTTCAGTGATATTAGCAAGAAGCTGCAACTGTTCAGATACAGGCGCATCCTGGCGAACCGCTTCAGTCAGTCGTTCAGTCCAGGCCGCAATAGCTCTATTAACCCATGCCACAGCAAAAGTGGGTCGCATGGCTGTGCCAATAGAGGCAAAAATAGACTTAAGAGAGAGCTCTAGTTTCTTATCCGTCCAGTCCTGCAAGGCAGAGGCATCTGAGACAGCCAAAGCAGTAGATTTGGATAGTCTAGACACAGGAGCATCCACTTTGGGAGGATGAACCCATTTTGCCAGCTCCGCCTCAGGAAAAGGGTAAAGTTTGGCAAACTTTTTGGAGACAGAGGAAGATCTATCAGGATTCTTCCATGCCTCAGAGACCAGACGGGCAAGAGTAGGGTTAGTTGGAAAACAAACAACAGGCTTAGATGGCTTTTTCTGAAAAACATCAGTAGGATCATAAGTGGATTCCTGAGTCAGAGGAAGGTTGAGCGTGTTCAGAACCGCTCTGATCAGACCCTCAGCCGAAACTTCAGGGTCACACTCATAGGGGTCCCCAATGGACCTTTAGATTCAATAACGGTACGTTCCTCAGCATCAGAATCCTGTAAAAGTTCTTCTTCAGAAGAATCAGTGATATCAGGAGCACCCTGTGGCTTAGGCAGGGAGGTCCTGATAGTAGAGGGGGTCTGCCAGACCTGGAGAGCCCCCTGTACCTGAGAGGGAAAGAGTTGCAGCGTGGATCTGAGATCCCTAGTGGCAGCTTTAAACTCCCTCACCCAAGATGGCTCAATAGCATGGCTGGGAAGCCCAGGGTTGCTATCTTGACCAGTACAATTAGGGCATAGATCCCCCACATTATCGCCATCCAGCCCAATGTGGCAAGAGGAGCAAAACGCCATGGGGGTAGCGGACCCCCCATCCTCCTTAGACTTGGGTCTAGCCCCTAGCTCCAGTGAAGTAGACATGCTCACAGCGTCAATATACCCCACCAATAACACTATCACCCAGAAAAAGTGTTAAGATTAAAGTTTCACCCCAGAAATGTTCTAAAAACGGACTTATCTGGCCAGCGAAGGGTTAATCTGTGGAGGAGAGAGAAGGCTCGGTCCCTGCGTAGTGTACTCGCCTAGGAAAAGTACCACAAAATGGCGGCCGTCGTGACAGCCAATCAGAAACGAGCGCGACCAAGCGCTCATGGGAAATGTAGTTTTTTTTTTTTGTTTTTTTTTTTTTGCAAGTACCCCAAACAGTGCCCGAAGCCCCCCTGAACACCCCACATAAATAAAACACATTCCGGATGATAGAGCAGGAGCCTAGAATTAAAATGAGCCCTCTCTGAAGTTGCTGTGACAAGCGGTTCCAGAGATATGTCCCATACTGTGAATTCCCATAGAGAGTAAAGGAGCCCTTGCGTCTGAGCGGGAAAAAGCCGCGCTTAAAGGCGCGGAACACCATTTTTAATAAAGTTTAGTAAAACATTAAAAAGTGCCCAAACAAGCATGATACACATGAGAAACATAAATAAATGAATACCCAATGCTCCAAAACTCAGAGAATAACACAGAAATTGCATAAACAGTAATAATGCAATAAAAACACCCTATGAGTGCTGGAGTGTATTAAAACTCCCAAATACAAGCCCATCAAGGGACACTGTGGGGACAAGTGGACCTTCAGCACTCAATGGGTGACTCACCTTCCTTGCAGACTTCAGTCTTCAGGTGACCATGATAGGGAGGGAAAGAACCAGAGGTAATTTCCCCAACAGGGGAGCTGCTTAACACAAGCTGTCCCCTCATCAGGGTATAGGTCCACAGAAAATCCCTGGAAGCTGCACCAGCCACTTTGAAGAGGGCAATTCACAGCCATGGTCACCCTCCTAATGGTGGTATTCCATATTTGAATAAAAAAATAATAAAATACTAAGATGCATAGATGTTCTCTACCTGGTGTGAAGCACACCAGGAACAAATCAATATGAGTGGCTCTGGCCAGAAGGTGGCTTAAGTAAGAGGGGAGGCTCCGCCCCTTGCAAATCATTTGCATAATTGTTCCTGCCTATTAAAGGGGACTTACGCCTCCCAGAGTACCAGTGACCTGTATTGGACGACAGTGAAAAGAGAAATAAAACCTTGAGGTGGAACCGTCCCCTCCCGTGAGGTTACTCATGGGGAATCAATGTGGAATTTACTAGCGTCTCCTGTGTGTTCTCAGATTGCCTGCTTTAACCCTGTGAGTGCTAGGACCACTGGGGTGTTTGCATCAGCCAGGGAATTGGTTTTCACCTCTGCAGCAGAGATCTGACCTCTGTAGGTAAACAGGCAAGTGATGTGGGGCCTTCTCCACCAGGAAAAGTAGATAATTATAGGGTAATCCCACTTCAGAGTCCAAAAACCTTTTGATTCATTTAAAGCGGAACTATCACCCTATATTAAGTCCCACCCCATAATTAGGCATAGTGATTTGTTTCTTAACAGCGCTATTATCGGGCGCAAGTACCTTATTCTGAGACTGACGGTCAGGCTTCTTGCTTTGGAGCCATCTGCGCACCTGCGGTGTCAGTCCCTTCCGGAGCCTTAAAGGGATAGTAATACTTCGTTTTAACTTTATTTTATTTTGGAGGCATTAAAAAAACATGAAGAATGATATAAGTCTTATCTCTCAAACCTTTATCGTTTAAGAGATATTCACAAACAAAGTATCCCCCCCCGTTCAACCAGATCAGCAGGGAGGTGCCCAGGTAGACTGCAGAGAGGGACAATCTTCAATTAAGATAAGGGAAAAAAGCTGAATAACTTGTCAAGGGGGGAAGGGCTTTCATTGTTTTCATACAAAGAAAATTGTCCCCTTCTGTTATCTGTACTGTCATACAACCAGACTCACATCTGAGAAGAGATGGCTTACACTAGGAAAAAGGGACAGGAGGGGAAACTTTGCTTGTGAATATCTCATAAACCATAAAGGTTTGAGAGATAAGACTTATATCATTCTTCATGTTTTTTTAATGCCTACAAAATAAAATAAAGTTAAAACGAAGTATTACTATCCCTTTAACCCCTTAGAGTCCGGTGACGTACCCGGACCGTCACGCTGGTCCGGTACTTAAGGACCAGTGACGGTCCTGGTACGTCACGTACTATTACTCACCGCGCTCCTGCAGGAGCACGGTGAGTAATACCGGGGACTGAATTTGATCGCTCCAAGACCGGAGCGATCTCTTTCAGTCCCTCAGTTCGGCGTGCCGCACCACGTGATCAGTCACGTGGGGCGGCACCCCGAAATTCTCTATCTGGTCCTTAAAGGACCACTAACCCCGCAACCGCTGGTCGTTAAGGTACCACGCAATGACTCCTAGAGGAGACAGAGACGGACAGCACAGGCATCTCTAAGACAAGATGTCTGTGTACAAGCCTAGCCACTGGTCTCAGAAGGAGGATTACTTTAGAATGTGGTACTTGTCTGAGATAATAGCACTATTAAGATGCAAGTCGCCATATGTCTAATTATTAGGGGGGGGGACTCTTAATATAGAGTGATGGTTCCGCTTTAAATTGGATCTGTGACTTTGTGAATGCTAGACAGGTATCCAGCATATTGCACGGTGATACACTACAGACCTGCGCATTCAGGGTGTTAAAAGCCACATTTACATCAGTGAGAATTTGGGTAATTTTTATTTGTCCTCTGATGCAGTTGGTTAGCCCTAGAATTGTGTCTAATAAAGAGGAGTTTTATATGAACGTTGCCAGGAAGACATAATATGTTCTAGTATTTTATTATTTTTCTTTATATAGCGCCAACTAATTCCGCAGCGCTGTATAATAGGGAATGGACATACAGAGATAGTAAATAGTACAAATGTGGTGAACAGAAGGATCAGAGGGCCCTCTGCTGGTGATAGCTAGTACATGACTGATATTCATCATTAGGTGATACTGTTTCAATATGAGTTGCCTGGGTGCCGATAATCGATACTTCCCATTTCTCTTGTGTGGTAAACACTTTACACATTGACCGGTTGGGGAGGAACCAGATTTTAGGGCTATCACCTCTTCTATATAGATAAAATACATTCATTCCATCCAGTTTATTTGTGTATATTTATTATTATGTGTAAGTCTCATTCTTTACAGCCAAGTGCCAACCTTAGTATGGGTAGATTTGTTAGTCCTGGGTGAACAGGGAGCTTTAACTATTTGGAAAGATGGTCATCTGTCCAAGGCCCATTCCCCCACTCTCCAGGAGAAATAGTCTGTCGCACATCCCAGTCTGGATCGCTCTGTATCCCCCACTCTCTGATGTGGGGCACCCAATACAGGCCTGGATTCTGTTGTACTTGATAACGTCACTAATTTTATCTCAAAGATTCCTATTGAAAAGTATGAGGAGATGTTTAGATAAAACCTAGTGAGGATGTTATCAGCTGTAATGTAAATCCAGTCCACAGTCTGACCAGTGGGTAAAATCTGAGCACTTCTGTGTGTGTGTGTAGAAGTGTCGGTCAGGGTTAGAGCTAGAGGTTGCTGGTATGTTTAGGGTTAGACTTGTGATTTATGGTTAGGGTTATTTAGGGTTATAATTTAGAGTTGGGGGTTGTGGTTTTCTAGCGTTTTAAAGTAAGACTACAGATTTGTGTTCGGATTATTTTTATGGTTAGGAGATGGTTGTTACTGTTAATATTTAGGATTACCTTTTTAGAGGAGTGCTATATTTGAATAGCCATGAGACAAACGCCTACATAAGCTGCAGGGTCATAACTACAGGGGATGCAGACAGTTCTGATTGGGCCCGAAGTCCAAGGCAGTCAATTGGCCCCATGAAGTTCTAGTTATACCCCTGGGAGAATGTATGTGATATGGGGCCCCAATGACTAGTTACACTACTGACAATCTATATAATACACATAATCGTACCATAATGCACATTGTGCTCCAAAGGTAATTGATCAATACTACAAAGCAATGATGTAGTGAATGGTACAAATGCTATCCAATAAACACCCAAGAATCCTAAATGGGGCAAACATCAAATTATCAATAGTAGCACATACATATGTTGAGTTGTAAAGCTCTTCAAAAAAACAAATAAAAACACAAACCAAGTTACTCCTCCAAGCTATAATATATAATCCCTCAAAATAGGTCAAAGGAAATCCCAGATCTAGTGCTAAATCTTCCTTAGAGTAACCACTAAACTGTAAAAGTGCAGAACCAGTCACCAGTGAAAGAAGTCAACACTCTGTCCAAAGTGGTATCACACCCCCCACCAAGGAGGAGTACACAGACAATGCAATGCACATCGTCTGAGCAGCGCTACCGGGACACAATATACCAGAGCGCTACCGGGACACAATATACCAGAGCGCTACCGGGACACAATATACCAGTGCTACTGAAGTAGTTATTATACTATCTTGCGAACTCGGCTCTGCTAAAGAGTCGGCGACTGGTCTGTGGACCGGATTCCAAGTCTGTCAGCTGGATGGCAGTCTAGACCGATACAGCCAGTCAGGGGGAAACTTTACTTGTGAATATCTCTCAAACTATAAAGGTTTGAGCCATAAGACCTATATCGTTTAAAGTGTTTTTTAAATGGTTACAATATAAAATAAAATTAAATTGAAGTATTACAATCACTTTAATAAAGGCACAGGAACAAGCAGAAGCCTGGAAGAGGAGCAAGGAATCTGGCAAGCCTTAAGGAACAGCATAAACCCACACATGGAGTGGGCAAGGAAACACTGGTCAAGAAGGACAGAGTGTGACACAAGCCTGCTACTACTTTCCTGCTCCTACCAGACCCTGAACTTCCGTATACTAATACTCCCTTCCTGCTCCAGAGACTAAAGTGTCAGACCCTGATATACCCATCTTTCTCCTACAAGAAACAAATGTGTCAGACCCTGATATTCCTTTCCTGTCCCCATCAGAGACTGAAGTGCCAGACCCTGATCTTCCCTTCCTGTCCCCATCACAGACTGAAGTGCCAAACCCTGATATTCCCTTCCTGTCCCCATCACAGACTGAAGTGCCAGACCCTGGTCTTCCCTTCCTGTCCCCATCACAGACTGAAGTGTCAGACCCTGGTCTTCCCTTCCTGTCCCCATCACAGACTGAAGTGCCAGACCCTGGTCTTCCCTACCTGCTCCCACCACAATGAAGTGTCAGACCCTGATCTTCCTTTCTTGTTCCCATCAGAGACTGAAGTGCCAGACCCTGATCTTCCTTTCCTGTTCCCACCAGACTGAAGCGCCAGACCCTGATCTTCCTTTCCTGTTCCCACCATACTGAAGTGCCAGACCCTGATCTTCCTTTCTTGTTCCCACCAGACTGAAGCGCCAGACCCTGATCTTCCTTTCCTGTTCCCATCAGAGACTGAAGTGCCAGACCCTGATCTTCCTTTCCTGTTCCCACCATACTGAAGTGTCAGACACTGATCTTCCCTTCCTGTTCCCATCAGAGACTGAACTGCCAGACCCTGATCTTCCTTTCCTGTTCCCACCATACTGAAGTGTCAGACCCTGATCTTCCTTTCCTGTTCCCATCAGACTGAAGTGCCAGACCCTGATCTTCCTTTCCTGTTCCCACCATACTGAAGTGTCAGACCCAGATCTTCCCTTCCTGTTCCCATCAGACTGAAGTGCCAGACCCTGATCTTCCTTTCCTGTTCCACCAGACTGAAGCGCCAGACCCTGATCTTCCTTTCCTGTTCCCATCAGAGACTGAAGTGCCAGACCCTGATCTTCCTTTCCTGTTCCCACCAGACTGAAGCGCCAGACCCTGATCTTCCTTTCCTGTTCCCACCAGACTGAAGTGCCAGACCCTGATCTTCCTTTCCTGTTCCCACCATACTGAAGTGCCAGACCCTGATCTTCCTTTCCTGTTCCCATCAGAGACTGAAGTGCCAGACCCTGATCTTCCTTTCCTGTTCCCACCATACTGAAGTGCCAGACCCTGATCTTCCTTTCCTGTTCCCATCAGAGACTGAAGTGTCAGACCCTGATCTTCCTTTCTTGTTCCCATCAGAGACTGAAGTGTCAGACCCTGATCTTCCTTTCCTGTTCCCATCAGAGACTGAAGTGCCAGACCCTGATCTTCCTTTCCTGTTCCCACCACACTGAAGTGCCAGACCCTGATCTTCCTTTCCTGTTCCCATCAGAGACTGAAGTGTCAGACCCTGATCTTCCTTTCTTGTTCCCACCATACTGAAGTGCCAGACCCTGATCTTCCTTTCCTGTTCCCACCATACTGAAGTGCCAGACCCTGATCTTCCCTTCCTGTTCCCATCAGACTGAAGTGCCAGACCCTGATCTTCCTTTCCTGTTCCCATCAGACTGAAGTGTCAGACCCTGATCTTCCCTTCCTGTTCCCATCAGACTGAAGTGTCAGACCTATAAGTCTCCCTGTGCAGCTACCAGTGTGTTCCACACCCCCTGGTCCTGTCAGTAACTGTCATGTCCGCCTCCATGTACCTGCCCTCAGGGTCTGATATGAGATGTAGTTTCTTCCCCTCTATCCCTATAAGATGTGAGTTCTACTAGATTATGTACAAATCATATGATGCACTGTAATGACCACCACAGAAATATGAAGTGTCCATGATAAAGATTAGAGAAATAAATATATTCATTAACAACACACTTATAATAACCCCCTCTTACCTGAATATGGGCAGAAAATCCTAATGGCCTGTATGAATCAGTTTTGTGTGGAGGGGATCTCTTGCAGGCTCCTGTATTAACATGCAAAGGCATGCCCATAGAGGAGACATCCATTCTGCAGGCCACCCGGACTTCTTATCGTGTAATAATCTAAATATAATAAGAGGCGCGTGTAAATAAAGTGAGGAATACCACAAAGTGTGTTATTTATTGTGATACCAATGGAAATAGAGCATAAGAATAAAAGTACAAAGCTGCTCAAACCACAAACTTGTAAAGTGCAATCTATATATATACATATGCAGCACAGAGAGTCTCTCTCTATGTTATTATTAGAGGCGTTAGTTTTCATTTAACCCTTTGAGGACCAGCAGTCTGTACAACGCGTTTCATAG
The DNA here is from genome assembly GCA_037306005.1 of Rhinophrynus dorsalis. Lineage (NCBI taxonomy): Eukaryota > Metazoa > Chordata > Amphibia > Anura > Rhinophrynidae > Rhinophrynus > Rhinophrynus dorsalis. The sequence continues at coordinate 1,255,296 of CM074728.1, read as the reverse complement.
CAATCACAATCAGTTGTTCACACCTCTTGTCCTCACAGGACTGAAGCACTGAGGTAAGGACGGCGGATAAAGAGATCTTTCAAACCAACATGGCCGCTCACTGTGCAGGCGACACCTCACCAAACACGCAAGGCGCACAAACCAAGTGAAAACAAACTAACCACGCCCCCCTGTCAAACCAATTACAGAGCCACAATCCAGCCAATGGGGATGGGAGGGGCGGTGCTCAGTGGGTGAGGAAGCTGCCGGTCCCTAGCATGGTTACTCTGGAAGTGTGCGTTGTTGTATGATGGCCGGGCGGTGCGGGGAGGTGGTGACCCTCCAGTTAGGACACTATGCCAGCTATGTGGGCACACACTTGTGGAACATGCAGGTATGGTGGTGGGGCGGAGAGATAGTTTGGGGGCGAGAGAAGGTATTGGCATACATCTGACTGCGGGAGGGGAGAATGGTGGAAGGAAAATAGAGGAGATTGGGGTGGATAGAAGAGATGTAGGGGGCATAACGGAGTGCTGCAGGAGGGATTGATCTGGACAGGAGGGACCTGGGGTGCAGAAATGAGTTGTGGTGGGTAGAAGGGACTGGGGGCATAAGTGGATGGTGGGGAGAGAAATAACTGGGGGCATAAGTGGCAGGAGCGGGGTACAAGAGAGTGTGGGGGGGACTGCTGAGGTCATAAATGGATGGTGGGGAGAAAATGGCAGGGGTGGGGGTAGAAGTGAGGGGGTTCTGAGTGGGGCATAAGTGGATGTGGGGAGAAAGTGACTGGTGGCAGGGCTGGGTAGAAGTGAGGGGAACGGACTGTAAACATGCCCTTCAACCACAGAAAAAAGCGATCTATTCAGTAAAGTGTCCCCACCCTGTAGTGTAAGCCCTTTTATATGTACCCCAATATAATCACACACTTTAGGGTAATATCCAGCCCTCCAAGTCCTTATACATATAATCACTGAGTCACTAATCCACAGTTGGGCAATGTGGTTCTCTTTCTGTTGTTGAATTATGATTCCCATCATCCTGGCATGTCCACTGAGTGGTTGTGGATGATGGGAGGTGTAGTCCAGCAGAGCTGGGCAGACACTAGTTGATGAGTGTAACACATGCACAGTGTGTAACTAGTGGACATAATCCAACTAAAGATGCATGCACTGTAAATCTAGATTCCTTCACCTACTCTAGGGTCAGTGCGGCTGACCTCAAATAATGGTCACATGGCTGACCTGGTCGGTTAGCAGCCCCTTGCCAGTATGCAAACAACCTGTGGTCACAAGCTGGTCATTCAAATAAATAACAGGGCAGAGAGAGCCAGGAGACACGGGGTATAGACACTGTAAACACAGTACAACAGCACACAGCCATTTTACCCCTTCTCACTGCAATGCTATCCACTGCATTGCAACACCACGCATTGGATACCTTTCTGGCACTCAAAGGGTTAACTGGTAATAGAACCATAGAAAGTGGTGATGGAACAGTACAGTTAGAGGATGTTGGGGGACGGGGGTGGAGAGACTGATGGGTGGAGAAGGGTTTGGGAAGGTAGAAAGGCAGGGGAGAGGGGTGACATTAAAGAGACCCACACATGGAACAAGAAGACGTTAGTTGGGGAAGTGAAGACCCCGTGTGGGGGAGACTGTGATAACGTGTTGTATACACCAGGGGAATTGCTGGGGAGAGGAATGGGAGAGACTTTGGAGGGGTGAATAAAGTGGTAGAAAGGCTAGGTTCCAGCTTTTAGAAGCAGGTTCTGTTCACAAATTCTGTACAATATATTAACATAGACAGCCAAGTGTTTCTTCTCATTGAGCTGGCCAATGAGGGATCAGTGGAGGGAGTAGTAGAGTTTCAATGGGAGCATCATATCCAAATCAGAGGAGGCCAATGGAGGTGAAATTGCCCATAAACCGACCCTAGGTGCAGGGAATGTTTGTATGTGAGTGTATATTGGTGTGTCCCTCTTTAACCCTGGGTGGGTGGGGAGATGGGGCAGTGGCAGCATCACATTGCTTTTTCAGTGTGTCACACAGACTTCTGATCCTCAAAAAAAAATGGACACTGTCCTTGTTTTCCCTCAGATTGCAGAAAAAAGGAATGAGGACGTGGAGATCTGCAGGGACGTCCTGTTCAGACAGGGAGTGACCCTGAGAGGACAAGAGACTTACACTCCACGTCTCATCATCCTGGATTTAAAAGGTGGTAGTGGTTCTTCCCAACAAGTGACCACGCAGTCTCTCTTGTCAAATCGTACCAACATGTGGTCATTGTGTGCCAACTTGGGGGGGTGTTGTATGTGTGTGTGTGTGTGTCTATATTCCCAATGTTATGTTTAAGAATTGTTGCTAACACTGAGACCAACCAGTCAGATTTATAAGGTAGTAAAAATAGGTTATACCTGGCATTAAGAGTTATCTGCTAAAACTCACTTTGTTTTAGTCGCAAGTATTGAATTTCTCTGTGCACACTTTGCAAAAATGTCACTACACCTGAAAATTTCATAGCTATTTTTATTAATACCTCACTCACCAAGAAGAAAGAAAAGTGTGGTTTCTGCTTCCGCCACTCATCTCTCTCTTGGTTGTAGGGAGTCTGAACTCGCTGAGGGAAGAAGGACTTCTGTATGAAAATGCTGAAACTGAGAACACCACTCCAGCATGGTGAGATTTCACTGTTTAATATAGGTTCTATCTGCTGGCTTATACTGTATTTTGCTTTCCTCTGCTGCTGTACCACTATCCCCATTCATCTCTGGACTCTGGTGTCCTGTACGCCTGTCTGCATTGCAGACCCCATACTCTTGTCCGTTCCTCCAAATGTTCTATAAAATTATGCATTTTGGTTTGTGCCCCTGGAATGTAAATTCTGTTACATATTTTAATGTCTTCTGCAAAAAGCCACACCTTCTTTAAACTTTCTGAGTGCCAGAGGTGTATCCATTGTATTGTTTTGGGGAAGCACCCCTAATGATCACTAATAAAGTACTAAATATGGATCCTCTAGTACACACTTTTTCTGCTGAATGTTGTCTGATTCTGCATACCCTCCTTTTGTGGCATTGCATGTTCTTTGCACTATAGATCGTATAGAGCCAGCAACCTGGCTTGTGTTTTGTAACACAGTGCAGAGCAACTGCAGGAAACTGCCTGAAGAGTTTACTGCCCTTATAAATCTGTGTGTTGTGCTGAGCCAGTGGCATGTTCAGAGCACTAACCCCTGTCTGATTTAGGAAGGGAAAGCTAACCACGTACGAAGAAGAACCCGTCAAAAACATTCCACTCCCAGAGAGCTTCAGCAAGGAAGAGGTAATGTCTCTGGGACTGTATTCAGTCTCCTTCGGGGGTCCAGGGGGGCAGAGTGGCAATTTCTGTGTTTTCTGGTGGAGTTAAAGCCATTGACATGAGTATTTTGGGCAAGGGTGGCAGGGCAATATCAAAGATACACTCCTGATGGGTGGTGGGGCAGTAAAGTGGAGACTCCTGGGAGGCATGCTCTGCGTAATCTGCATTTGACTGTTTTTGTCATTAGGGAGAACAGACTACAGAAGACTTCCATGTGAGCAATGTAGGAGGTAAGACACTGGATATATGGGGGGAAGAGAGATATCTTGGCTGGAAAGACAAACCATACTAGTCTCTAGGAGGACAGATAGGGAAGGGGCAGTAAAATGACCTTTACGTTGTAGGGATAGAGCCACCTAAATTCATAAACTTGCAATGCGTCCTCCTTCCGCACAGACACACTTATGGCTGCTACAGGAAGCTCTTAATTCTACTTCTTGTCCCTGTGGTCTGTTTCATACAACTTACATGGTTGTAGTTACTTGTTTCCATACTTATTTAGTTGTATTTGTCTGTGCTTTAAGTTAATTTGTGATATGTCGTTTAATTGTATCTGGGTCCTACATAGCTGGGGAAGTTCCTTCTGTCACCCTCTGAGTTTTCACTTGTCATTCCCATTACTGGCACTGCCTTCCTCTGGATCAACAGGGGTGATATGTAATGGGCTGGACTTGACGCATGTCTTTTATCAGCCTAATCAACTATGTTACTATTACAAGCGGCTTTCTACCTTATATACAGTAACACTCGTGCACATCTCCATATCCAAAACTGGTCAAACATAATGTGCGAATAATCTCTAGTTTTAAAACATTCCCAGAATTCCTTGGAGCAGTATGTAAATTAGAGAGCAATGATGGTTTATCAAGCTGTTTTGTGTACATTTTTTGTTCAGTCCACGGACATGACAGCAGTATTTTGGGCTTCGTGTTGTTGTTTTTAGATTTTCATTGTTCATGGAGTTCTTACAAACTTCATATTAGGAAGGGACATTACATTTCTGTTTAAAGGGATCTATCACTTCTATACAAGGTTTGTCTAAAATGTTACTTTAGATATTAGATTGAAAAACAGTTTTCATTTTTAAAATTAAATTATTTTGCGAAATTAAGCGTGTAAAGATGATCCCATGTCTTCCTTACGGACAGTCTGCCACTCATCCTCTGATCCAGTCTCCTCCGATGACAGAGAATTTTTGCACGTAAGGTAGAGTGGCATCTGGCCCATGAGAGCGCTCAATCTTACATACAGAAAGCCTTCATTATAGGAGGAGACTTGATAGAGGGAGGGGGAGCAGAGGAAGAGTGACAGACTGCGGTACAGAGCTGAAACCGCAGTTTGTCTAGAAAGAAACCGCAGGGTAATCGTTAGACATTTAATTTGGGCAAAAAAAAAAAATGAAAACCGTTTACAATTTAATTGCTGAATAAACTAACGTTTTAGACAAACATGTATATGGGTGATAGATCCCCTTTAATGATTGTATTTCAGAAGGCGTTTGACACTTTTTTTTTTTACTCTGCAGTTAGTAATTTTTTACTGGTGTTGATCTAATTGTTATTTATGTATTTCAGACCCGATCAAAGGGAGGGCATTACCAGGTGGCACCAGGAAGAGACCGCGTCTGGAGGAAAGTGTGAGCGTCTGGTCTGACTTCCTTCACACAAACCTCCACCCTAAATCAGTTTGCGTTGCGAGTCGGTACTACCATGGAGGGTATGTGAGACCTGACCTAATGCACAGGGTTGAAAACGTAGTGAGAGGTGTTTTTGGGAGGCTATGACTTAAAAGTGAGATTTAGGGATGAGTGTTGAACTGTTTCTGCGTCATAGAGTCAGCACTAGGGTGGAGTTTTCATGTGGTGTCTTGGTCCCCGAGAGTGTGGTGATATTTAGACTCTGATGTGTTGGCTGAGGGTAAAACGAATAAAATAGATCTGAAGGCTCTGGCTTATTTCCTGCACCATCTCCCCCTACAGAGGTGTACAAGGACTGGAATCATTCAGTCAAGGTGAGGCACTATTGAGTGAACCCTCTTTCTTGGAAGAGATGGAAGATCGGCTGCATTTCTTTACAGAGGAGTGTGATTATTTACAGGTGAGTGTGTGAAACAGGCTGGGGGGGGTATTAGGGAGAAGTGGTGTAACGTAACACGCTCGGCACTCTCTCTGTCTTCAAATACCAGGGTTTTCAGATAGTCTGTGATCTGCACAGCGGCTTCTCTGGAGTTGGATCCAAAATGGCAGAGCTTTTACATGATGATTATCCAGGACGTGGGATCTTAAGCTGGGGCACCTGCCCTGTGGTGCCAGAAGAGAGGGTGAGTGAGCAGTGATAGAAAGGGGAAAGGAAGAGGGTTAATGCAATGGGAGAAATCAGGAGGGGGCGGGGGTGACTGCATGGGTAAAGTGGCTAAGGCTAGTGCAGAGTGGATAGGTCTTGCACTGAAGTTGAAATAAAATGGCAAGGTGAGAGATGGACTGTAAGGGTGGTGGCAGCGATGTCCCCAGTAGAGGAAGGGGGGGATATAGAATGTTGTGACGTCCCGTTGCACCTGCACCTAGCGATGTGCAGTAATATAGAGTAGTACCCAGTTACTGGCTTTTCACAACATCTACTTTGGTCTCTTTTTCATTTACAATACTGGAGAAGCACTTCCACTATGGCCCAAAGTAAGGGATCATGTACCAATTAAAGTTTAATGTACAACACAGATATTTGTATAGGATTAGTATCCTTTTTCTCTTAATATGTATACTGGACACATGAGGTTTGTCCACCCGATGGCTAGAAGACATTTGATCGGGATCTCCCCCCTCACGTGCTAATTGGCTCAGAGCCGGGCCCCAGACCTTCAGTTTAGAGTGAGACAAGCAAGTGGAGGAACAAACAGACTTCTATGTATAATGGCAAACTGGAGTCATTTTGCACCTAACCAGCTGCCCCAGAGGGGACTCAAAGTGATAAAATTGGGCTTTTTATCACTTGTGTGCTGGAGAGGTCTCTATTGGATTAGACGCAATACTCTGCAGGGCTCTCAGCCCTGTCCAGTTGTCTCCTAGCATGCAGGGATTGCTGAAGAAACGCTTTCTTTGCCTTGAGGCACAATGTAAGAAAGGGACAAGACTAGAGGAGTTTGGGCTGCACTATTCATCCAGTACAATTCTGGAGCTCACCATGTGCACAACAGGTGATAAACTAACATTTACATGGGGCTTTTAACCCCTTGAGTTCCAGAGAGGTATCCAAGACATTGTGTTGCTCTGTGGCACTTAGAGGGTTAACCTCTTGAATTCTAGTGGTCTTAAACATATTACAAAGCAACCCACTGTACACCTCTCTAGCATCCAAGGGGTTAACAGCCCCATTGAGTTAAATGGCACAATGGTGACTTGCGCTTACAGAGCGGGAGGTGTGCGTCAGCACTGCTCTCGTCTGCTCTGGTGGGTACAGCCTTAAATCCTCCTACAGACAGAGATCCTGAAGGACAGGACTAACGGTATTGTCATTGTAAGACAAAGAGAAATGTGTTAACAAGCACAAGGAGCCCCTTACCCCTAGCGGCTCTCCATAGTAGGACAGTGCAGACCTCCCTAAGCATCAACCCCAGTAACCCCACAGGCAGAAGTAATGTAACCAACACTTACGGTATGACGGCCTCTAGCACCCTTTGCTGCTGTGGCACTCTATAAACCAGTGATGAGTTGGCTGCTCCTGACTACATGGGACGTGCCCGGTGCTGTATTACAGTGAATGATAACTGGAAGAACAGGCCTCTTGTGATGTAGATTTGGTCCATCTCACCACAGAATGGTGGTCAGTCTCAAAGTATATCTATTGGAAAGACAAACTAAAACAAGTATTAAACAAATGAATACAGTAGAGGTGGGCAAAATTTACATGGCTCTCAATGAATACTTTATCAGTGCTGTTGTGAATTTCACTTCACAATCTGCTCAAGCCTCTAATACTACATGGAAGTTCTATGGTGGAAGAGGGTGTCTGTATGGAGGAACTATTCAGTTTCCCCCCTGAAGAAATGTTTGAATTTCAGGGATGGAAGCAATTTTATTCTGCAAGACAAAAGACATTGCTCTAAATTGAAATTTCAGGGAGTTAACCCTTGGATCCTTTTCTAGACCTTCTTGCAAGAACTCTAGAAGTGACGGGAGATGTAAAAAGGACAGTTCTATCCCTTTGTCCGAACAGAAAGAAAAATATATTTTTGCAGGGAAAGCTTTACAAGCTCTGAACATGGTCTGAATGACTGGCGGATTGAATCCCTTGTTCTATCTGGGTCTCAAGTTCCATTCCGTCAGTCAGATTGATTAAGATGTGGTGGTGATCTGGTTCTTGAGATATGAGATCTGGAATCCAAGGACTATGCCACGGCTCTGTCAATGACCTATCTCTCAGGTGGGGAAACCAAGATCTCCTTGGCTAGAATAGAGCAATGAGAATGGTGTGAACCATCTCTTCCCTTATCTTGCAGAGAATTCTGGGAATCATAGCTAATGGAGGGAACACATACACTAATCTGTAATTCCATGGAATTGTTAGCACATCTACTACAATTGCTTGTGGATCCCTTGCTCTCTAATTTTCTGTTTCTTCTTGATGCCGTCAAGTTTTCGGTTTTTAGCTGAAGGAAAACTGCCTATTTTAAAGGGTTAGTAACGTCTTCATGATTTACATAGTAATATAATAGTGCAGAAAATAAGAAATCCATTGGTGCTATTCCTATCTCTCAAACCTTTATGGTTTGAGAGATGGAGCGTTCTAAAGTTCACCTTTCCCTCCCCTTCTCCTGATGTCAGCTGGGGACCAACAGGCGGCTCTTCAGCAGAGCCGAAATAGCACAAATTAAAATAAATACTTAATTGGAACGGTCTACAAACACTTTTTAGACTGTTCCAAAGAAGTATTTCTTTTTCTTCTGCACTATTGTGGCTCTGCTGAAGAGCCTCCTCAAGTAGGCCGACTCAGATCTCCGGCTGTCGGCTTTACAGCTGACATAAGGGGGGAACTTTAGAACGCGCTCGCTCTCTCTCAAATTGATGGATTTTTTATTTTCTGCTCTATGATATGACGATTTATATCATTAAGACATTGCTAACCCTTTAACTCCCATTCCCCTCTGCCTATGGTCTAGCGGGTAAGGTAATCTGCCTCCCAATTCTCCACCCCCAGAGTGTGTATGGATGACAATGCTGGAACATGGGTCTCTGCCCAGTTAAGGTGTTTTTTTTTTTTTTTTTTTTTGTTTGGTTTTTCCCTCAACTTCCATCCAAGCAACTTTGCTCTTCATTTCTCCTTGGTAATTTATTTAAGCCACATCTGTGGCATTGTCAGATTGAATCTGAATGGGAAGGTCCTTAACCCCTTAATGGTCATAGTACGTCATGGGTCGATCTGAGTTAAAGGGATAGTAATACTTCGTTTTAACTTTATTTTATTTTGTAGGCATTAAAAAAACATGAAGAATGATATAAGTCTTATCTCTCAAACCTTTATGGTTTATGAGATATTCACAAGCAAAGTTCCCCTCCCCGCCCCTTTTACCTAGTGTAAGCCATCTCTTCTCAGATGTGAGTCTGGTTGTATGACAGTACAGATAACAGAAAGGGACAATTTTCTTTGTATGAAAACAATGAAAGCCCTTCCCCCCTTGACAAGTTTTTCAGCTTTTTCCATTATCTTAATTGAAGATTGTCCCTCTCTGCAGTCTACCTGGGCATCTCCCTTCTGATCTGGTTGAACAGGGGGGGGATACTTTGTTTGTGAATATCTCTTAAACCATAAAGGTTTCAGAGATAAGACTTATATCATCCTTCATGTTTTTTTAATGCCTACAAAATAAAATAAAGTTAAAATGAAGTATTACTATCCCTTTAAAGACCCATGACGTACTATGTCTGTCATGGAATTCCAGGATCCCCCCGCGGCTGCACGCCGTTCAGGGAGTCCGGAATCGAAATAAACAAAGCTCCGTGGTCCTTTAGTGATCGCTGTGTGCCTGCGTGGCCAGTTGTTAAGGGGTTAAGATTGTTTGTCCATACTGAGAGCTCGTTGTGAATTGCATGCAGCTCCAGAATGATTATAGGTAGGTGTGATTCTGATGGAGTCCATTGACCGTAAATGGAAAGATATTCGTACACTGCTCCCCCATCCGAACAGAGTGGTGTCTGTTGTGACCATTTTCCATTCTGTTGTGAGGAAGCTGTTTCCCATGAACAGGTTTGGACTTGTGAGCCACCACTGTAGTGACTTCTGGTGGTCTGTGATAGAGATGGTTTGGATTCCTGGACCCATTGCAGAGTAATTCTAATTGCTGAGGTCTCGTGTGAAACGGAGTAAAAGGAACCACCTCCTCTATTGTGGCTACCATCTTTCCCATAATATTCATGCAGCGCCTGATCAGATTTTGAGAAAAGTCTGGACTTCATCCTGAAGATCCAAATTCTTCTGTTGAGGTAATTTCATCTGAAGCGTTCTGGTATTGAGTAGCAGTTGTAGAAATAGTATATGTTGAGATGATACCAGTTAAGATTTGTTTAGGTTGACAATCCTACCATGACTCTTCATTGTTAATAAAGTTAGATGAAGACGTTATCTTTTGGAACTTTTAGTAATCGTTCAGATATGGAGTCAGGTTTACTCCCTTGGACTGTAGATGTGCCATAAGAGGAGCCATCACCTTGGTGAACACTCTGTGCATTGGCTAGACCAAAGGCAAGTGTCATCAATTGAAAGTGTTGCTTTTGGAAGGCAAACCTGAGATATTGCTAGTGGTTGGGCCAAATTGGAATGTGTACGTACACATCTTAGATGTCTAAATTTCCTTTGGTTCCATGGCTGCTATCACTGATTTGATACATTCCATCTTGAACTTGGGAACGGTTTCAATGCTTTAAGTCCAGGATAGGATGGAATCCTCTCTCTTTTTGGGTACCATAAAAAGATTGGAATAAAAGCCTTTGAACTTTTTGCTCTTTTGGTACTGGGATTATCGCCCCATTCTCTAGCTGTAACTGTAGAAGCTAACCTTCCGGTTGCTGTTTTGATTATCTCCAAGGCCGCTTCACCTGTATAGGCAGTAGCTTCCTGTAGGTAACCCATGAGCAGCAGGGTATCCTCATGAGGTGTATATATCATACATGAGTTGTTTACCAAGCTTTTGCCACCTGAAGCAAATGAAGCTCTAATGACAGCTCACTGTCCCGAAAATATTAATCCATTTAATGTATCTTCTCCTATTGACCTAAATAAAACTTATTTTCCTCTCCAGCAAGCGGCTGACTTCCACACTAGTTAATATAAAAATTGCTATCCCAATGGAACTGTCCGCTTAAAGTGATGGAGTTAATCCATAGGGACTCTCCCCACAATGTGAGGGCCCCCAGAAGCTTGATAAAGATAACAAATCTAATCCTTTTGAACAACTCCTCCTCTGGAGAAGGGAAACCCTGGACTTCTGTGAGGGACTCTTTAAAAAAAAATCTGAAAGTAGAGCTGTAGGGGGAGGGTTTATTAGCTAGGAAGTGGGAGGAGTTTTTCAGAGCACCCTGTCTTCTATAGATACGCTGCTTAACCCCATGGTGCCTGCATCCCTTAATGAAGCTAGAGAAAACACTTTCCTCCGGCTCAAACTTTCCCTGCAGATGTGTGAGTTTCATACTGTCCGACAGCTCTTCTCCCCTCTCTGCCCTGAACATGGCTGAAACATTGACTAATAAATGCTTGCACATGGTTCACTGCATTGGGAGGTCCTGTGAGTGCTACAAACTCCTTCAGAACAAGCCGTGTGGGATGGGAGAGGCTGTAGTGGGTGCTTGGCCGATGCACACAAGGACAGTGTCCTGGGCTGACTTGGAAGTTATGTGTTTAGGCCTCGATCATGTAAGGTGTTACATGGCAAACAATTACATTTGTTTTTGTGGGCTTGCTCCACTAATACTCCAGTGGTCCTTGGTATGACTCATTTATTTTATAAAAACACGTAGATTTTTGCTGACAATTTAGTAAAACCAAATGCATGTACTGCTGCCGTCTCTGTGAACTGTGCTGCCTGTACTGTCTATAAGAGCTGTTCTCTCCTTCATCTGACAGGATCTACACAAAGACATGTACCAACTTCTGAACTGCATCTTGGGCATCGTCCAACTGTCTAGCCATAGCTCGCTCTTTTGCCCCCTTACTTTGAAGTCTAGCCTGGGCCGGAGGCCAGGACCTCCCGTGTCCTTCACCCACCTCCTCTATGATGTGAGTATTGCTTATGACAGAGATCTAGGACAGGGTCTAGACCCCTGAGCCTGGACCTTGTTCCACTGTATAATTTTGGGTGAGGATTTTTTCCTCTTCACCACTAGATGGGTCTTCCCGTGGAACACAGTTGTGTTTATCTCTCATTAATCAATCATTTCCATTGTCTATCATGCTCTTTCTCATAGGCTGAATTACAGTATCACAGCAGTGCGGTATTGGCCATCACCCTGGATGCTCTGACTACACCCTACAGAATGTCCTCTTCTCATATGTCAATGAGCCACTTTGCTGATGCCCTCACTTTCGGTGGCAGAAAGGTACGTGTGTAGGATATTTAGGAAGTGTGTGTCCCATTCTCAGTATTGGACATGGGGTAACTTTCCATACCAACTGATCTTTTCTTCAGGTTGCATCCGCTTTCTCGTCTCTTCCTTTTCCTTTGGAATCCTCTTCTTGTCTCCCAGACGCTTTGCTCCATTTCACAAGTTCCGCTCCCTGGGCGTGTGTGTCTGCGTGTGGAGAGGAGGGCGTAGAGCCAGGCGGAAAGACGAGCTTCTCACAGTCTGTGGTGTTTAGAGGAATGTGCAAGGAGAAGCAAACCAGGTATTAAGGACTCTGCAAAAAAAACTCAGAATTAACCAGTTTAGTCCAGCTGTGGCTGCATGTTGCACATGAGTAAAGACCCAGACCCAGACTCCTACTTGTAATCATAGGGGCTTGGAGCTAATCCCATAGCCCTTATCAAATTTCTGACTTTTATGAAGCCCACCAGACACTGATCCCATACCCCCTCTTCAGCCAATCAGAGACAAATCGTAACCTAGACACAAACCAGAGTTTATTTCCCATATATGTGAGGTAAAGAAACTTACGTTCACAGTTAATTATATGCTCTCGCCTACCCCAAACTATCCCCATGTATAAAAAGGAAACAGAGCAGTGAAAATGGTAACAGATCCTGCTCTCTGTTGGTCTTATTGGGCAGTTAAAGCCCCCAATGTCTGTGAAAAGAATGAGCATTAAGGCAAAAACTAGACAGAATTCAGCAAGAAGAAGCGCCCAATAGTGAAGTATATCAATGTCAATATCAACTGTATTCAATAAGAAAGTATTGTACTCACATTTATAAATTGTCAGCAAGACGAATATTCCAATGCTGACTGTAAGGCTTGTGGAGAAATGTCACCGTCTCCACTCGGTGTCTCTGTAGTTGCTCCTGGCTCCTCTCGTCATCCACCATACACACTATCACTCCAAAGATAAATATGCCAAAAAAACTTTATATAAAAAATATGTAGCTACAATAGCAATTTAAAAAATGGCTACTTTACAGTCAGCATTGGAACATTCTTGTTGCTGACAATTTATAAATGTGAGTACAATACTCTTTATTGAATATAGTTGATATCGGCATTGATATACTTCACTATTGGGCACTTCTTCTTGTTTTTCCTGGAGATATTGAAGCAGCTAGAAGAGAGCGTGAATAAGGAGCTGCCAGACAGTTGAAGTCATTTTAAGTTATGTCAGAATTAACCCATAAAGCGTTTATTCTGTTTCTCACATTGTGAGTACCCACGAGTGGGGTATTTATTGGTGGAGGAAAACGTGTCCCATTGATTTATTGCACTAGGGCGCTCCCTTTTGCTCTTCCTTGCTTTTGTTGTTTCAGACAGAATTCAGAACTCGCTGCCATTAAGGCTGTGAAAGAAAGATGGATTGTGTTTGTGTAGTTGACATTGTAGGGTGTTTGTAAAGTGTATGGTTTGTAGACACTGCCACTGTTTATGGATTCTATTTCATAGTCCCCTTCCTCGAGGCACGAGACCACGCTCGGCTCTGCATGCCTGTAGCACAGGAGAAGATGTTCTACAGACGTACATGCAGACTGTGTGCCCGGGTGCAGCCAGGTGAGTGTGACTGTCCCCTCCCACTTATTACAGGGTAAAACAATAAACACTTCCAGCCCGTGTGGCAGGACGTGAACTCTTCTGATGATTTTATGATATACACCATCTCTATAGGTTGATCTTTATTTATATGGCACCTTACAACAGTAGTATGTTACAATAAATAAATAAATGGGGATAAAATAAGTGGCTCCATCATAGAAACAACAGGAGACAAGTCCCTGCCCCAAGGAGCTTACAGACTAAATGGGAAACACAATATCCTGTCTGTTTATTACTAGGTTTGATTTGTATGCAGTTCTGTGTGTTAAAGAAAGGCAGATGTACAGTGATTATATGTATATGGGAAAATATCCCCAGCATAAGCTTAGGTCTACAAACTAACGCAGAGCTTTATCTAACCTACAGTGTATACAGTTTGCTCCAACACCCATGCACCTTGGGACCATCCTTCCCCCAGTTCTTCTCTCCACATATTACCAAAGACGGGTTCACAGTGATGGAAGCCCCAGCTCAGCAGACACCAGGTAAATATATAGGCCTGATCTTATCTTATTTACTGAACCCCCACATGACCGAAGAGAGACTTACTTACATATACAGGGGACTATTTTAATAGAACCAAATCTGAAGGTGTTGAGATAAGAGCTCAGTTTCACAGTATTCCAGCTGTTGAGCTATAACGCCCCCTTTTTTTTTCCCTGCTGCCGATGATGGTTTCTGTACTACAACTAAAACTGGAGGGGTGAATGTCCTTTAGTGCAAAATGTGATAATTCTAGGCACAGCAGTTCTCCCAAGCAAGTTCTTGTTTGAAATGACACAAATGCATGTTTGGTTAATAAACTTAGCACTCTACCCTAGGGGAGCCAGTGACCCTAAGAAATTAAGGTTTCAAAGGGGGCTGGGGAAAGCCAAGGATGACCATCCTTGCCTGCTAGAAGGTAGTGGTGAATTTGTAAATGGTGCCCTTATCGGGATTTTCCAATCATAATTACCAACCAAATGCTCAAAAGGGACAATTATGGAATATGTTACTAATGATGCAGTGTATCCACATTGCTGTCCTCCTAACTAACAAAAGAATGGGCACTTGGTCAGGAGGGAAATCTGGGTCACCAGTTACTGAAAGACACTGAAGGAAAAGGCAAGAGATTGAGATTTACATCTATCTGACGACATGGAGTATGTGGCCTGAAATCAAATGTGTTTTAATAGATTGTGGGAGCTTAGGGAGAGGACACCAAAATAACGAGGGAAATCTAAATCTGACAAACATAAGCAGTAGCTCTGGTCCACCCCAAAGGTTTAGCCTGGAAGAGAGCAAGATGATAGAGTGGATGCAATGCTTATATCCGTCCAGCAGACTCGTCCCACCCCTTGCTGGTTTCTGAGGGAGACGTTCCCTCTTGGTCCTAGGGATTTTTTTTTTTATGAGCCCAAAAGAAGGCAATTATGGAGGCCTGGAGACCTGCATATGGTCCCCAAGGATAACAGGAATAGTTGCTGTCTCTTAGCTTTTGAGGGACATAGCTTAATCCATTTGTCTCTCTGCTTTTGGGCAGGAATGGCAAGGGGAATGTGAGCTGAAACACCTGTTGAGAAAGGGGCGCCAGAATGCCTATGGTATTGCAGAAGGTGTTCACCTCCTCTCTGTGGCGTAGAATGGCAGAAATGACATTGTACAGAGCCCAAAGGGTGGCCCCACTTGTAGCAAATATGGTGGAAACCACAGGAACTCAGTGTGCGGTGGGAGATAGCAATAAATAGTTGCAAATCAACTCCAGCAAATTTAATGGCACCCATTTAGACATCTGTCACTCTTTATCCGGATAGTAGTGGATACAGTGTATGATGTCATGTAGCTTTCCCCAAGGTGGGCCTTTGGTATATAAAGCTCTATCAATAGTATAGGGTCTTCTTGACTTGACCTGCCTGGCCCCCTGGTTCTCCCTGTTAGACAGTAGTGCCCAAGAGGCTTACAATTATCTTGGCACGCTTACATTAACCTTCAAGACAATGGACACTCTCCAGTGGTTCATCAGGACTGAAGGGGACTGTCTGCAAGAGATAATGGTGAAAGTGAAGATGGGATTAGTCAGTGTACAATGTGGTTTATCAGCAGGGCTTATAGTAGGTAGCTATATGTCCCCCATAGTATTTGGTTCAGATTTCCTCAGGAGTGTCCCTCCCTCAGATAAGTAGCCAATATCCTAAAGGGGGAAGGAGTGGCTGCACTTGCACTGGGGTTCACTCTGCCATATCCAGGATGCCTAGGACATGCTCAGATACTTCAAGAATATCTGTTAAAAAATTTACTGGAGAGATTCTTATATCTTGCAGCTGCTGTTAATATTTAGTATTGCAATACATTTTATATTGGCTCCAGATAACTAATAAGGCATATTAGAGATCCACTGAGCCTGGTTATGGTCTGTCTCAGCCGCCATCATTTTGTTGAACACTCTCTGTGCAAACACCAGTGCTAGTGTCAGAGCCATAGGTTGGAAATGGTCATCTGGAAAAGTAAAGCATAGGAACCACTGATACCACGTGTGAACGGGTATGTGAATGTATGCATTCTTTATGGCCAGAGAAGCCAAGAAATTCTCTGGGCACATGGCATATGCACAAAAATATTCGGCATATGCACAAAAACATTTGAGGCATTTTGGATCTAGCATAGCAAAAAGCCCCCATCCGTCTTTTGGCACTACAAGCAGGTTAGAGTAAAACCCCAGGAACCCCTGCGGATTGGGGAGGGGACCAAAACCTCCATATCCAACAAGGATAGAACCACCTCTTAGAACTGGAGAGCCTGCAAGAGGTCTTGATTAACCATTAACAGAGGACCAATGGGAGGAAAGGTCCTCTAAGTCTATACAGTAACCTTCCTGAACTGCCGCAGGCATCCTTTTATCCTCTAGGATAGCCCTCCTTGCGATACGTAAGGCAGAGGGAGGCTTCTGGATGGGCTGGAAACATGAGAAGTCTGAGGAGATAAGGTGAACCTTATGTGTCTGGGGGAAGGAAAAGACCTGACATATAGAAGTGAGCTGGAGTTACAGAACATTTGCACCAGTAGCCTGACTAATAACCTTTATCCACCTCCGGCCCAAAGTGCTGTTTACTCACAAATGGCAAGGTGATAAGTGACTATTTAATAGTGTAGCTATAAAGATTTGATCTGCTGATCAAAATGTAGAAGTTGAAGTGACAAACAAAATACCATATAAGGCTTGAAAATCCCAACAGTCACATATATGACTTCTACTGTAGAGGAAACATCCCTGACCGCCTCAAGTAAGAAGTTGCGCACCAAATATCCATGGCTCTCCCCACCCATACCACAGCCAAACTGCCCTTAAAATGCATTTTTTAAGAGATAATCCAGGTGTTTATCCACCAGATCCTTAAATACTGCAGCTTTGGCAGGACTGTGTGCTTGGATAAGTGAGGAAATTGGTGGAGGAATTCAGAATAGAACTAATTCAGCGGATAAAGGACAAACCACCTAAACAGGAAACCGCCTTTCCTCCAAGACAATCTGATGAAGAGAATCTTAAGAAGGAAAGTGAATGGAAGCCCTCTTCTTAAAGATGTCCTGGGCTGACATTGCTGTAGGACTCTCAGATCTGAAGGGTATCAAAAACTGCTAGTCTGAGGCTCTCCACAGTGCCCCTGAGATCTTACTCCAGGGGTAAAGGAGGAGTTATCCTCATGCCGTCTCTTCATTTTCTCTAGTGGAATCCCCAGGAGCAACAGTCTTGTTCACTGCAGGCTTTTGGGTCCTTGACCCATGCTATCCAAATTAAGCTGCAGAAAACAGGGATTCCATATCCAATTTATCTAATACTCTGAATTGAAGGCGGCAAACTGGATAGAGCTTGGACCCCTACCCGAGAAGAGGCCGGGGCCATAGCCCTTGCAGAATCCTTTTCCGGTAGAGGGTTGGACCTTTGGGCATTAACTGATCTGGCATACCCTTAAGAAGACTGGACTGGCAAGCTGCAGTCATTCTGGTAGTCCTAGGATTCCCAGTGTCCCCTTTAGACACTGACATGGCTATTTCACCCTAAAGATCTAGAGAGGAAACAATAAACCTCATCAGACTAGATCAGCACTCAATCAGACACAATCTGTCCACATACGGTGCCTCTGCAGTTTAGTGGAGCTAGGAGGGAGTCTTCTCCAGAGAGCTTTGTCTGCAGGTGCCCTACCTCCCACTGGCAGCAACTTAACCCCATCGTTCCCATGTTCCACAGTGGACATAAATAACATTTTTATCTTGAATCTCTGGTTCTGTTGCCGAGGATTAATATTTTGGTTTTATAAACTTTAACATTAGAACTGGAGAGGGTTCGGATCTCAAATCGGGCCTTTTGTCCATCCAATAAGGTATTATATTTAGATATTAAATAATGATCCAATAGTTGTAATTTTACACAAAGGTGGGACATCCCAGGAGCCAAGGCTCCAACAGTGTTGGCATTACAATTCTAGACTCCCCCTATGACTTCCCTGGTGAAGTCTGAATGAAGGTTCTATGATGTCTGACATTTTTATTTTGCCCACAATTTGACTGCAGCAGCAAAACTGTGTAGTTTCAGAGTGCCAAACTGCTTTTATAATAAAAAAAATAAATAAAATATCAATATATTTAAAAATCTAAGTGAATCTGGTTTGCTGTCACGGTGTGTGGCTGGCAAAAGCCGATTGGCTGAGAAGGCATAGCCCCCTGCCTCCTCAACCAACCAACACTTCCACTGTTTAAATAATAATAAAAAAAAAAAGTTACCCACTTCACCCCCCTGCCTCCTCAGCCAGTCACTTACAGAAAAAAGAAATCAGACCTCCTGGTGCCCCCCCAGCTACTGATCTCCCAGTCGATAAAGCTGGGAGATCTATAGTGGTGATGCAGGGTACCAAGAACTCTCTCCTGCTTCGATTTTGCCTGAAGCCGGGTAGGAGTGTGCAAGATCGGCAAACCCTCTCACGACAATGAGGGAGGCTTTCCCAATCAAGCCCACTCCTAACCGGCTCCAGGTAGAATGGAAGCAAGGGAGCTTCCCTGCGTCACCTCCATTGATCTCCCAGCCAAATCTGATTTACTAGCTTTAAACAAAAAACACACTGTGCTCATCAGGGCCCTTCTCCCTGCCAGCTTTGTTGAGAATCCATATTCCTGATTACAGGGTCTCATCGTTCCAAATGGGATGGCATATAAATCCCCTCCCCCGATACAGAACTATGAGACACTGTAATTAGGCATACAGCCCAAATGAGAGTATGGCTTCTCAACAGAACCACTGGGGAGAAGGGCCCCCATGAATACTGTGTGGGGTGTATTTTGTTTTTTTTTATAAGCTGGTAAATCGCATAACTACAAATGGAGACATTATCATTTAAAATTCAAAAAGATACTTTAAACCTGGAAAATCAGTACTGAAAAAACATAATATCAGAAGCTCTAAACTAATGACGAAAGGTGTGTGAAAATACCATAACACAAGCTTTACCACATACCAAGTCCTGGAAACACGTACCCAGTGAAACACAAAATGAGTAATTTGGAAATAAAATATGGAAAATAAAGCCAAATTTAAGTTCTCGCACAACTGCATAAAAGCTGGGAAATACAGGTTATGTTCTTCCAACTTAACTCCAATGGAAAAAAAAAAACAAAGTGGTGTGGGATTTACACACAATACGCACACTTTTATATGTGATATTCACTGGTAATACAAAAACAGAGTTAAGTGGAAGAACTTTACTGTCGCTTTAAGTAAAGTGTTTTAGCCACTGACATGTCTATTTATCAACATTTACATACATAGATCATGCTTTTATTTTTTCTTTATGAAGCCTTCTAATGAATCAGTTTGCAAATGAGATAATGTCCTTTTATAAATAAAACGGGACTCAAACAAAAGTGAGTTTTCAAGTCACTATTTTAGATAATGGGATCTCTAAAGTTGTTCCCAGCCAGAAAAGAGGACTCTGCCTATTACTAAAGTATATGTGCCATTCAATCATGGTGTCTATTGTCACAAAAATAACTCTTGTTGTTCCTCCTAGCTGTGGATTCCATTCCGGTACTGGTGGCTCTACAGACGTCCCCCGCATTGCACCGCTCCCTGCGTAGCTTGTACCAGGAGGTAAAGAAGGTGGATGTCCGGCGCTGGGGTAGTTTCTTTGCGTCTGGGGTAGAACATGATGAGTTACAGGAGACTGTGCACCAGCTGCTCACTCTAGCGCAGTATTATAAAAGCAGACAAGCAAGTGAAACTGACGAGGACAGTGACTAATCACAATAGCTGGGAAAAGATTCCACATCTTCTCCAAGAAAGCGAGAAGGTAGGCTGGTTTCACCCTAATCAACAGAAAATTGCACTAAGACTGGTCAAACACAAGAGAGGCATCAGGGTAAACAGCACACTGAGCTGCATTTAATGCCACAAGCAAAGAATCTTCTAACACAAACTGTCTGTCAAGTCCTTCCCATCATCGCTAGTCCTCATCTGATTGAGGTGCTTCCTGATCGGACAGCTGCTCTGTAGCACTGCCGCCTTCCTCCTCTTCATCAGAGCTGGTAACGCATGCTGTCTGGAAGAGGCTCACCAGCTCCCGGAATCGCTGTGACACCTGGAGACAGGAAACAAAATAGTCATCAGCAGCAATGTATGTGTGTCAGTCTTCTCTCTCACAGAACTTGTCATTATGGTGACTGGATTAAGAGAGCATCTCTTTTTGGAGTCTGAGTAAATTGTGTACTAATTTTCTATGGGTGTCTCTCTTTGAAATAAGTCACTTGATTGTATGTCAATATCTGCATTGCCCTCCTGCACATATGATGATTGGTGACACACATCCCATCTAGAACATTCATAATAATGGTCCCATGCTGAAAAGAAAAAATGGTGTTCCACTGATTGTCCACCTCCCCTTTTGACTGTATATATTCTGTAAGTGCAGAATTGTCAACCAAACTGCATGTTTTTTAAAAAAAACTTTTCCTAATTACACTTTGTGTGGGACTGTAAAATCAGACCAAGTGCAATAATGAGGGGAAAAAAGTGAAGCAATGCAGAGAATCAACCTGTACTGCAAACAAATCACCCAGTGCTGCAGAAAGACTGCAACATTGTACAAATCTCTAAATTGTCACAGCCCCTGACAGAAAGCGCTCGGGGACATAAAAATGTAAAGTGAAGATTAAAAAAAGATTAAAGCAATTGTTCATGGTCATGTATACTTTTCTGTTTTTGAAAATAGACACAAAAATACTTTGGCGCTAATGCCAAATTAAATAGACAATCCACCAGATTTTTGACTTTACATATTCGGCAGTTACAGAATGTTGGTAGAGGATTATATCTTTCAGAAAACAGACAGGGTAATCTGTCACCAGGATCACTACAATAGAAAATTTAGCTGTCTCCTGGGAGCTCTGGTTTGATTATTGGGAGGGGCTGGGCATAAGCTGGCTGCCATCGTACATGTTGGTACCAATGACAAGTCAGTGGCCTGGATCTAGAGAAGGTCACTGGGGGGGGGGGGGGGGGGGGGCAAAAGTACCTTTTTGCCTCAGGTTAAGCAGCCCCATTCTGTGTGTCTCCTATCCACCCCAGGCGATATTGTTGTACAGGGGTGTGTGTGTCTCCCGTTCCTTATGTGATGGTGTTTTACAGGTGTGTGTCTCCCATTCCCCAGGCGATACTGTTGTACAGGGGTGTGTGTGTGTCTCCCATGCCCTAGGCAATCTTGTTGTACAGGGGTGTCTCTCCCATTCTCTAGGCGATCTTGTTGTACAGGTGCGTGTGTCTCCCATTCCCTAGGCACTTTTGTTATACAGGTTGTATGTTTGTGTCTCCCATTCCCTAGGCGATCTTGTTGTACAGGTGGGTGTGTGTGTGTGTGTGTGTGTGTGTGTCTCCCATTCCGTAGGCGATCTTGGTGTGCGTGTGTGTGTGACCTCTAGGTACTCTTTGCAAGCATGTGTGTGCATGTATATCTGTCTCATCCCCTGCACTCTTTACGTGTGTGTATATGCATGTATGTGATCACTTAGGAACTGGTGGTATAGACGTGCATGCATGTCCCATCCCATAGGTGCTCTTGGTGTGCTCCTCTCACCTCCTCGGGGCTCTTGTTTCCTAGCTGCAGGGACACTGCAGTGAACGTTTCCTCCCGTGCTCCTCTCTCCTGGCACATTGTGAGGATCACTCTGTCCGCCTCCCTGCATACACAACAGATTTGAGTCCATAAATGTACAGTCCTGTGAAGTGCATGACAGCTCATTATGATGCACACAGGATTTTGATCCAGGGAGAAATCAGATTTTAGGAGTCAAGACAGGCTCCTACTCAGCTTAACACAGGTCCAAATGTGTTTTTATTTTAATCACTTAAGGACCAGAGAGGTGCAATCTCAGTGCAAAACAATGTGTTGTACACCCCCGGGGGTCCTTAAGTGAGTAATCTGTCATTTAAATCTTTCAGGAACTTTTCTTCCTGCACTGAGACATGTTCTCCATATTTTTGGGAAGAGGTTATTGTAGATCATTAATGTTAGATTATTAATCACTGTTCTTCTACCTATAAAATGTATTGTTACCTAAGAAATAAGCAACTCTTAATTTGTTTAAGTGATCTTAAAGAGTAGGGCTTCCCTGGAGCTTGAGCTGGGCACTCTCCACCACTCCAGGGTACAGAGAGTAACCCGTGCCTCTTACACTCACACTATGTATATGTAACATGAATGTGTATGTGTGTGTGTCACTTCCACTATATATGTAACATGAATGTATATATGTGTGCCTCTGGAGAGATCTCCGTATGTTTATACCTGCTCATGTGCAACGCTCCTTCTGCTGCAGATTATACTAATGCTAGTATGGCAGCCATGTCGTTTCCTAAATTACTTTATTTAGTGGAACTTCCAATGTGGGAAGCAGGTTCTGGGGTATAACTCTTATTTGCTGCTTTCTTCAGATTTTACTGTCCCTGGAGACTATATTATGCTAGAGACTGGTAGAATAAAAATGATACCTTTATTGGCAGAGTGACGCTGGGATACAAGCTTTCAAGACAAGTAGGTGTCGTCTCAGGCATAATAAGCTATGCATTTCCTCTCTGCACCCAACTGAATGGCACTTTCAGGGATGATAATCAAATGTTTATTTGTGCATCAGAAGGCCAAACCATCTAGACAAGTATACCTTCCTATCAGGAAATTTACATTCTTCCAAGATAATTTGGCCTAGAGAATCATAATAAGGAAAGTGAGCAGAGACCTTCTTCCGCCTCCTAAAGATGTCCTGAGCAGACATTCCCGAGGGTATCTAACACTACTCTAATCAAGACTTGTACCAAAACCCCCGGAGTCTTCCCCACAGTATCCCTACGGGTAAGAGATGAATCATCCTCATACCTTGACTCACCCTCTTCTAGTAAGGAACCATCCACAGAAGCACTAGTTTCACTGCGGAATTTGGAAGATGGCAGACTGGGGACCTGCCAAAGAAGTGGCCAGAACCCTAGCTCATGCAAACTACTGATCAGGAGGAGGGGTCCCTTGGCATTCTGCATAAGGGCCATATCACAAGAGGGGCAAAGCTAGCCCTTAAGGAGACTGCATTTGTAAGATAAACAGGTGTTCACTGCTGACAAAGCAATTCTGGGGGTATTAGGATTCCCAGTGTTCCATTATGGCTCTGACATGGAGTAACTCCCCCCCCCCAAAAAAAAAAAAAAAACTACTGAACAGTCTAGCCACCAGATGAGAGAGCCTGTAGGTGCCTCCTTGGTGAACAGTTAAAGGAGCAGTAAACTTTTTTTTTATGAAAAAATATATATTGTAGGGATTTTCCTATTGAGTAAAATAAGGGTGCTCCCACTACCAAGAGATTTATATTTCCAGAGTTATTAGTTTAAACCCATGTTTTGTTTTTTTTTACATTAGCAGTGCCCTCTAGTGGTCAAATTCTAATTAGATTTCCTGTTAGATTGTAATGGAGAGAAAAGTCAGAGACATACAGTTCTCCACAGAATGTGATAGAAACTACCTGTCACTTCCTGTCAGTTAGAACTATCAGGAAGTAAAAACAGTAAATTTACTTCTTGTCAGTTAGAACTATCAGGAAGTAAACACAGTAAATTCATTTCCTGTCAGTTAGAACTATCAGGAAGTAAACACACAGTAAATTAACTTCCTGTCAGAACTATCAGGAAGTAAACACAGTAAATTCACTTCCTGTCAGTTAGAACTATCAGGAAGTAAACACAGAGTAAATTCACTTCCTGTCAGAACTAGCAGGAAGTAAACACAGTAAATTCACTTCCTGTCAGAACTAGCAGGAAGTAAACACAGTAAATTCACTTCCTGTCAGAACTAGAAGGAAGTAAACACACAGTAAATTCACTTCCTGTCAGTTAGAACTAGCAGGAAGTAAACACACAGTAAATTCACTTCCTGTCAGTTAGAACTATCAGGAAGTAAACACAGTAAATTCACTTCCTGTCAGAACTATCAGGAAGTAAATACAGTAAATTAACTTCCTGTCAGTTAGAACTATCAGGAAGTAAATACAGTAAATTCACTTCCTGTCAGTTAGATCTATCAGGAAGTAAACACAGTAAATTCACATCCTGTCAGTTAGAACTATCAGGAAGTAAACACATTATATATTCACTTCCTGATTATTTAAGCTATAACTATACTTTTTGAATAAAACATCTGACAGCGATGGGAGTGACCTTGTTTTATTCAGCAGGAAATGCTCTGTAAAATATGTTTTCATAAAAAAAGTTTACTGCTCCTTTAAGCTTGAAGTGAAGGAAAGAAAAAAGGAACTTCCTCTCCTGAAGCCCAAGAAATGGGGTTGTGTAGAACAAAAAATGTCCTGCGCAAAACTGCCGGGGGAGGTGATTATGGGGATCCCCTCTCATAAAGAGCCAATTCCCCCTGTACTGTGTGCTCCCTGCTCTCCAGAGGCCACTTGGGGCTGTCGGAAATGAGAATAAAAATAGCTGCAGCTGCTATGGTAAAACCTTCATACGAACCAATATTTAATGGCGCTGTAGGCGGTTGTTACTGGACCGCGGTGAAGTACAGCCGGGAGGGAGTCTCCTCCCCCAGACAGTTTTGTCAGCAAGTGTCCTCCCTCCTACTGGTTGCTACTTAACCTCGATGTTTCTGTGTTCCTCTATGGACGGATAGGAAACAAAAACGGCCCACTTATCTAAAGGGGAACTATTACCCCATGTAAAGTTTCCCCCAACAATCATCCATCTAGAGATTAGCTGAACATTAGTAGTATTCACCAGAATAATTACCGCATTACAGTGACAGGTGAGCAGATATCTGTAAGGAAAGATGTCTGCGCTGTTGCCTGGCCGTCAGTCTCGGCAGCAGTAGGATTTCTCTGTAATTATTCTGGCAAATACTACTACTGTTCAGCTGATAGATGGGTAATTGTTGGGGGAAAACTTTATTTGGGGTGACAGTTCCCCTTTAAATCACTTTGGATACCTTATCCCTAATATTCAGTGGGTTAAGAACCTCATTTAAATTAATTAGCAGTTTTGTCATCCCCCTCACAACCATCAATGGTGCTTTTGGTTTGCTCCAAAATTCCTCAGCTATCCTTATGAACAGAGCACTGAACTTTACAAGGTGACAGTTTCCATTTAAAGGGATATTGATATTTAACACCTTAAGGACCCATGACGGTCCTGTTCCATCATGGGTTGTTATACCCTTAACGACCCATGACGGAACTGGACCGTCATGGAATTCCGGGCTCCCCTCACGGCTGCACGCCGTTCGGGGAGTCCGGAACGCAGCCACAAAAAAAAACAAAAAAATTCTCCGTGGTCCTTTACGGACCGCAAGGTGCGTGCGCGGCCCGTCGTTAAGGGGTTAAAGGGATAGCAATGTTTCAAAATAAAATCAGCACCAATTAATCTTCATGTATTTGGGCCAAGGAGAGTTGTAGTACAAGAGTAATTGAATGATAAAGTATCCCCCTCCCGCCCTTTTACCTAGTGTAAACCACCTCCCCTCAGATGGGGAATCTGGTGTCTTGACCGGACTGCTCACAGCAAGAGACAATCTTCTTACTGTGATCATAAGGAAAATCCTACCCCCCCTTGACAGGTTTTTTCCCTTATGATCACTGAAAATTGTCCCTCTTTGCGATCCATCCGGACAGTCTTGCTGCTCTGAGGTGAGCAGTGTTACATCAGTAAAAGGGGCGAGAGGGGGGATATTTTGTCATTCAATTACTCTTGTACTACAACTCTGACAGTATTGATATAACACTCTCCATGGCCCAAATACTAGGAAGATTAATTGGTGCTGATTTTATTTTGAAACATTACTATCCTTTAAATATCACTATCCCTTTAAATGGAAACTGTCACCTTGTAAAGTTCAGTGCTCTGTTCATAAGGATAGTTGAGGAATTTTGGAGCAAACCAAAGGCACCATTGGTGATGGTGGTGGTGGTGGTGTGAAAAAACTGCTAGTGAATTTAAATGAGAGGTTAATTGTAGTTGCTTTTTTTTTTGAAACATTACGATCCCTTTATGAAATGGACTGTTATTGTTTTCAGTTGAATAAATGCCTTTTAATAATAAGACTTAATTGTTTATAGCTGTAATCTGACTGATTGTGTACTTAGGATCTACAAAGCCTCCTGCACTTCTTGCATTTCAGTATTTGGCATGACGAGCACGTACCTAGTCCACAAGATGACTTTCTCACCACTGGAGCTGACCGTGATGTTCTTCGCACACACAGTTGGTGTCTGCTCCTCTCGGTGGCTGCCATCAGTTGGGCTGGGGTCAGACAAATCCTTCATGTCTGTGCTGAGGATTACAGGATCGTGGTCAGATACACAGTCTGTGCTTTTTGGTGAGGAACAAGTGGTGGTGGTATGGTTGGTAGAGTTAAACAGTGGGAGGATGTCCGTGCACTCTCCAGGAGTAGGTACCACAGGACACAGAGGGGCGGTAGGAGTAGAGTAATTGTGGCTGAGCGTTACTTTTTCGGTCACCATATCTTGTCTCTTCACGGTGATGGATTTGCGTCCACCCCTGTGTGCGGATGAAGGGCGGGGGGCAAGGTCCTTGGTGGGAAGCCTTTGTTTACTAGTAGAAGTGTTGTCAGTCACTGTGGCGCCTCTGCTTGTTGTGCTGCGAGGTCTGTGTGTAGAGATATTAGCATCTGATGTTCCTCGGCTGCCTGCAGGTCCTCTTGTCCCTGTGGTTAGCCTATGTTCAGCCACAGTTCCCTTAGAGAGAGTGAGTCTTCCCTCACTGACACCTGTGAGAAACAAGTAAGATCTAGACTAAAATATGCACGTGGGAAGAACAAGCGCGGGATCAGTGGAACACAACACCAAGATTCAGGGGCAACAACGTTCCTGATGTTAGGAACATCCCTGAATGAGCACAAGAATAACCTTGGCTTAGTTGGGATAGCTTTAAATTTACGTGCCAGAGGGGTACACAACACATTGCTTTGCAGCGCATACCCCACTGGCACTGAACAGGTTGAATGCCCTGCTGTTGAGTCAGAGAGCCAGTATAATGCTGATCAGTGTGATGACCAGGAATGAATAGGTGTCACCTAGTGAATGAGTGCTGGCAAGGAGTTACAATAAGACAATCCCTACTGCACTCTGAAGTGCAACTCACCCGCTTCCTTTATATTCTGTCCCTGGCGTACAGAACCACATGTTCCTCCCGATGCCACCTCTGGACCCTCTCTAGTCCGGTGAGAACGGTTTTCACATACCTGCATATCAAACATGGACATCCCATGACATATGTACAGCTGACACCACCCAGGCCCTAGATTACAGATCTAACATCTGTCTGTGTACCTCACACCACAATACAAACATGGACATCCCATGACATATGTACAGCTGACTGCACCCAGGCCCTAGATTACAGACCTATCATCTGTCTGTGTACTTCACACTCCAATACAAACATGGACATCCCATGACATATGTACAGCTGACAGCTCCCAGGCCCTAGATTACAGACCTAACATCTGTCTGTGTACTTCACACTACAATACAAACATGGACATCCCATGACATATGTACAGCTGACAGCTCCCAGGCCCTAGATTACAGATCTATCATCTGTCTGTGTACTTCACACCACAATACAAACATGGACATCCCATGACATATGTACAGCTGACAGCTCCCAGGCCCTAGATTACAGATCTAACATCTGTCTGTGTACTTCACACCACAATACAAACATGGACATCCCATGACATATGTACAGCTGACAGCTCCCAGGCCCTAGATTACAGACCTAACATCTGTCTGTGTACGTCACACCACAATACAAACATGGACATCCCATGACATATGTACAGCTGACTGCACCCAGGCCCTAGATTACAGACCTAACATCTGTCTGTGTACGTCACACCACAATACAAACATGGACATCCCATGACATATGTACAGCTGACTGCACCCAGGCCCTAGATTACAGATCTAACATCTGTCTGTGTACTTCTCATCCAGTAAAACAAGGACTTAATTTACCTTAGTGCTGCAGTGAGCGCACATTTTCCTCTTGCACTTCTTCACTCTTTGTTCATTCCCCACCTCATGACAAGAGCATGGACAATCCTTCCCCACCTCTTGACAGTCTATGTCCTAAAGAAACACAAGGGAGTCAGAGAATAGAAGCACTAGCAGAGGTGACCAGCCAGATATGTCAACTCTCCATACCTTCTCCTGCCCTTGGTTCATCTCCTTCTTCCTCTTGTTCCTCTGAGGAGCCGCCAACTTGCTCTGATCGTCGTCCTCTTCCACATGTGGTAACATCACCTCCTCGAAGCCGTCAAACTGGATAAAATAATAATAATAAAATATGAACCCTTCTTTTGAGATCAGCACTGCATCCCCTTGACCAACACACTATGGTGTGAATTACCTAAATGTCTTCTACCCCGTGACGCCTTCTCTTGGGAACAGTAATGCATCCCCATGACCAACATGCAATGGCGTAAATTATCTATCAGTGTACGGTACTGTGAACCAATCTCCAAGGACCAGTACTGCACACCTCTGACCAACACTCTTATGGTGTAAATTACCTGTTCCTCTACAGCATTGTGACCCCTTCACCTGGGATCAGAACTACACCTTCCTGGTCAACACTCAAAAAACGTATTCAACTTTATTCATAGAAAAAGTGCACAATGACAGTCTTTCTGGTAGTCACTAATGAATTTTGATCCAATCAGCGAGAATGCTGGTATTTAATAGACAAATATTCTTGAGAAATCTAGTGTGTCAGTTACACAGTGGAAGTGGTAAGGTGGTTGGGCCCTAGTGGGCTATCAGCTTGTGTGTGCTAGTTAATTGGTAAACAATATATATTTTTGCATCTGGCCCACATGTGGATGCCCAAATGGTAGAGTGAGCTAAAAGGGAACCAGCTTTGCATGTCGAACATAGGTATGTCCAGTCAGTCAGAATAATTTTAGAGGATGCCTATCATGTTGTTGACCCAAAGGCACTGAATGACATACAAGGTGACTTCTCACTCTGAAAAATAGGATTTTAGTCTTAACTTGTTAAAGGGATAGTAATACTTCGTTTTATCTTTATTTTATTTTGTAGGCATTAAAAAAACATGAAGAACGATATAAGTCTTATCTCTCAAACCTTTATGGTTTAAGAGATATTCACAAGCAAAGTATCCCCCCCCTGTTCAGCCACATCAGAAGGGAGGTGCCCAGGTAGACTGCAGAGAGGGACAATCTTCAATTAAGATAAGGTAAAAAGCTGAAAAACTTGTCAAGGGGGGAAGGGCTTTCATTCTTTTCATACAAAGAAGATTGTCCACTAGGTAAAAGGGGAGGGATGGGAAACTTTGCTTGTGAATATCTCTCAAACCATAAAGGTTTGAGAGATAAGACTTATATCGTTCATGTTTTTTTAATGCCTACAAAATAAAATAAAGATAAAACGAAGTATTACTATCCCTTTAAATCCTTTTCTCTTAGTCCATATGGAATACAGGTACCATGGGAGGTGATCTTCTTTCCTTAGAAAGCAGAATGTGTTCAGAAGACAAGGTCTTGAAGGAGGAGCCTTCCCTCGCCTTCATCAGGCTAGCCCCACCCCACCCTTCTAGTTTTGATATGCGACAAGCTCGCTAGATAGGACTGCGTGAGAAGAAAAGGTAAGCACCTGTGAGTAAAAGACCCAAGAAGGTCTCCCACATCCAGCGAGGACCAAGACCAAGCAAGGCCCCCTTTCTCTGGGTGGGAGACCTGTATTCCATATGGATTAAGAGAAAAAGGATTTAACAAGATAAGACTAAAATGCTATTTTCTCTTTCATTCATTATGGAATACAGGTAGCACTGGATATACCAACAGTAAGCTCGCAGTGGTGGGAAGTAAAAGAAAGGATCTAGGCATCAGTCCCTATGATACCAGGATTCCCTAGGACTAGCAGGAATTTGGAACAGCCCAAACATAGCTTTCAACAGAAACTGGAAATCAGTAAGCACAGTACACAAGAACAAGAGCCAACAGGGCTCAAACAGTGAAAGAACAGTAAGGTACAGGAAAGATTAGGTTCTTATACAGGCAACACTGCCTGAAGGACCTTCCTGCCAAAACAGGCTTCAGCCGAAGCCAGAACATCCACATGATAGTGTTTGGCAAAAGTGTGCACGATGGACTAAGTCGCACCCTTGCACAGCTGTTCAGCCAAACCTGATTCTTGTAGGCCCAAGAGGCACCAACAGACCTAGTGGAATGTACTTTAAAATGAAAGGGAACAGGTTTCTACCTGATTTCATATACCCTATGAATGGTAGACTTAATCCAACATGCAATGGTGACCTAGGACCTCATGGATGACAAACAAATCATCAGTTTTACAAAAATACTCTGTACGGTGCACATAAAAATTAGAACAGAGCACCACATCCAACAAGTGGAGATCCCTCTCCTTGTCAGGTTTAGGGCCAGGACAAAATTAAGGCACAACAATCTCCTGACTGATTTGCAACTCAGAGACCACTTTAGGAAGAAATTCCTGGGAGGCATTGAGAACAGCCTTATCTTTGTGAAACACCAGAAAAAGTTGGTTTGCAGGACAAGGCCTGCATCTCTATGGATAGAGGCCACAGCCAAAAGAAAAACAATCTTCCTCTTCAACAAAGAAATGGTAGCAGAGGACAGCAGCTGCAAGCCACCCAAAACCAGATTAAGGTGCCATGGGGAGTGCGACCCTTTTGGTAGGGAAAGCATGGGCGATCCCCTGAAGGAACACCTTGACATCTGGCAAGATAGCAATTCATCTCTGGAAAAACACAGAGAGCAGAAGTCTGAACCCTCAAGGAACTCAGATGGAGTCCTTTGTTTATGCCATCCTGCAAAAAGGACAGGACCACTGGAAGATCAAACTCCTGTGAAGACAGATCCATGTCTACACATCAAGAATGAAAAATTGACCAAACCCTGAGGTAGGCCTTAGAGGAGACAGGTTTTCTAGCCTGGATCATGGTGGAGACAACCTCAGGGGAGAATCCCTTTCTCCTCAGGATAGAGGCCTCAACAGCCATGCTGTCAAAGCCAGTTTCTCCACACGTCCGGTCTGGGTGGCTGTGGAAATGGATCCTGAACAGACAGACACACCAGTTCTTCAAACTATGCCCTCTTGGTCCAATATGGAACAACCATAATGACCGTTGGACCATCCACCCGTATCTTCTCGAGCACTCTGGGAATGAAAGGAATTGGAGGAAAGATGTAAGCAAGGTGAAAGCGCCATGGAATCGCCATTTCATCCGTGGCAAAGGCCAGCGGGTCCTCCCAACAGGAACCAAAACACTGGAACCTTCCTTTTGTTCCTTGTGGCCATCAGGTCTATCTGAGGCAAAGACTTCCGGATCTACTTCTTGGCAACTTAGGGAGTCTACCAGAACGTTTTCTACCCCGGGAACGTGAATGTTGGAGATGGCCGGAACCTGAGCTTCTGCCCAACCCAGGATGTATTTGACCTCGAACCAAATGGCAGTGATTCAAGTACCCACTTGCTTGTTGATGTAAGTCATGGCTGTGGCGTGAACTTTCACCGGATGGCCCTTCAGTTGAAGGGATCAGTAGATCAGAGCGAGCCAGATCGCCCCGAGCTCCAGAACATTTATGTACTGAAGGGACACCTCCAAAATCCATCTGCCCTGGATCCCCAGGTGACCCAGAACAGCACCCCAGCCCCACAGGCTGGCATCCGCCATGAAGTAGTATATGCTCCTGCTCTACAAATCCATCTTGCTAAAATTGACACTATGTATAACTCGTTATGCTGCTTTATCCTCCAGTGTAATTACACAGCCCCTCATTGTGATATGTATGAAGAACTAAACTGGCTAACACCCGACTCTAGATGTGCCCTTCACCTCTCTTGCATGATTTAGAACCACTTCTCTAGAAAACTACCAGACTACTTAAGCAGTATGATCACTCCAGCTCTCCACACTAACTATAACCTCCACTGCTAACAACTCACTGAGAATACCACATTACAAGAAAGGAGACAGTCGATCTACCTTTTCTTTCAGATCTCCAAAAATCTGGAATAACCTAGCTGAAAAAAAAATCATATCTTCTCCGAGTCTAAAATACTTACAAATAACGGCTTCTTTATATCTAAAAACAATATGCAACTGTATATAACATTTTTAGTGTGTGTATATTATATATATATATATACTGTATTTGTGCAAATACACAACTCTTTGCTGTAAACACTCCAGGACATACAGCTCAATGTATTCTTCCTGGTAAAACATTTTCTAAATAAATAAATAAATAGCTGATGAGGCTGAAAAAAGACATGTCCATCAAGTCCAGCCCATGCCAAAACCACCCCTGTTGATACAGAGGAAGGCAAAAAAAAAAAGCCCTCTGAAGTTATTTCGAATTTAGCCCAAAGTGGTTAAAAAAAATTCCTTCCCAACTCCAAATGGAAGTCGGATACTTCCCTCGATCAACAACCTATCTGCATTGAAGCCATCTGTCCTAACTTTCAATATTGTTCTGTGCTATATAAGCATCCATTGCTTTTTGGAAAGCAGCTGCATTATCTGCAAGTACTACATCCCGAGGCAAAGAATTCCAAAGCTTTACCGCCCTTACTGTAAAATAAAATTCCCTACCATTGTTTTAGTCGAAAGCACCTTTCCTCTAGTCTTAATGTATGACCTCTTGTTCTTAGCTCAGCTCTTTGCGTAAGTAATTAATTGGATAGTTTTTTGTATTGACCTTGAATGTATTTGTAAATGGTGATCATATCACCTCTTAGACATCTCTTCTCTAATGTAAACAAACCCACCACTGCAGCTACAGCCTGACTTCCGAGAGTTAGGGAGATCTGCCAATCCAGGAGATTCGGATTCCTGTGCCACAACTGGATGATGAGTCTCTGGAGTTCCCTGCTATGGGCCATAGAATAAGGCACTGCTTCTAGGGTAGACACCATGCAGCCCGCAAGCTTCATGTACTTCCGGACCAGAGCCGAGGACCACTTTAGAGCCTGGAACACTAGCTGCATGATCTGCAGAATAGTACCCTGTGTCAAGAAAACCTTCCCCACATGGGTGATGAGTCCCAGGTAAACCAACACCTGGGGATGACTCTGACATGTTCAGGATCCACCCATGATGGATCAGAATCTGGGCACAGTCCTGGACATGCTGGGCCAGGAGCTCCCACAACGGAGCCTTCAGCAGAAGGTTGTCCATGTAAGGAGTCATCTGGATCCTCTGGGTATGAATGAAGGGCATCAAATATCCCAGTACCTTAGAAAACCCCCGAGAAGCAGAGGGCAGAAAGGTGAACTGATAGTGTTCCTAGACGAAGGTGAATAGGGATGTGCAAATATGCATCCTGAAGGTCCAGAGATGCAAGGAATTCTACTGGGCACATAGCTGCAATGACAGAGCGCAAGGACTTCAACTTGAAGAAGGCATTTTCCACATATGAACTGAGGTCCTCGAGATTCAGAATGGGATGACTACCCCAGTCCTTCTTGGACACCACAAACAGGTCTGAATAAAAACCTGAACCTCTCTCTTGAAGAGGAACTTGGACAAAAACTCCCTTGTCCATAACTGACTGAACTACTTCTTCAAATAGATGGAGCTTTTTCCTGGCCCTGGGAAACCCAGGACTGGAAGAAATGGAATTTAGGAAGGGACTTGAACTCTATTCTGTACCCTTCCGAAATCATCTGCAAAACCCACTGGTCGACAATAGAGTCTGCCCACGAGCTGTGGAAATGATAAAGACATTAGCCAATGGGGGCCTGCAGACCAGGATTCTACAAGTCATACGGAAGCAGGCTTGCCAAACTTAGCTTGGCAGCAGCACGTTTGGACTGCCCCTGCTACTTGGGCTTGGCAGGGGCGCTGGGTTAAGGCCTAAGAGGCTTGCGGGCTTTGCTCTACTGTTTGGCGGGGACAAAAAAGACAGTTTCCTTGCCATAGTCAGGCGTTTGGACATCTGAAGGAACAGGATGCTCTTGCCCCTAGTAGCATAGTAACATAGTTGATGAGGCTGAAAAAGACATGCGTCCATCAAGTCAAACTCATGCCAAAACTCCCGTGTTAACCCAGAGGAAGGCAATAAATAAATAAATAAAAATAAATACATAAATAAATAAAAAAAAACCTCTAGCCATTTCCAATTTAGCCCAAAGTACGTAAAAAGAATTCCTTCCTGACTCCATATAGCACTCAGATATTTCCCTGGATCAACAACCTATCTGCATTGAAGCCAAATGTCATAATTCTCAATATTATTCTGTGCTAGATAGGTATCCATTGCTATTTTGAAAGCAGTTGCATTATCTGCAAGTACAACATCCTGAGCCAAAGATTTCCATAGATTTATCTCCCTTACTGTAAAAAAGTCCTGCTTTTGTATTATCTGAAAGCATCTTTCCTCTACTCTTAATGGATGACCTCTCGTTCTTAGGTCAGCTCTTTGCATAAATAATTAAATGGATAATTCTTTGTACTTGACCTTGAATGTATTGATATGCATATCACCCCTTACACGTCTTCTCTAATGTAAACAAACCAAGTTTGGCTGGTCTCTCTTTATAACTCAGATCCTCCAATCCCTTTATCAGTTTTGTTGCATGTCTCTGCACTTTTTCCAGTTCAAAAATGTCTCTTAAAAACTGGTGCCCAAAACTGTACTCCATACTTCAGATGAGGCCTAACCAAGGATTTATATAGAGGTAGGATAATATTAGCATCCCTTGCATCACTAATGATCTGCTTTAGCTCAGGACCAAAAAGATATTTACCCTGAAACGGCAAGGAAACCAGTGACTTCTTGGAAGAGAGGTCCGCAGGCCAGATCTTAAGTCACAGAGTGCACTGCGCAGTAACAGAAAAGGCAGACTCCTTTTCTCTTTGTCCATATGACATATAGCTACCGTGGGGAGGCAACAGCTACTCCCTGTAGGCTGTAACACTTCTATAAAAAAAAAAAAAAAGCTGTGGGTGGAGCCTCCCCTTCACCTTATTAGGCTATCCCACTAGCCCCACCCCTGTTAGACTTGAGACAAGGCTACTAAGTAGGATAGTAAGAAAGAAGAAAGGAAAATTCTGATGAGCAACAGACCCAGTAAGACTCCCTCGTGCAGCTAGGTGAGACCAAGCTTGGTCCCTTTCACTGGGTGGGAGACCTGTATGTCATATGGACTAAGAGAAAATTGTTTAACAGATAAGACTAAAATCCTCTTTTCTCTGTCATCCAATATGACATACAGGTACAGTGGGGATATACCAACATTCAGCTTCCAGGGTGGGAAGAGAAGGAAAAGAAGAAGTGCCGGTCCCCATGATAACCGAGTTCCCAAGGAATAGCCCAAAAAACAAATATCACAGCACACAAGAACAAAAGTCAAATGGGCTCAAACAGTTAAAGAATGGTAAGGCACAGGAATGTAAAGGTCCTAAATAGGCAGAACTGCCTCCAGGGCCTTCCTGCCAAAGCTGGCTTCAGCCAAAGCCAGAACATCAACATGATGGCGTTTGGAAAAAGTGTGCACAGAACACCAAGTGGCCTCCTTGCACAACAAAGGCCTGATTTTTGTAGGGCCAGGAGGCCCCAACAGACCTGGTGAAGTGTGCTGTAATGCAGAAAGGAACATGTTTCTTCCTATATTAGCAAGCCTTGCGAATGGTAGACAATCCAAGATGCAATAGTGACCTTGAACACAGCCATACCTACCCTAGGACCCTCAGGGATGACAAACAAGGCATCAGTCTTACGTACAGACTCCGTACAGTGCACATAGAACTTAAGGCAGCGTATCACATCCAACAAGTGCAGATCCCTCTCCTTGTCAGATATGGGGTCAGGACAAAATTAAGGCACCATGATCTGCTGACTGATGTGGAACTCAGAGACCACCTTAGGAGGAATTCCTGGGAGGTGCGAAGAACAGCCTTGTCCTTGTGAAACACCAGGAAAGGCGGTTTTCAGGACAAGGCGTGCAATGCGGCCACTCTGCGGACAGAGACCACAGCCAGAAGAAAGGCCATCTTCCATGTCAGAAAGGCATTGAGGAATGGTAGCCAAGGACTCAAAGGAAGACCGCTGGAAGACATCCAAGACCAGATAGAGGTCCCACTGGGGAGTGCTAGCCTCATAGGTAGGAAAGGCATGAACGACACATTGAAAGAAGACCTTGACATCTGACAAGATGGCAATGCATCTCTGGAAAAAGACAGAGAGAGCCGGAGTCTGAACCTTCAAGGAGTTAAGAGCGAGTCTTTGTTCACACCATTCTGCAAAAAGGACAGGGCCATGGGGAGATCAAACTCTTGTGAAGACAGATCCCTGTCAACACACCAAGACTGAAAAATGGACCAATCCCTGTGGTAAGCTTTGGAAGAGACCAGTTTCCTAGCTTGGATCATAGTGGAGACCACCTCAGGAGAAAATCCTTTCCCCCTTAAGTTGGGGGCTTCAACAGCCATGCCTTCAAAGCCATGCACTAAACGTCCGCCTTCCATAGTTAACTCTGAAGTAGGAGATCCTGTCTGAGTGGCAGCGGAAACGGATCCCGAATGGAGAGGGCCACTAGTTTTGGGACCAAAGGCCTCCTGGTCCAGTAAGGGGCAATCATGATGACCTACGAAACGTCCATCCGGATCTTCCTCAGCACCCTGGGAACAAGAGGAATTGGAGGAAATATGCAAGCTGGGTAAATGCTCCATGGAATTACAAGAGCGTTCACAGCATAAGCCAGAGGATCCCCCCAACAGGAACAAAACAGCTGAACCTTCCTTTTGTCCCTGATGGCCATCAAGTCTATCTGAGGAAGAACCCACCTCTACACCAACAGGTCGAAAACATCTGGGTGGAGCTCCCAATGTCCTGGGTCCGCCTGTTGGCGGCTGAGAAAGTCCGCCAGAAAGTTGTCTACTTCTGGAATGTGCACAGGGAAAATGGCCAGAACGTGATCTTCTGCTCAGGCGTGGTGTTGTCTGACTGAACATCCCCTCAGTGGAGAGGACCAGTACACCAGAACATGTCAAATAGCCCGGAGTTCCAGAACATTGATGAGGACTGCAGAGTCTCCTCCTGCCCTGAACCCCCAGGTGATCCAGGACAGTTCCCCAGTCCCTTAAGCTGGCATCTACAAAGGTCCAGTCCTTAATTACAAAAGGTTTCCCCTTTGACCTGTCCAGCCACCAGAGTAGGTCCTGCCTGACCTCTGGCGGGAGAGAGACTCTGAGCTCCAAGAGGTCCGGATTCCCATGCCAAGCACGGATAGTGAATCTCTGGAGCACCCTGGCGTGAGCCATGGAGTAAGGAACAACTCCATGGTGGACACCATGTGGCCTGTAAGGGTCAAAAACTTGCGGACCGGAGCTGAGGGCCACTCCATAGCTTGGGATACCAGATGCACAATTTGCTGGATGGAATCTTCCATCAGAAAAACCTTCCCTTGGCAGGTGTCGAACCTGAGTCCAAGGAAGACCAGGACCTGAAAGGGGACTGGAGCAGATTTCTCCATGTTTAGAATCCACCCCTGGTGGAGGAGAATATGAGCACAGTCCTGGACGTGGAGCCTTCAGCAGAAGGTCATCAGTCACTGAATCCCCCAGGTGTGCATGAAAGCAATTAAGACTCCTAAGACCGTGACAAACATCAGAGGAGCAGAGGTTAGCCCAAAGGGCAGAGCAGTGAACTGGAAGTGCCCCAATTCAATGACAAACCTTAGGTACTTCTGGCTGTTCGGATGAATCGGGACATCCTGCAGATCCAGAGAAGCCAAGAATTCTCCCGGACACATAGCTGCGATGACGGAACGCAAAGACTCCATTGTGAAGCGTGCAGTCTCCACAAAAGAATTTAGATCCTTGAGGTCCAAGATAGAACGACTGCTGCCGTCCCTTCTTTGCTACCACATAAAGGTTTAAATAAAAACCTAAACCTCTCTCTTGAGGAGGAAGTGGAATCAGGACCGCCTTGTCCAAGAGAGCCTGAACCACCTCATTGAAAAGACACAGCTTTTCCAGGCCTAGAGGGTTTCTGGATTGAAAGAATCTGTAGGGAGGAAGGAATTTGAAGGGAATCCTGTACTCTTCTGAACCCACCTGCAAAACCCACTCCTCTGCAACTGAAACTGCCCAGGCACTTGCAAAATGGAGCAGACGCCCACTCACCAGGATTCACCGCATCATGCGGAGACAGACTTACCAGACTTTGGCTTGGCGGTGGAGTGCTTTCAATGCCACTGCTGTCTGGCCTTGGTGGTCGGGCGCAGGGTGCCAATTTGAGACACGCTCAGATTTGGACTTTGCGCTTTGTTTTGGCAGGGACAAAAAAAGACACTGTTTCCTTGCCATGTTTGGGCGTTTGGAGACCCAAGACAACAAAGTGTTCTTACCCATGGAGGTCTCACTGATAATCTGTTTCAGTTCAGACCCACAAAGAGATTTGCCCTGAAAAGGGAGAGAAATCTGTGACTTGTTGGATGAGAGGTCTGAAGACCAAATCTTGAGCCACAATGTGCATCTAGCAGAAACAGAGAAGGCAGAAGCCTTATCTGCAACTTTGACAGCATATCAAAGAGAGCATAAGTAACATATGTCTGAGCCCCAGACATGTTGGCCAAGAGGGCTAAAAGGTCCTCCTTAGGGGCTCCATTTCTGACAGCTTCAGTACGTTGTTCGCCCCAGATCGCAATAACTCTAGTGACCCAAACAGAAGCAAAGGGAGGTCGCAGGGCAGCACCGATGGCAGCAAAGTTAAATTTCAGGACAGCCTCCGGCTTTCTATCAGTCATGTCTTTGAGCGCCGTAGCGTCAGCCAAAGGTAGAGCAGTAGACTTAGAAAGTCTAGAAGAATAGGGATCAACTTGAGGAGGTGAAGCCCACTGAGCCAAAGCTGCCTCAGAAAAAGGGTACAGCTTTGAAAATCTCTTTGAAAGAGATAAGCGACTGTCGGGCGTCTAACGCTCGTCCAGAA
This sequence comes from Rhinophrynus dorsalis, assembly GCA_037306005.1. NCBI lineage: Eukaryota > Metazoa > Chordata > Amphibia > Anura > Rhinophrynidae > Rhinophrynus > Rhinophrynus dorsalis. Next base: position 1,216,225 of record CM074728.1, on the reverse strand, counting down.
TAACTTGGTCCAGAATGGGATTGGGTGGAAACACAATGTAGAATTTCTTACACTTCTGAAAGATGTCACAAGAAGACTGGCCCTCATCAGGGGTAGTAGTGACCTGCAGGGTCATTAGAACCGCCTTAATGACACCCTCAGCAGAGGGTATGGGATCAGCTTCAAAAGGGTTGCCATAGGTATATGAAGAAGACCCTTCCTCACACTCCCCGTCCTCTGTATCTTCCTCAAAGGAATCCACCTCAGAGGTTTCTGTAAGATCAGGAATACTGTGGGCCTTAGAGGCCACAAACCTGAAAGAAGCAGGGGGGTGGGGGTTCCCAAGAATGGAGGACCCCCTGGAGGGAAAGAGGAAACTGTGCCATAGAGGACTTTAAGTCCTTGACCCAGAGTGGCTCTTGTTCAAGGCTGGGAACCTGGGTGGAACTGTAGGGGCCACAGCGCATGAGGGCCATAAGTGTCCCAAGTACTCTCAAGGAAGCCCCGTTTGGCATGAACAACAGGAAGGAGGGGGGGGGTCAGAGATGCCCCTGAGACCTTTGCCTTAGGTCTAGCCCCATGTCCCTTTGGATCCGACATCCTAACAGAAGAAGTGTCTAAACAGTATAAGAAACCCAAATACTGTCACCCAAGATTATAAAAATCACCTCTGAAAGCCCAAGAAGTACTTATCTAGCAAGCAAATGGTTAACCTGAGAAGGAGAGCAAGGAGAGACAAGCCTCTGTGTAGGATACTCCAGCGTACTCCGCGTGGCAAGCAAGCCTCAAAGGTGTGAAACTCAAAAATCATAAACTTTACAAAAGTGAATACATTCGTCCAAAAACCAAATATGTGGATAGTGTGCTACCATCTTCTAGTAATATTGTGGTTCTGTGTGAAATTTGCTTAACGGCTGCGTTAACTTTAGGAGGTATAACCCAATGGTTTGTCTTTTCATCTGAAAAAAGAATAGAAGCGTTGAGATCGCCTAGACATGCCATATTGTTTATCAACTAACTTCCATTCACTAGAGATTATATTCTGAATGGAGCTGTGGACTGGACTAAAGGAGTCGTCTTTTTATATCCTATGAAGTCGTATCTAACATTTGGATCCTTCTCTCTCACTCTGAAAGGCCTAGGGTCTTTCTCATAGCACGAAGTCAGTCTTATCAGGACTGAAATTACCAGGTTCCTCAGTTATTTCTCCTTCTTCTGTAGAAGTGGCTGATCCTATTTCTATAATGCTATCGTCCTCCTCATCCTCTAAGAAATGCGAAGGCCATTCATCTGGATTAGAAGCCCTTTGATGTTTTCAGGCCAATTCTTGCAAACATCTCCTGCATAGAAGACTTCAGCCATCCTAAAAAGTCCTTAAACTGGGATGTGACATGAATGGCTCCTGCTTTTTAAAGACATTCAGTACAGAGTTTATTTTTCTCTGTACGAGGTAGCTTGTTGCCACAACCTGCACATTACTGATTAATCTTCCTTAGGGGTGTCTGGAACTGCCTTCAGTTTGTCCCCTTTCCCAACTTTAGTAGTAAACATGACAGAAGAATAATAGCGCACACTGGCTAGAAATAATACCCTGTATTCCTAATATATAGGCTAGCACATGCAATTAATAACAACAAAGGCAATGATTGAAAGCCAAAAAAATGCAATACAGAGCCTCTAGATCATCCCCATTGCTTTGTTATAAGTAGCCGAGCCAATACCCAGCTTCCTCGATCTTGTGTTCCAAAATTAAAAAGCACGTGCCCGCACTACCGGTTTGAAGCTCCAGATAACCGTGCCATGCATCTTTGATGTCTTAAGTTGTCCGAAATTCCTCTGGTTCCCTGGCTGCCATCACTGATTTGACAGATTCCATCTTGAACTTGGGAACTTTGAGAAGTGCCGGGTTATACATATAAATGTAATACTAGAAAAACAAGGCATGCTCAAGGCATGGTTGCCTCTCGGGTGTTGTTCAAGTCATGTTTTTCACTCCCATGTGCCATTGAGAAGAGGAAAGTTCCATATCAGACTGGTCCTTCCCTCAGACAGTTTAGCGCCGAAATGTCAGGCAAATCCTCTTTGCTCGAGAGAAACAGCACAACCCCAGACATTTTGGCCTATGTGGGCGTTTTCTATGGGTGCAGCTTATTCCCTCTAGGCACATGGAGAGCAAGGGCCCATGTCTGGGATACCCTTCCACTTAGAGAGACTAGAAAAACAAAGAGTGTAACAATCACACAATGAGACATAACAAGTGTTATGTTCAAGGCATCGTAGCCTCTCATGTGCTGCCCAAGTCCCATTTGTCACTGAAGCAAGGAAAACATACACCTGGGGTTGTGCTGTTTCTCACACACTCTGCTTTTCCAGACTACATGTAATACATGAATGTTATACAAAGGCTGGAGTTGCACTGGATCACCTCTTATGAGAAGGCTCTCTACACTGTCCGTGTGTGGTACTGATTACACAAATTAGTTAACAGAGACCATAATGAGCATAGATCTAGCACATACAGGAATGAGCTATTGCTTGTATGTTCTGTGGGTCAGTTTTCCAGGTAAAAGTACAGAAGCAGATTTACTGTATCAAAATGTCTATGCAAGAAACGATTTAGGCATGGGAGCTGGCAGCATCTAGAGAAACTGTGAAATTACTGAGCCCCATCTTACGACCACTCTGCATTCACTGCATTCTTAGAGTGCTCCTTTCCCAGCCTGAAGCCTCAAACTTGTAACTCCAACTGTTGCAACCATGCCTGTCACCTTGTATGCCTAACCTCTTCCTGTCATCTTCTTCTACTCACCATGTATTCTTTGTCCTCTGTCCAGTTCACGACTTCAAACTCTCCCAGACGGCTAGCTGGAGGTCTCAGCTGATCAAAGAAAAGTGAGAACTCCTCCTGTAGGTGATTATGTCCTCTCAGCAACTGCCACATTTGTGCCTTCAACTGCAAGGTAAACAATGGACAATCAGAGTAGGAAAGATAAAGAATTTATCACAAGAGAAAAAAAAACAAAAGGGCAGTCAGAAAAGGAATGATCACCAGATAAATTAAGGATATGAGATAATAAGCGGGCATAGAAAACCAGACACTACATATGAAAGGGACACGTCCAGATACACAGAATGTAACTGTAAGAGACAGGCAGTAGAAAGTCATAGTAACATAGAAGTAGTGGCTGAAAGGAGACGTGTTCATCAGGTTCTGCCCATTCCACATCAAACTTTTGATCCATAATAAGGTTAAAGACCAATGAAGCTACTTCTATTTGTTCCCCAATTGGGTAACAAAATGTGTTTGTTCTCCAAAAGGCACCTACACATGCACAACAACCTGTAGAGCCTTGTGTCCAAAAGTGGCTACAGTTGAAGCCAGAGTTTTGACTCTATAGTGTTGAGTAAACATGTGAAGGGATGACAACGTGGCTGACTGGCACAACTGTTCTGCACAGGCCTGATTCTTATGGACTCAGGAAGCACCTATCTCTCTTGTGGACGGAATAGTGTCCACAAAGAGCACAGGCTTCTTCACAAGGAAGTAGGCCTGGTGAACAGTTGTCCTGATCCAAAAAGCCACTAACACCTCAGACAAAAAGTGAATCCGATTTTCAAAAAGGCTCCATGAGATAAACATAGTGCTTCAATCACCTATGTCCAAACAGTGTAGATCCAACTACCATCTCTGTTAGAATGAGAAAGACAATTTATTGGCTAAAGTGAAAGTCAGCAACACCCTTTGAGAGAAACCCTACAGGAGTTCGCAAAACCACCCTATCCAAATGAAAAACCAAAAAAGTGGGGTTTAGAGGATAAAGCCTGTAGAGAAAAAGAAAGCAGAGGCTCAAAATGGGCCTTCTGAAACACTCCCATGACAAAATTCAATTCACCTAGAGGCATGGAATGCCGAAAAACATGGAAGGCATGAGCTGCCCATTACACAAAGGTTTGCACATCTGGCAATAAGCATTTGAAAAGCACAGATAGAGCTGAAATCTGGACTGTTATATTCTAGAATTGAGACCAAGTGCTTTCTGAAGCCCATCGTGAAAACAGGCCAAAACAGTTGGAAGAATGAAGGGACGTGGCCACAACTCTGGTCATCACACCACTTGTAAAACAAGGTCCATACCTTATGATATGCTTTAGATGAAACCAGCTGACATGCCTTAATCATAGAGGTGATGACAGAATCAGAAGAAATCTTTCTTCCTAAGAATGCTGGGTTCAAGAGCCAGGCTATCAAATCAAACATCTCCACCTCTGGATGACACACAAAACCCTGAGACAGGAGGTCTGTAAGGAGTGGAAAACAAAGTGGTTCAGCAATGGATAGATCAAGAATATCTGAGAACAACTGCCAGTGAAGCAAGTAAGAATGAATCAGAATTACATGCATCTGCTCCATCCTGACCTTCCTTAACACACTGGGGAGCAGAAAAGGAGTTGGCATACAAAATGGAAACTGCTATGGAATGCCCATCATGTCCACTAATTGAGCAAAAGTGTCTTGGACCCAGAACAAAATAAGCAGTACTTTGATGTTTAACAGAGGTGCCATCAGATCCAGTCGGAAGACCCCACCAAACTATGGAGTCAAACACAGACTGGTTGTGTTTCCAATTCAAGAGAACCAGACTGTAATGGCTGAGAAAACCTGACATCATGATGTCGACCCCTGAAATGTGAATGGCTAAGAGAGCCTCCACTTGAGTTTTTGCCCAGGCTAGAAAAAACTGAACTTCTGACTCGTTTAAGCTCCGGGTCCACGCTTAGTGGCTGACATAAGCCACTACCATTGCATTGTTGGTCTGAATCCGCACCAGTCTACCTCAGAGAAGCTGGGACAAATACAGCAGAGAGGTGGATTGCACGTAGCTCCAGAACATTGATGGACAGAAGACTCTCTCTCTCTCTCTCTCAGACCAAAGGCCCTGAGCTATCTGAGAGCCACAAGAAGCTCCCCATCATGTTACAAGGTATCTGTCATGACTATAGCCCCAATTCATTATGACCAGTGGTCAACCCGGAGTAATAGGTAACACCTGTAGCAAACAATGAAGATCTAAATTTGTCCAAATGAAGAGAGACATGACACAGGACAGAAAATACTGCTTGTCTGGACCAATTCTCCAGCTGCAAAAAACAGATACCTCAGACCTTCAAATCTTACAGAGAACAATGAATATTGTCCTCCAGAAAAGAGTTTCAAATCTCATGCCAAGGCCGACTAGAACCTGAGATGGAATCAGAGAGGATTTTTTGTCTTAATTAATCAGCGAGCCGTGCTGCTACAGTATGGACCCGCATGTCTGAAGGTGAAGGTTCAGAGCATCCTCGGGAGCATTCAGAAAGCCAAATAGGAAATAAGAGAAATCCCCAGAGAATGGATGTGAGCAGCCAAGGCTGCCATGACCTTTGTGAAAACCAGTTGAGTGGATGCCAGTTCAAAATGGAGGGAGGTGAACTGGAAATGCCAGTTTTGGAAGGCAACGCGAAGGAAGCATTGATGAACAGCACGAGTAGATGCATATAAGCTTCCTCTATGTAAATGGAGGCTAAAAACTACCCTGGACACAAAGTCCTGGACAATGATGTGGTGCAAAGTCTCCTATACAATTTCAGTTATTGTGCACCAAAGTCTCATAAATATCCGCTTCAAGTAGTTAGTGACATTGCCAGAAATTAATCAATATTCTACCTGGTTCCACTGATGTCTCTCACATCAGTACAATACAGGAGTGACCAAGACACTGCTACTTCCATTGTCAATCAGAACAAGAGGCAGGCAATCTCACTGTCTCTGGAGTGTCTGGCATACAGGAGAACTTGCCCCAGACACAGCAGGAGCTGTATACTGGGGGGTGTGGGGAGCCCCTGACAGTAGGATCTATATATTGGGGGTGGGCAGCCCAACACAGCAAGAGTTATATATTGGGGGAGCCCACAACACAGGTGGAGTCATATCCAGGGATCTCCCGACACAGCAGGACATACGGGGGCTGGCCCACCAGAGAAAATGCTGGCTTTTGTGGGTTTTTTTTTTTTTTTTTTTTTACAAAAAAACACAGGAGATGGGAACTGCACACAAACTAAAAGAGACAAAAAGCAGGTCAGACACAGACTTCCTCAGAATGTGTGCGGTGAGACAGTTAGTCAGAGAGAGAACAAGACAGAGCACAAAAAATATAGAAGATATAACCTAAGGAACAAGGAGGGCACCCTGGTGATGGTTACTTTACACCAGAGGGGGAGGGGGCACACAGGGGATATTTAATTTATACCAGACTGGTCAAGGTGACACCTGTGGATTGTTACCTTGCTCATCTCCTGCAGGGGGCACTCTGCACAGCTCTGCAGCACTTTGATGATCTTCTGGTGCTGAGCTGGATTCTCATTGAAGCAGATTTCCAGCTGACGTAGAAACTTGCGGCTCTTATCAAAGGCTTGCTGCTCCTCAAACTGGAGGACAGAGTCATGTATTAGAGACTGTCATGTGGAGTGCATTTCTAACCAATCAACAAGTTATCTTACTGCACTGACAACACGTGAACTGAAATAACGAAGACAAGCTTACCAGTTTCACACAGTCTGGCAGGATGCATTGTGTGTAGCGCCAATCACATCTACCAGCGAGTCAGTAGGTGCTCAGAGTGTGAGTGTGTGCGCATGTGTCAGTAGGTGCTCAGTGTATGCGTGCGTAAGTGTGTGTCAGTTGGTGTTCAGAGGGTGCGTGTGTGTGTAGCTATTCATCTCATCGGTGTGTGCGTCAGTAGATGCTCATCTCATTTGTGGTGTGTGTAGTGCGTGTGGCCTGATGTGCGTTTAGTGTGCTTGAGATGTGCGCGCTTGAGATGTGTGTGTGTGTGTGTGTGTGTGTGGTGTGATGTGATGTGTGGTGTGTATGTGATATGTGTGTGTGTATGTGATATGTGTGCGTGTATATGTGATTTGTGTGGTGTGATTTGTGTGTATAGGTGCATGTGTGTGTAATTGTCTCATTAGGTGCTCGGTGCATCTCTCACTGTTGTAAGTGATCAGAGCCCAGTGTGCCAGTAACTGCAGATCCCATCACTCTCAGTATGTCAGTAAGTATTCAGCAGATAACGTTACCCCAGGCACTCACCAGACCACACTCAAGGGCTTGCTCAGGTAGCAGGAAAGCTGCAAAATCTTTCAGTAGCTGAGGCCATTCCCGTAGAAGATCCCGCAAACTTTCATAGAGATCCACAGCTGTGCGCTTCTGCCTGCTCTCCTCAAACTGGTAAATCAAGTTCAGGAAATGTTCATATTTACCAGGCACACACTGGAGGGCTTCCCGCACCTACACCGGAGACAAACGAATATCTGTACTCACTGACATGTATTGACATAACACAGCTTAGAAACATCAAGTAAGCAAGGTATAATCAAAACAGCAGCAAGAATACGGTTCTAAAACTCAATCTAGGTGGCTTACATTTCCAGAACCAACTGCTGTAAGGTTTAAAACAGACAGGCAGGTATGTGGAGCGGAATGGACTTAAGGAGATAAAAGGACCTTAGGTCGGACAATAATTTTGATTAGGTTGGAGAGGCCCACCCATTAAATGAACAGTATATTGCAGGATGGCAGGTCCTCTCTGATCTGGTGCCCCAACCTAGAGAAACTAACCACCACAAGATCACACACATGGGGGGTTGAGAACAATTCCTAGATACTTGATGTAGTTCTCTTTCCAAAGAAAGGGTAACTGAGCTCGAAGGAGAGCTTTAGAGGAGTCTAGAACTGTTAGGTTTAATATCTCGGACTCAGAGTCGTTGACCTGCAGAAATGAGATCCCACCATACTCTGACAGGAGGGAGACTAGAGCTGGCAGGGAGATTTCTAGATGTGAAACGAAGAGTAGAACATTGTCCGTGACGCTAGAGAGCTTAACCTCCCACGAGGCCAGAAGAATCCCTGAAATACCTTCAGTCTTACGAACTAGAGAAAGAAAGGGTTCCAGAGTAAGGATATGAGAGACAGAGGACACCCCTGCCTAGTGCCATTAGAGATAGGGAAGGAGCGGCACAATATCATTAAACCTCACCTGTGTAGAGTGAGTGCTCCAGACCTAGCCAGTGCAAAACCACCAATATGTACAACCAGTTAACCCTGTCAAAAGCCTTTTAGGAGTCTACAGAGAGAACAAGGGTGGGGGGTAAGGGTATCGAAAGCAGCTTGGATTAGCGTGATCACCATAATGGTGTTGTCCCATGTCTCCCTACCCGGCATTAAACCCGCCTGGTCAGTGTCCACTACAGTGGGGAGGAAGAGTTTCCACTAACAGGGCTTCACCTGACCTCATAACATTTGAGAGTTTCCCCACACATAGGGGAAGGAGACATCTGAGGAGGTATTAAGTAGGAAATAATTGCCGAGTTCATACTCTGCCTTAGCACTCGAGCTGGAATTCGCCAGCAAAAGTTTCATTAAGTTTCCAAGTGAAAAGAGTCTTAAGTAGATCCGGAATAGACCGAGAAAAGTCTGGTGCATGAACAGAAAGCGTGATGGAAGGATGTCAGCCTGAGTGATCATCCCCAAGTGATACTGACTAAGAAACAAGTAGTCTAGAAGAGAGTAGATATGATGCGGGTGTGAGTAGAAAGTGTAGTCTGTGAATGATTGGGGGGGGGGGGGTTTAAGAAAAAAAAGCAAATACCCTTTTGGCCATAGCATGAGGATGAAAAGGTCAGGGCAGAGAGTGGTCAAGATCAAGATGAGGTTGTAAGGCCAGATTAACACCCCCCCCCCCCCAGAAAACCCTCCCGAAAAGAAGAGGGGGGTGAAGAGAAGAGCGGAAAAAGGAGAGTTGGGACAAATTAGGAGCATAAAGATTGGCAAAGGTAACTGTAGTGTCTACAAGCGAGCCCTTCAGAAAGAGATATCAGCCTTGTGGTCCGCACTGGTGGCAGTGTATGACCAGGGCAGGTCTTTATGAATCCATACAGCTACTTCCCTCTTTTTCTGGGGCAGAAGTGGTCCATACACCAGGGAAATGCTGGGGATCGAAGGCAGGCTGCGCTTCCCTATCGAATTGTGTCTCCAGCAGGAAGACCACATCCGAACAAAAGAGGAGCAGTTCCCTGGAAAGCATGGACCACTTCCTCTGGGCTGCTGAGGCCCTTGACATTATAGGAAAGAACCTTAATGGTCGGCAAAAGACATGATTGATCAAGAAGGGGTAAAGGTATCTATTGACAAGAGGGGGCCTCCCCATAGGGGACAGTGACAAAGAGATAGGAGGTAAAAGGGGAGGGGAAAGTAAGAGTGGCAGAGGGAAAAGAAAGAGAAGAGCTAAGAAGACAGACAAAAGAGACAAAGAGAGAAAGAAAAGAGCGACACAGTGCTGACCACTGGCCCAAATGGGCCGATGGCACAAGCAACAGGAGAATGCAGGAATGGTCTCGTGACCACAAGGAACTACTGAAAAGAGTGGGGTGTACAGAACTAGCATATGTAGGACAATGGCACTAAGAATTCAGTGGACCCAACCTCTATTCATGAAAGATACACTACAGTTAAACTGTATGTGAGCAGAGCAGGTGAACTACACAACCGAGATCAACGGGAGGAGGGGGGGGCATCAAATTCCCAAAGGGGAGAGCAGGCAGGGGGTCGCGTGGTCGCAAAGGGCAAGAGAACCACCCGGGGCAGAAAAATTTCAGACGCCCACAGGTACCTCTTCATTACTTTACCCCTGAGACACCACCTAGTAACTATTTTTTTCTTACAACAAACTATAAGGAGGCAAAGTAACCAAGGCATGGAACCCATGAAAAAAACAAGGCACTGCAGCCCTCAACAATGGGCAAGTTCTTCTCAGGGCAGAATGCCATGTATCCCCTAATGAATTAAGAGAAATGGATTTATATAAGATTACAAAAATACCATTTTGTTTTACAAAAATCAAAGACACAGGTACTAAAGATTGTATCGCTTCCTCCTCCTTATATGAGTTAGAGCTCAGAGAAGAAGTTAGAACCAACTCTTGATTAGTACGGAAATCAGACACCCCTTTGAGTTGTACCTTGTGAGCAGTCTTCAGATTTGTCTAAAGATGAGCTGAGAGGATCTACAGGATACAGACTGAGCTCCAGCACTCTATCAGAAGAACAGCAGTCAGATCCTTGTAAGTTGGGGACGTGAATAGGATATTTTGAAGATAGCAGTGTCTGTCAATGCCTTACAAGACTAAGTGTTTGACCTAATCAGGTACAGCCTGACAGATGGAGGTTATATAATAATAATAATTTGTGATTTTTATAGCTCTTTTCTCCCTGTGAAACTGAAATCGATTTACAAATCTTTAAACAGACATAAAATGTAAGATTTCCTTAAGGTCACATGAGTTGACTGAATGCCTGATAAAAGGGATGGGTCTGTAATGATGGTGCCTCTCTGAGGACGGTAAAGAGTTCCAGAATGTGGGGGCAGCGTGGATGTATGCCCAGGAACCTGAGGTTGTCTTTATTCTGGGCACTGACAGCAGGGATCTGTTGGCTGACCGCAGTGAGCGGGATTGAATATTGGGTGTCAGGAGCTCTTTCAGGTACTGTGGGCCTTGATTACTTAAGGCTTTGAAGGTCAACAGGCCAATTTTAAAATATGTTCTCCATTTAAATGGAAGCCAATGCAGGGAGTGGAGAACAGGTGTAATGTGACATGAGCGATTTTGATTAGTCAGTAGTCTGGCTGCTGCATTTTGTACTGTCTGTAGGCGATGGAGTTCTTTTTCTGGGAGGCCCAAGTAAAGTGCATTACAGTGATCTAGACGAGAAGACACAAATGCATGGATTAATGTTCGCATATCATCCAGTGGAATTAAGTGTTGTATCCTGGCTATGTTTCTCAGATGAAAAGAAGGCAGATTTTATTACGGACGAGATCTGCTGTTTAAATGACAGTCCAGAGCCAATCATCACTCCGAGATTTCTTACCTCTGTGGAATTAATGAGTTCAGAGCCTACAAGTTCCAGGCCAGTTGGGTGATCCTGAGATATTCTTGTTGCCTGGGGTCCCCTCACCAACAGTAACTCTGTTTTGTCAGGGTTCACTTTTAGCCAACTAGCATTCATCCACTCTATGAGGTCTGCTAAGCAACTGTTGATGAGGCATGTTGGGTCTTTAGTATCTGGAGCAAAGGAGAAGAGCTGTGTCTCATCTGCATAACAATGATATCTTAGGCCGTATCGCCTGATGATGTCTCCCAGTGGTAGCAAGTAAGTTGTGAATAACATGGGGGACAAGATGGAACCCTTGTGGAACTCCGCAGGCTAATTCTGTTGGTGCCGATGAACAAGATCCTGACCATAAACCGGGGAAACCTGGCCTTCCACTGTACGGGTTCTGGTGGTTAACTGGTTGGCCTGCTGTGATGGACGCTCGGATGGAGGAAATCTAGTCTGTGAAGAAGACTGCAAATTCTTCACACTTATCCTGATAAAAGTTGGTGGGTATATGCATGCATGCTAGTTTGCAGAGTCTTTCTACTGTACAAAACAGTTGCCTGGGTCTGTTGCAGGAGAGTGCAATTTTGTGTGACAAAAATGAAGATTTTTTCTGAGTTATCTTAAATTGATTTTCATTAAGGTGTTTGGTAAGAGCGGCATTGTCCTCTGGGTCACGTGTCCTGTGCCACCTTCTCTCGAGTTTATGTCCTGTTCTCTTCATTTTATGTCATGTTCTCTTCATTTCACTGATGGTGCTATCAAACCAAGGTGCATTGTTGTGAGTTCTGATAGTGCGTATGTGTGACGGTGCAATGCTTTCTAGGGTGTCTCTCATGGTTTTGTTGTAGAGCTGGACTATGGAGCCGGGGTCTTCACAAGTTCCCATCAGTTCACTTACATTCATATTCGATGTTCTGTCCAGTAGGGTGACCCCTTTTAATGAGCGGTGTTTGACCAGGCTGAATTACAGGAACAAATATTAAAACACCTGGAACCCAAGTGGAAAGAAAACACAATAACTTCTGGATTAACGTCTTCTATTTTATAGTTGCACTATTGGCAAGCATTGAAAATGACAGCAATAGGGTTATTTTTGCTTCCTATAGACTTGGGAGTTCACCTCCCTGACTAAATTCTCCATAATGGATAACCCTTTGTACCAGAGAGAAAAGGATATGAAGCCTAGCTGTCTGTCAAAAATTCTGAGGGGAGGACCTTATAAAAGAGATTAACACTATGCTCCTATCGAGCTTCCAGAGTGAAGTAGGGCGATGCCAGACTGTTTGCCTCTGTTGTAGGTTAGGAGGATAGTGTTGAGCTCTATGGGATTCATTGTACATATGGAAAATACAGAGAAAGAACAGGGAAGCAAGATAGAGGACTAGCACCATGGGGAAGCTGTATTATCTTAATCATTGAAATGCAAACACAGCAAAACGCTTAACTTGGAACATTAAAAGTGAAAACATAATAAACAGGAAACAGCAGGCATATACTGAAAAGTATGTTTGTACCTTGAAAAAAATACAACACATGAATTCTGGTATATGCAGTCAATGCCATAAAAATACTCCCATGAATTTGAAATATGCATAATTGTAGTAAGACATATTATAAGCACACATGAAGTGATATGACAGGTAAAGTTCATGGAAATTAATTGTATACAAATTATATCCAAATCCTTAGAACGACACTGGAAATATCAAAGTGAATGCAATCAAGGACTTACAGGACTCATATTTACTAGAATACATATTGTTTATCAAGGTAAAAGCAGACATACATACAATATTACATACAAATCATTTATTAATTTTAAATAAAAGCTTACCAAACCCCCCTTTTCCAGAAAGCCAATTGTACAGTGGCCAGTTGTCAGACCTCCAGTCCTATATTTGGGGGCAATGCCATTTAGGGCTTACATTCAAGATGCACCAGGGGGATAATAATGCAGCTATCACGCTTTGGACAAGGCCCAGAGCTCCAGACTGGATGCGCCAGGGTACATTGTAAAAGTATAGAAATATAGATATTAGAAATATCTAACACGATCTCCTTTGATCGATTTCCTATATGGACACTTAATGAGATGTAGTGTGGAGTTAAGTAGAGCAGATAAAGGGAAGGAGTGTCAGATAGTTAAGTACCCTGTCTCCTGGTGGAAGATACTTTATGCAATAGTCGCTGTGTAACCCCATTAGACACGAAAGAAGAGGGAAGGCACCTTGTTCAGACCTCTCAGGACTTGGATATAAAGCCACTCACCCGGTTCAGATACGACTGAGCAAATGCCATGTCCTTCTGTTCCCTTAGTGGATCCTTATTGAGGATATTTTCATCATAAAGTAAGAGAAGTTTGGAGGTATCCTTGCTAGTTCGTGCACGCCCCCTCCTACTTCGGACTCGATGGGAACTCTGCCCCTTATTACCTCCTCTGCGCTTGTCTCCTAAAAATAGAGGAACCAGGGAGTAAAAAAGTTCATGAGTACAAGAAGCTCATTTGAAGGATCTAAAAGAAGCTTACAATTAAAGGGACAGTAATGTCTTAGATATATACAAAGGAATATTATAGAGAATAGAAAAGAAATCCATTGATCCCATTCCTGTCTCTCAAACCGCATGTAAAGTCCCCCCTCCCTCCCATTCTCCTGACATCAGCGCTGTACCGACAGCAGGAGATCCCGGTCCTGGGACCAAGCGGCGGCTCTTCAGCAGAGCCACAATAATGATACTTATAAAGAATTACTTAATTGGAAAGGTCTGCAAAATGTGCCTGGTTTGCAAGCACACTTTGTAGAATGTTCCAGTGATGTATTTCTTTTTAAATATCGGTATTTTGGCTCTGCTGAAGAGCCGCCGATTGGTCCCAGGACCGGGATCTCCTGCTGTCGGCTTTACAGCTGACATCAGGAAGGGGAGAAATTTAAAACATTATAGCTCTCAAAACATAAAGGTTTGAGAGATAGGAATGATATTGATGGATTTAATTTTTATTCTCTACAATATTAATGTTTATTGTCTTTAATGAACAGTGTGAGGTCTATATATGGCCTCAGACAGTCTGGAATAAGCAAAACAGACAGGCAAAAGGGACTCTCTCTCTCTCTATCTCTCTCTCTCTGCAATTGCTTACATACTGGGGAAAACATGAACAAATACACAAACTGCCTATCAACTACACATACTCAGTGGGCTGAAGCCCTGCATCTGTTTACACATAATTAACTGCACGTATTCACTGGACTCAAGCACTACACACATTGAGCAACACTTAGATCAGCAACTAACCAAAAATTTCATGAGGAAGAGGGAATACATAGAGACACTATGAAACAGGAGCTACATATACAGATACGGCACTATAATGGGATTTTTGTACTTACCAATAATAGGATTTTAGTCTTACCTGTTAAATCCTTTTCACTTAGTCCATACAGGTCACTGGTACTCTGGGAGGCGTAAGTCCCCTTTAATAAGCAGGAACAACTATGCAAATGATTTGCAAGGGGCGGAGCCTCCCCTCTTACTTAAGTCACCTTCTGGCCAGAGCCACTGGTCCCCTGACAGGGTGGGAGACCAGTGACCTGTATGGACTAAGTGAAAAGGATTTAACAGGTAAGACTAAAATCCTATTTTCACTGTCGTCCAATACAGGTCACTGGTACTCTGGGATGTACAAACATTGAGCTGATCCAGAGGCGGGAAGAAAGGCAAGGACCAGGCGCAAGGCCCAAGACACTAGAACTGCTATGACCCAGTTAATAACATAGCCCAAACTGGAAGTGTCAACGGACACCAACCCAGGGAACAATCCCTGAACTAACACAGCACACGAAACCAGAGCCAACAGGGCTCAACAGTAAGGAAGCACTAAGGATCACAGAGCGGAAGACCTACACAGGCAAGACTGCCTCCAGGACCTTCCTTCCAAAACTGGCATCAGCCGAAGCCAGTACATCAACTCGATAGTGCTTAGAAAAAGTGTGCACAGAGGACCAAGTGGCCGCTCTGCACAGTTGATCAGCAGAAGCTTGATTCTTGTAGGCCCAAGAGGCCCCAATAGATCTGGTGGAATGGGCAGTCACCCGGAAGGGAACATGCTTATTCCTCAACTTATAGGCTTCACGGATAGTAGCCTTAATCCAAGAGGCAATGGTAACTTTGGAAGCCGGTCTCCCTGCCCTAGGCCCCTTAGGAATGACGAATAGAGCGTCAGACTTCCTGATAGACTCGGTGCGATGAACATAAAACTTGAGGCAACGCACCACATCCAACAGATGGAGATCTCTTTCCTTGTCAGATGAAGGATTAGGGCAGAAAGAGGGAACCACAATCTCCTGATTGATGTGAAACTCGGACACAACCTTGGGTAAGAATTCCTTGGTAGTGCGAAGCACAGCCTTATCCTTGTGGAACACCAGGTAAGGAGGTTTACAAGACAAGGCCTGTAACTCTGCTACCCGGCGCACTGAAACAACAGCCAAAAGGAAGGCCATCTTCCAAGTCAAGAGACGTAATGGAATGGAAGCCAAGGATTCAAACGGTGGTCGCTGGAGAACTCCCAGCACCAAATTGAGGTCCCACCGGGGAGCGGGACTCTTGAAGGCAGGTCGAACATGAGTCACACCTTGGAAGAAAACTTTCACATCAGGAAGGATAGCAATCCTTTCCTGGAAAAACACAGACAAGGCAGAAGTCTGAACTTTGAGGGAACTCAGACTGAGCCCCTTATCCACACCGTCCTGCAAGAAGGCCAGGACAGTGGGAAGATGGAATTCAAGGGATAACTTCTTATCAGAACACCATGTCACAAAAGTTGACCATATGCGATGATAGATCTTGGAAGACACAGGCTTACGAGCACTGAGCATAGTCGACACCACAGAAGGAGAAAATCCTTTCTTTGCTAGAATCGAGGATTCAACCGCCATGCCATCAAATGGAGAGAGTGAACATCCTCCTTCCACAGATACCCCTGAAGAAGTAGGTCCGGACGGGCAGGAAGCGGGATCGGATCCGTCACTGACATGGCCATCAACTCCGGATACCAGGACTGGCGAGGCCAGTTTGGAGCGATCAGGATGACAGGACAATGCTCCCTCTTCAACTTCTGGATAACTCTGATCAATAGAGGAAGAGGAGGGAAGATGTAAGCCAGGGAGAAGTCCCAAGGGATCGACAAGGCATCCACTGCTAGAGCAAGGGAGTCCCTCAACCGGGAGCAAAACACCGGAACCTTCCTGTTGTGTCTGGTAGCCATCAGGTCCACCACAGGCATCCCCCACCGTTGAGTGAGCATGTGAAACACCTCTGGATGAAGAGCCCCTTCTCCGCTGTCGACGGTGTGACGACTGAGGAAGTCTGCCATGACGTTGTCCACGCCTGGAATATGAACTGCAGATATGACAGGCACGTGATCTTCTGCCCAAGACAAAATATCCTTGACCTCCCACCAGGCGGAACGGCTTCTTGTGCCGCCTTGCCTGTTGATGTAAGCCACCGCCGTGACGTTGTCGGACTCCACTCTGATCGGAAGACCGGTCAATTGAGACTCCCAGTGCCTCAGGGCAAGCCGGACAGCTCGAAGTTCCAGAACATTGATGGAGAGCATGGATTCCTCCAGACCCCATTTCCCCTGAGCACTGAAGCGACCCCAGACTGCACCCCAGCCCCGAAGACTGGCATCCGTTGTGACTGTGGTCCAATGAGGAACTAGAAAGGATCTCCCTTTCAGGAGATGAGAGAAATCTAACCACCAGTGCAGACTCGACTCGACATGAGGAGGAAGAGAAACAGACAGATGTTGATGATCTGGATGATTCTTGCACGTCTGGATCACAAATCTCTGAAGTTCCCTGGAGTGGGCCATGGCAAATGGAACTGCTTCGATCGTGGAAATGAACTTCCCCACTAAAGACGACAACTTCGGTACTGGAATTTCGTCCATGTCCAGAATCCCAGCCACTCTGACGGCTATCTGGTGAGCCACGTCCTCTGGAAGAAACACCATGCATTGGCGAGTGTCGAACAGGAGACCCAGGAACAGAAGCCTCTGATATGGAATCAAGTCCGACTTGTCCAGATTCAGGATCCAGCCATGACGGTTCAGGGTGTGCATGCACATCTGTAATTGCTGACGGAGAAGCTCCGCTGAGGAGGCCTTCAGTAGGAGATCGTCCATGTAGGGGGTCACTCTGATCCCACCCTGATGGAGCACCGCTATCAAGGAGCCTAACACCCTCTGGAAGACCTGAGGGGCTGAAGTCAGCCCAAAGGGGAGCGCTGCAAACTGAAAGTGTCCCCTGTGGCAGGCAATCCTGAGATACCGCCTGCTCTCTGGATGAATAGGGATGTGAAGATAAGCATCCTGAAGGTCCAGGGAGGCAAGAAACTCCCCTGGAGACATTGCTGCAATCACAGAACGCAGGGACTCCTGGCGGAAGTGGGAAGTCACCACATAGGCATTGAGATCTTTGAGATCCAAAATGGGACGAGCTCCTCCGTCCTTTTTGGCTACCACAAACAGGTTGGAATAAAATCCTGAACCTGTGTCCCCTTGAGGAACCGCCTCCAGGACCTCTTTGTCCAAGAGATCCTGAATAGCGTCGTCGAACAGACGCCTTTTTGTGGGTTCCTGAGAAGGATGAGTAAAATGGAACCGAAAAGGAGGAAGGGAAGAGAAAGGGATCCTGTATCCCTCTGACACCACCTGAAGAACCCATGGGTCCGCCACTGACTCCTCCCAAGTCCGGCGAAAGATGCGGAGACGACCGCCTACAGCCGGATGCGGACCCGGGTTCGGCGAGTCATGCCGAAGCAGTCTTGGAGGTCTTGGCCTTGGGGGCAACTTTGGGCTTCCAGGACTGTTTGGGCTTGGAGGAGGAGCGCATAGTGGGAGGACCCGTTTGGGCCG
Source organism: Rhinophrynus dorsalis (assembly GCA_037306005.1). Classification (NCBI taxonomy): domain Eukaryota; kingdom Metazoa; phylum Chordata; class Amphibia; order Anura; family Rhinophrynidae; genus Rhinophrynus; species Rhinophrynus dorsalis. The sequence continues at coordinate 1,198,353 of CM074728.1, read as the reverse complement.
AGGAGCGTGTCTCAGTCTGAAAGGAACGAAAGGACCGATTGCGTTTGGCTGGAAACTTTTTCTTAAAGACTGAGGGTAGAAGAGTACTTTTACCGCCAGTAGCCTCACTGATCATTTCTTTGAGTTCAGACCCAAAAAGCAAATTCCCCTGAAAGGGCAAGGAAAGCAAGGCTTTCTTAGAGGCTGTATCAGCAGACCAAATCTTCAGCCAATGAGCGCGTCTAGCCACCACAGAAGAAGTGGAGGCCCTCGCCATCATGCGCACAGCATCAAAAGCAGCGTCAGCAACATAGTTCTGAGCTTCAGTGATATTAGCAAGTAGCTGCAACTGTTCAGATACTGGCGCATCCTGGCGAACTGCTTCAGTCAGTCGTTCAGTCCAGACCGCAATGGCTCTATTAACCCATGCCACAGCAAAGGTTGGGCGCATGGCAGTGCCAATGGAGGCAAAAATAGATTTAAGAGAAAGCTCTAGCTTTTTATCCGTCCAATCCTGCAGGGCAGAGGCATCAGAGACAGCCAAAGCGGTAGACTTGGATAGTCTAGAAACAGGAGCATCCACCTTGGGAGGATGAACCCATTTTGCCAGCTCAGCCTCAGGAAAAGGGTATAGTTTAGCAAACTTTTTAGAGACAGAGGAAGATCTATCTGGATTCTTCCATGCCTCAGAGACCAGACGGGCAAGAGTAGGGTTAGTTGGAAAACAAACAACTGGTTTAGATGGCTTTTTCTGAAAAACATCAGTAGGATCATAAGTGGATTCCTGAGTCAGAGGAAGGTTGAGCGTATTCAGAACCGCTCTGATCAGACCCTCAGCCGAAACTTCAGGGTCACACTCATAGGGGTCCCCAATGGACCTGTTAGATTCAATAACAGTACGTTCCTCAGCATCAGAATCCTGTAAAAGTTCTTCTTCAGAAGAATCAGTGATATCAGGAGCTCCCTGTGGCTTAGGCAGGGAGGTCCTGATAGTAGAGGGGGTCTGCCAGACCTGGAGAGCCCCCTGTACCTGAGAGGGAAAGAGTTGAAGTGTGGATCTGAGATCCCTAGCAGCTTTAAACTCCTTCACCCAAGATGGCTCAATAGCGTGGCTGGGAAGCCCAGGGTTGCTATCTTGACCAGTACAATTAGGGCATAGATCCCCCACATTATCGCTAGCCAGCCCAATGTGGCAAGAGGAGCAAAACGCCATGGGGGTAGCAGACCCCCCATCCTCCTTAGACTTGAGTCTAGCCCCTAGCTCCAGTGAAGTAGACATGCTCACAGCATCAATATACCCCACTAATAACACTATCACCCAGAAAAAGTGTAAATGATTAAAGTTTCTCCCCAGAAATGTCTAAATTCGGACTTATCTGGCCAGCGAAGGGTTAATCTGTTGAGGAGAGAGAAGGCTCGGTCCCTGCGTAGTGTACTCGCTTAGGAAAAGTACCACAAAATGGCGGCCGTCATGACAGCCAATCAGAAACGAGCGCGAACCAAGCGCTCATGGGAAATGTAGTTTTCCTGTCCAAGTACCCCAAACATTGCCCGAAGCCCCCCTGAACACCCCACATGAATAAAACACATTCCGGATGATAGATCAGGAGCCTAGAATTAAAATGAGCCCTCTCTGAAGTTGCTGTGACAAGCGGTTCCAGAGATATGTCCCATACTGTGAATTCCCATAGAGAGTAAAGGAGCCCTTGCGTCTGAGCGGGAAAAAGCCGCGCTTAAAGGCGCGGAACACCATTTTTAATAAAGTTTAGTAAAACATTAAAAAGTGCCCAAACAAGCATGAAACACATGAGAAACATAAATAAATGAATACCCAAAGCTCCAAAACCCAGAGAATACCACAGAAATTGCATAAAACAGTAATAATGCAATAAAAACACCCTATGAGTGCTGGAGTGTATTAAAACTCCCAAATACAAGCCCATCAAAGGGACACTGTGGGGACAAGTGGACCTTCAGGACTCAATGGGTGACTCACCTTTCCTGCATCTGTCTTCAGGTGACCATGATAGGGAGGGAAAGAACCAGAGGTAAATTCCCCAGTAGGGAAGCTGCTTAACACAAGCTGTCCCCTCTTCAGGGCATAAGGTCCACAGAAAATCCCTGGAAGCTGCACCAGCCACTTTAAAGAGGGCAATTCACAGCCATGGTCACCCTCCTAATGGTGGTATTCCATATTTGAATAAAAAAATAATAAAACACTAAGATGCATAGATGTTCTCTACCTGGTGTGCAAGCACTCCAGGAACAAATCAATATGAGTGGCTCTGGCCAGAAGGTGACTTAAGTAAGAGGGGAGGCTCCGCCCCTTGCAAATCATTTGCATAGTTGTTCCTGCCTATTAAAGGGGACTTACGCCTCCCAGAGTACCAGTGACCTGTATTGGACGACAGTGAAAAATATTTTTCTGCAAGTTCATTGATGCAGGGATAATAGGTATAGAGACTCTCTTTCCAGGCGGCAGGGCACTCTAAAATACTGCCCATTCCTTACCTCTATACCTCTCCTCCAATTGAAGGTAACTCCGTTACCGGATAGCAAACCCAGAAAATATATATAGAGTACTCAACAGAGTCAAGACGCAAGTGCAGGGAACCCCAACTCAGAAAATGTATCCAAGGGAAGGATGCCCTGCATCCCTCAACGGGATGAATAGGATTTATCGTCAACTATAAAAATCCATTTTTTTTCCCTCATCTATGAGGAACGCAGGGACCATGTGGACTTGAGGGGAGAAGAGAAAACTAAGAAACCACCTCCTGCACAACTTTGCAACCAAATTAGGCATCTTGAGATGCAAAAACATTAATTAATTAACTGATCCACAAAACCTGATTTTTCAAAGCCCATGACTTGCTATCAGCACAAGTCGAATGGACAGTAATCCAGAATACAGGCGGATACAACTTAAGCCCATAGGCCTGTTTAATATCCATTTCAGCCATGAAAGAAAAGATTCCTCTTCAAAGTCAGTTAGGTCTGCCCCTTCCTAAGACCTTCAGGAATGACAAACACAGTGTCCGTTTGGTGAAAAGACTGGGGTGAACAAATGCACTGTCGAAGACAGTGAACCACATCAAAATGTGTATAACCTCTTCCTTAGTATCGGAATGAATGGAACACAGACAGCAGAACCAGTTCCTGATTGGTGTACAACGTGGAAGCAACATTAAGTTGAAACTCCATAACAGTCCTCAAAACAACCTTGTCTTGATGAAAAGCCATATGAGGAGATCTGCAGAACAAAGCACTGAGCTCAGAGACTATCCTCGCCGAAGCAATAGTAAGGGAACTGCTGTTGATTTAGTATACTAGGATTTTGCAAAAAGACTTTGACACAGTGCCTCACAACAGGATTCTTTAAAATAAAAGGCTTCGGTTTGGGGGGTGATATTCTTAAATGGATTGAGAACTGGTTAAATGATAGATGGCAGAGAGTTTTTGTAAACCGAATCTTTTCAAGTTGGTCTAAAGTTGTAAGTGGTGTGCTGCAGGGTTCAGTCCTGGGCCAAATGCTTTTTAATTTGTTTATGATCTAGAAGTGGGAATTAGAACTAGTATCTCAATCTTTGCTGAGGACACTAAGCTGTGTAAGGAAATACATACAGAGCTGGATGTTTTCTCCCTACAGAAGGATTTAGATAAACTGACTGAATGGGCAGAAAAGTGGCAGATGATGTTCAATATAGGTAAGAAGGTTTCAGTGTAGCAAAAAGCTGACATGAGTGATATAAAGGTGATACCCTTTAATGGCTAACTGAGGACATAGAAACTGCAAGCTTTCAGGACACTAAGGTATCTTCTTCAGGCATAGGTTAATAAACGAAACTAGAATACTACTGCATTTATATTTACAGATTATGACATACATTTGAAACAAAATTAATGTGTGTACACAGTGGAGGACAATTAACTTGGTAAACATACAGTCTGAATAGATATGAATTGATATGCATAGGGTTGGCTCATAGTCCCGGGAACAAGGAAATGTTCATTAACACAGAGGTGTGAAGAGCCTGTTAGATGAAAAGATCTCTCTCTGTACAGTCTCTATACCAAGATGTTCTATCTATTATGAGACATGAAGCCCACCCCCAGGTTCAGTCCTGTTTTTAATGTGTCAAATAAATTGATTAGTTTAAATTCCTAGATTTTTCTTTCCCATTGTGTTCTAAAGTTTCCTTTGTGTATGGTGACTTTCATATTTTGTAGACAATGATTTGGTCCTCAAAAACGCTGGCCAACTTGCGTGCCAATCTTTTTAACCCTCCATAAAGATGATAGATTAAAGGTAGTTTTTCCAGATCCACCACTTATATCATACAGACATCCCCAAATTTAAAGAAAATTATTGTCAAAAGCCATTTGCCACAAATCACAAAGAATGAAACATTCTGTTGTGAAGTAAAAAGATGTGAGACCTGTCCACACATCCAATGCACAACAAAGATAAAAATACCAAATACACAGCGACACTATGAAATTAACAGTTCATTCACTTGCTCTTCATTAAACCTAGTATATCTCATAATCTGTACACAACACCCCACAGGAGGTTACTACATTGGGGAAACAGGACAGTCACTGAGGAGAAGAATGAACCTTCATCGCCACACAATACACAGAAAACAGGTTGACAAATCAGTTGGCCAGCACTTTTGTGGTCCAACTCATAGTCTATAAAATATGAACGTCACCATACTCAAAGGAAACTTTAGAACACAAAGAAAAAGAAAAATCTGGGAATATAAATCAATGATTATATTTGACACATGTCAAGTATGTTTACTAAGTTAACTGACTCCCACTGTGTACTCATATTTTCTTTCAAATGTATGTCATACTCTGTAAATATAAATGCAGAGTTATTCTAGTTGTATTTGTTAACCCATGCCTGAACAAGGGGCCTTCGTGTTCAGAAAGCTTGCACTTTAGCCATTAAAAGGTATCACCTTTATATCACTCTTGTGAGTTTTACTACACTTATACACTAAATGGGAAACTACTTGGGGAATCCTTGTTAGAGAAAGATTTAGGAGTACTGGTAGACTTCACACAGCAGTGTAACTCTGTTCCCGCAAGAGTAAATAGGGTACTAGCTCACATAAAAATGGGTATAAATGCACTGGATGGGAATATAATACTACCACCTCTATATATAAATGACTGGTAAAGCCTCAATACAAAGATTTTGAGGTACCAGTTCTTAAAAAAGACATTACTGAACTGTAAAATGTGCAGAGATAAAGGGTTTGAAGGATCTGAGTTATAGAGAGACATTAGACATACTAGGTTGGCTTACACTGGGGAAGTTTTAGGGGTAATATGATACCATTCACAAATATATTTAAGGTCAATACAAAGAACTATCCAAGGAAATATATACTCAAAGAGCTGTGCGAATAACAAGAGTTCATCCATTAATACTAGATGAAAGGTCCTTTAGACTAAAACATATACAAGGATTTTTTTTACAGTAAGGACAGTAAAATTATGGAACTCTGCTCTGGCATGTTGTGCTTTAGAAAAAAAATAATGAATGCCTATCACAGAACAATATTGAGAATTATGACAGATGGCTTCAATACAGATAGGATGCTGATGCAGGAAATATCCGACTGACATTTCAAGTGAAAAAGGACAATTTTTTTAATCCATTTGCAGCTTAATTGGAAATGGCTTTAACAGTATTTTTTTGCCTTCCTGTAGCTCTAAAGTGGTGATATTGTATGGACTGAACTTGATGGGCTCATTAATGGTTACTATAACTATCCCAAAATGTATAGAGCATGTGTGGAGAAAAACCATGAGGTAGCAGAACACAGTTCCTCTTCTCAAAGGGATAGTAATACTTCGTTTTATCTTTATTTTATTTTGTAGGCATTAACAAAAACATGAAGAACGATATAAGTCTTATCTCTCAAACCTTTATGGTTTAAGAGATATTCACAAGCAAAGTACCCCCCCCCGTTCAATCAGATCAGAAGGGAGATGCCCAGGTAGACTGCAGAGAGGGACAATCTTCAATTAAGATAATGGAAAAAGCTGAAAAACTTGTCAAGGGGGGAAGGGCTTTCATTGTTTTCATACAAAGAAAATTGTCCCTTTCTGTTATCTGTCTGGTCTATGGACTGGATTCCACATCTGAGAAGAGATTGCTTACACTAGGTAAAAGGGGCGGGAGGGGAAACTTTGCTTGTGAATATCTCAAAACCATAAATGTTTGAGAGATAATACTTACATCATTCTTCATGTTTTTTTAATGCCTACAAAATAAAATAAAGTTAAAACGAAGTATTACTATTCCTTTAAGCTTGAGTCTTCTATACCTACGAATGAGGACAGTGGTGCATTAAAAAAAAAAAAAAACAACTGGAAATGCACTTTAAATAAAGTTGAATGGAGGAATGAATACAAGAAACTAAAGTCTCAGAAGAAGCCTGACCATGCCAAGAGACTGCAGGAATAATGCGGACCTCTGACTAATTGAAGACTCAAAGTCAGTTGCTCATAGTACCTAAAGAAACTGAACCATCTCCAACGACTGCAGATCCTGCTCCTTCCTTGTTGAAGAAAGAATACAAAATAATTATTTACTCTAAGAGTTGAGCTAAGAATGAGCGCTAATCCATTAAGACTAGAGGAAACGAGCTTTCAACTAAAACAAAGGCAGTGATTTTTTACAGTAAGGGTGGTACAGCTATGGAATTCCTTTCCTTGGTGTGTTGTGTTTGCAGATACTTTAACTGCTTTTAAAAACGAAATTGATACCTAGCTAGCACAAAACAATACTAAGAATTATGACAGGTGTGTGTGTGTGTGTGTGTGTGTGTGTGTGTGTGTGTGTGTGTGTGTGTGTGTGTGTGTGTGTGTGTGTGTGTGTGTGTGTGTGTGTGTGTGTCAGTTGCACTGCACAGCACTGGAGATCATAGAAACAGGTGTCCAATGTACTGTCCACACACTGCTTTCTAATGGCTCTTCTCTTGCTCACAAATAAAAGTACCCCAAACTAGAAAAGGGTCCCAAGGAAACCTTAGATTGCGGTCAGAGGTGAAAGACAGGGACATACTAATGACCCTTGTTCTTGAAGACGCCTGATTTCCAGTAAGGCTACCTGTCTGTTGAGATGGTGACCTTGCAAGGTTTCCCGAGTCAACTCCAGGTCAGGAGGATGAGATGTGGTGGTGACATTCCCACCAGTCATCCTCCTTTTGTGTAGAAAACAGAAAAATGAAAACAAAAGAAAGAAACATAGCAAACCATGGTCACAGAGTCTAGCCCTAAACCTCCTGATAGCAGGTCACTACAAAAACTACGTAAAGGCAGAGCTTGGGGGGGGGGGGTTAAGTAAGGCTGAGAGAGAGAGTCTTAATGCACACAATAGAAAAGATTATTTCAGTGTTTGACTCACCTGCTGTAACTGTGATAATTTCAACAGGAGCAGGTGATGGGACCCGGAGATGGCTGGGTGCCTTTTCTTTGCTCTCTTCAGCAACTGCGTCTGTCATTTCTTTTTCTTTCTGTGAGGATCTTTCCACTCCCTCTCCTTCCTCCTCTTCTTCCTCCTCTTCTTGTTCAGAATTCTCCTCCTGGGAATTCTCCTCAGAGTCTCCCTCTTGACTCAGGCGTCTCTCTGATGCCAGCCACGTCAGCTTCTCCATAGTTTCCTGTCACCAGAGAAAGCACATCAGGGATATGCTTTGCCACAGGTCAGCCTTTTAGATACAATCCTGCAAAACTTACCTTATCAAGTATTAAAGGGATAGTAATGCTTGAAAATAATTGTATTTTATATTGTAGCCCTTAAAAAAACATGAAAAATGATATAAGTCTTATCTCCCAAACCTTTATGGTTTGGAAGATATTCACTTGTAAAATATAGTAAAATTCTCTTTTCCTGGCTGTTTCAGCCAAGTCTGCCATCTAGTGGACAGATTTGGAATTCGGTCCACAGAGCAACCGGCAGCTCTTTAGCAGTGCCGACATCATGATCTTTAAAAAGAACTACTTAACTGGAACTGTGTACAAAGTGTGCCTGGCATGAAAGCACACTTTGTAGACCATTCCAATGAAGAAATTATTTTTAAAGATGGTGATCTCAGCACTTCTGGAGAACCACAGCCGGTCCCGGGACCGGATTCCAAATCTGAAGGGTGGAGCAATGACGTCACTCCAGGGGAAACTTTACTTCTGAATATCTCTCAAACCATAAAGGTTTGGGAGATAATCTGGACACAGTAAGGTCTACTGTTGGCGGTGTTGACCAAAGGTCAATCTTGGACTTAGAAAAGGGATATACATTAACAAATGTTTTAGGAATTAGATTTATCTGGGGTTTCCCACTCGTCCGTGACTATCTGATCAAGCACTTTATTGTCACGGAATATGAAAGTTGATTTATTTTTTCATTTAAAAAGAGACTTGGTAGAGGGCGTAGAGGCTTGGGCATCAGAAACTTCCAAGACATCCGGGATAGCTTTAATTACGAGTTTATATATTCTGAATCTGAGTCATATAAATAAGCACCCTCTTCAAAGGATGAGGGGGACTTAGAATGGTCACTAACCAATTCACCTTCATCATCAGATGAAGCCGAGGGTGAGTAAAGAAGATTTTTGGAGGGGTTTCTGGTTCGTGGTCTTGTAACTGGTGCACAAGGTTCTTCTGTAAACTATTTGTCCACAATCATCTCTGTTTTGGCAAGAGAACCTGTTAAGGACTTGGCTCAGTCTGGTGCAAGCACTGGGGGAGTAGCAATAGACGCTAACAGGGCATCCACAACTAACTCCATACATTTGGAACACAGACATATTGTTTGTGACCTTGGCATTTAATTTTTTTTTACATGTAGATACCTCCGTATTATTACTTCATCGGAATGGTCTAAAACTTGTGCCTGGCTTGCAAGAACATGTTGTAGACCATTCCGATGAAGTAATTTTAGGGAGATATCTAGATGACAGAGCTCCTGCAGAACCACCAAAAGTCGGTTGACCGGATTCTGCCTCTGACAGCTTTACAGCTCGTCAGGCAGAAAGGGGAGGGAGCGGAGGTCTTTCTTGTCTTACATCTCTCAAACCATAAAGGTTTGAGAGATGGGAATAAGGCAGTTAAGTATGTTTGGATGATTCCTCGCATTTGCCTTTACATTTTTCGGGGTGGTTACTATCCCTTTAAGTGTTCAGTTGCTGAGAATCTGCAGTCAGAGAACCTCTGGAATCAATGGCTGCCGCTGTGTGAGGAAACCTGTGTGGGCACGCTTAAGGGCCAAGTTTAAGTTTGGAGAAGGAAATCAGCAATGCCTCAGAAAGGCATAGTGCTCTGTGTAGAAAACACAAAGGACTATGTTGTGAGGTAAATTTAGAAATAAATATAGTAAAATTATTATAATATAACTATTAAAAAAATTTGGAGTAAATAAATCAATAAATTAATACTTTTTTCTATAATTAAAACCAAATAATATACAATATAAAAAATAAACCTATATGTGATCACCTACTAACCACAAAGCTCCCTGCCCCCCTTTAACAGCTAAGGGCTGAGTTCGGGCCTCAGTGATTCAGAGTGTATGATATTCCAGTGGAAGGAAGCAGATAGGAGGCCTCTTCTCATAAAGTGAGGGCCCAGCTTTGAAGTGAAAGGTAAAATAAAAAAGGAACTGGTTAATGAAGATTTTCTACAGGACCGAGGTTGCTGAAGTCGGCTGTGCAGGGGGATGGTGTTAGCGGTTGGGAAGTGGAAGGAGATTTTGTGTTTAGAGTGCCCTGCCTCATATCGGTACTCCGTTTAGTCTCAGATTGTGTACGTTTGCGGCACTGAAAGTTAAGTGTTTGAGAGCATTATCCATGCAGTGGAATGTGTTTGATACCTCCTCTTTGGCACTGAAGGAACCCAACACATTGCCCATTTTCTTTGGTTTCTTTAACCCCTTTCAGTGCTAAAGAGGTATCAAACACATTCCACCGCATGGATACCTCTTTTACTGTCACTTAACCCTTTCACTGCTGCAACTGTACCCAAACTATTGTCAATCAATTTGTTGAATAGCCCTCAAGCAGTCAAAGGACTTCATCCCCCCATGGGGCAACACTGTGCCAAACAGCCTGGTGTGTGTAACAGGTGGTTTTACACCATTGTGACAAAGCTTGCAGACCAATAACCCCATAACACAGCATTAACCCCCCCACCATTCACAGATCCAACACATCATTAACCCTATGACTGCCAAAGGGGTATGCAATGCACCAAGACTAACCCTATGACTATCTCACCACAGTGCAATGGTTTGAAAACAAATTATACACACACACACTTTCTTCTGCCACTCAAAGGGTTAATAGCATCTTGGTCAAATCCTCCATCTTCTCTTACTTTCACTGGTAACAGGGAGTACAGCAGTGGTACGTGCCCTCTTTACTTCCAACTGTTGCACTACAACTCCCATCATGCTCAGCCAAATGTTGGCAGCCTGATGATAATAGTACTTAACGTGCAACATCAGCTACAGGACCATAACATAAAAGAAAGAAAAAAAAGTAGCTCACTGCGCTAACCACTATGTAAATAAATATACATGTAATTGAAATACTAATTAATAGTGTATAATTAAAGAAGAAGAATGAAGTCTGCTGCAAGGAATATGGGGGTTCTCCAGACCACCCAAAACATTGGGCCTAAACCCAATGTACAGACAAACAAGCAAGAAACCTGCGCTCCTCTGCCCTAAATATATAATGCCCAGTGTCAAATATTTTTAATATATAGTGCCCTGTTTCAAGCATTTTTAATACTTCGTTTATACATAAAAACATAACATGCCCATCCATACCATAACATCAACCTCCTATTACCTCCCTCTGTTCTCTGTGTTACACATACCAGGCTAAAGGGGAACGGCATTGCCCGTGGGGACTAAGACCTTTGACTTCTTGAGTGATATTCAACTCAGAGATTGACAAAGGTTTTGGTATGGCTGCAGCAGTCTAAGGGTTAAGTGTTTGGCAGCCAAAGAGGTATCCATGCAGTGGAATGTGTTGGATAACTCTTTGGCATTGAAGAAATCAAAGAAAATGGGCAATGTGTTGGGCTCCTTCAGTGGGCAATGGGCAGTGTGTTGGGTTCCTTCAGTGGGCAATGGGCAGTGTGTTGGGTTCCTTCAGTGAGCAATGGGCAGTGTGTTGGGTTCCTTCAGTGGGCAATGGGCAGTGTGTTGGGTTCCTTCAGTGGGCAATGGGCAGTGTGTTGGGTTCCTTCAGTGAGCAATGGGCAGTGTGTTGGGTTCCTTCAGTGAGCAATGGGCAGTGTGTTGGGTTCCTTCAGTGGGCAATGGGCAGTGTGTTGGGTTCCTTCAGTGGGCAATGGGCAGTGTGTTGGGTTCCTGCAATGGACAATGTGTTGGGTTCCTGCAGTGGGCAATGTGTTGGGTTTCTTCAGTGGGCAGTGTGTTTGGTTCCTTCAATGGGCAATGGGCAGTGTGTTGGGTTTCTTCAGTAGGCAATGGGCAGTGTGTTGGGTTCCTTCAGTGGGCAATGTATTGGGTTCCTTCAGTGGGCAATGGGCAGTGTGTTGGGTTCCTCCAGTGGGCAATGGGCAGTGTGTTGGGTTCCTCCAGTGGGCAATTGGCAGTGTGTTGGGTTCCTCCAGTGGGCAATGGGCAGTGTGTTGGGGTCCTTCAGTGGGCAATGGGCAGTGTGTTGGGTTTCTTCAGTGGGCAATGTGTTGGGTTTCTTCAGCGGGCAGTGGGTTGGGTTCCTTCAGTGGACAGTGTGTTGGGTTCTTCAGTGACAAAGAGATATCCCACACATTCCACCGCACGGATATCACTTTGGCTGTCAAACATTTAACCTTTGCAGTGTCACAAACGTACACAAACCATTGTCAATCATTGTGTTGAATGAGACACACACACACACACACACACACACACACAGTATACACAGGCTTAATATAATTACAAACATAAGGAGCCCCCCCACCCCACGACATCACACAATATCACTCTCTCCCTCAGTAAGGTATATGCGTACACACATGTACACGCACACACAAATACATACACACACTCACCTGAAGCTCTGGCACAGACAGCACTGACTCCTCTGAAGCAGAGGACATTTCTTCCTCGTCTTCATCCTGTGTCAGGTCATCAAAGTCCTCCTCCTCTTCCTCCTCTGCACCATCCTTCTCAGTGCAACTTTCCTGCCTGCCGGATGGACTGGACGAGTTCTGGCGTGGACCAGCAGGGCTACTCAAGTCTACTTCCCCATCTGTTGAGGACGTGGTGTTTTTAGGTGACTGCTCGATATCTGCACTCTCTTGATTCTGAGCCTCACCTATCTCTGTGTTATCATCAGGAGTATACTGCTCACACCTCGACCCCCCACCTGATGCTCCAGGCCCCCCCAACCCAACCTGCTTCATACCCACATACTCCTCAAGATACTCCTCTTTGCAGGTTGGGTACTTTGGACCATGCTGCATGTCCGGTTCCTCTGGGCCCTGCTGCTGACAACAGGAGCGCAAGTGACGATCGTCAGTGTTTCCTGAGCCCTCCCGATGGTCCTCAATGTCTCCCGGGGCCTCCCGATGGTCCTCAGTGTCTCTCTGGGCCTCCCGATGGTCCTCAGTGTCTCCCGGGGCCTCCCGATGGTCCTCAGTGTCTCCCGGGGCCTGCTGATGGACGGCCGGGTGCTCAGGGCCCTGCTGATGGACGGCCGGGTGCTCAGGGCCCTGCTGATGGACGGCCGGGTGCTCAGGGCCCTGCTGATGGACGGCCGGGTGCTCAGGGCCCTGCTGATGGACGGCCGGGTGCTCAGGGCCCTGCTGATGGACGGCCGGGTGCTCAGGGCCCTGCTGATGGACGGCCGGGTGCTCCGGGCTCTGCTGATGGACGGCCGGGTGCTCAGGGCCCTGCTGATGGACGGCCGGGTGCTCAGGGTACTGCTGATGGACAGCCGGGTGCTCAGGGTACTGCTGATGGACGGCCTGGTGCTCCGGGCTCTGCTGATGGCCAGCTGGGTGCTCCGGGCTCTGCTGATGGCCAGCTGGGTGCTCCGGGCTCTGCTGATGGCCAGCTGGGTGCTCCGGGCTCTGCTGATGGCCAGCTGGGTGCTCCGGGCTCTGCTGATGGCCAGCTGGGTGCTCCGGGCTCTGCTGATGGCCAGCTGGGTGCTCCGGGCTCTGCTGATGGCCAGCTGGGTGCTCCGGGCTCTGCTGATGGCCAGCTGGGTGCTCTGGACCCTGCTGACAGGTGCTGTGGTGCTCCAAGATATGATGCTGTCCAATGATATGATCCTGGCCCTGCTGATTAATGGCAGGGTGCACAGGGGAGTGCTGCTCACCCATAGGGTACTCTGGGTCCTGCTGATTGCTGGCAGAATGTTCCAGACCTAGCTGCTGGCTAACTGGATACTCTGGGTAGTGCTGATTACCCACAGGGTGTTCTGGGCCAGGCTGATCTGTCGCTGGGTGCTTTGGACTCTGCTGATAACCCATTGGGTGATCCAGGCTGTGAGGCTGATCTGCAGAGTGGTTTGGGACTTGCTGTTGGCTGGTAGGTTGCTCTGATTCATTCTGCTGATGACTAACATGGTGATGTAAAATTGGTACAGGTTCATGTTCAGTTATATTGGGTTTGTCCTCCAACAGGCAGACTTCCGCTGGGAACAAAGAGCTATTCACCTCTTCACTTTTGGGAAGAACGGCCCCTTCACAGCATTCCTCCTTCTCCTCCAGAACTGTATCCTGTACCACAGTAGCACAATCTTCTTCTACTGAGCTTTTCTCGCTTTTAAGCCAAGTTTCCCCTTGTCTATCAGGGCTCCCCTCATTCTCGACTTTTATGGTGATAGAGAAGCAGTCCCATTCACTTTCTGGGGAGCCAGCTCCTTCTGTCAGGCAAGTATCCTCTTCACTTTTCAGATCATGTTCTACCACTTGGGTCATTTTGGTCAGGTTCTGGGGGAGTGAGGGAGGGTCAGTAACAAGTTTCTCGCTGAGGGGGGAAGAAGTGAGAGTCTGGCAGACAGGTATTGGGGTGGGATTGAGTAGCAGTGCAGTCAGAGGAATCCCAGACCCCGTGCTCACAGGTTGGAGAACACCACACGAAGAGCCAAGGTTTAACAATTTTAAGGCTCCATTAGGCACAGCAAAAATAAGAGGAGCAGAAGGAATGTGGGAAGAAGCTTTAAACCCAAGTGTCTTAGGCATATCTTTTCTTCCAAGCCCCCCAGATAACATGGGCTGTAGAGTTCTCTGAGATGCCATTTTTGGGAACATCACTTTGGACTGGATCACAGGAACATGGGTGACAGCAGCAGGTTGTGAAGCAGCAAATACCTGGGGTCCCTTCCCATCAGAGGACATCAGGATGCAAAGTTCCTGTATTTTACCAGGAGCAGATGTATTTCCAGGATGCTCTCCCACAACACCACCTATAGGCACTGCACGATGAATAGTATGAGGGACCCGACCCATTAGTCTGATGGGACATGGCTGTGGAACAGATGTTTTGGCTGCACATTTAGGCAGAGAGATGCCACTTGAATTGCTGCTGGGTCTGATAAGAAGAGGCTTAAGAATGGAAGATCTCTTCTGGCGCCAACTTCTGCGGTAAAATCGACTGGGAAAAGGCTTTAGGTTGAGCTTCAAACCCGGAGGAATCAGTAGTGGGTAGGGGATGGATCGGCTCTTTGTGCAAGAATCCTGTTCATGTTTTACAAATTTCTCCATTTCTGCCTCAATGCTGCTCAGGCTGACCTGAGGGAGAAGAGTGAGAGACATTTCAGGACAACAGATAAATAATAAAATTAAGTATGCCTTCCAGACACTCAATATACACCCACAGACTCCCACCACCAGACACTCGCGTACACACACATACCTACATTGAGACAGAGACACACACACCTATCTACAGTGAAACAGAGACACACACAGTGAAACAGACACATACACTGAGCCCCTACTGACACTCACATACACACAAATAAGCTGAGCACCTACTGAGAGGCACACAGATGTGCTAAACACCTACTGACACACAGAATCTACTGAGACACACACAGATGCACTGCGCCCCTACTGATACACACACACACACACACACACACACACACACACACACACACAATCTACTGACAAACAGATGCGCTGTGCTCCTACTGATACACAAATACACACACAGAATCTACTGACAGATGCGCTGTGCTCCTACTGATACACACAGAATCTACTGACTAACAGATGTGCTGTGCTCCTACTGATACACACACACAGATGCACTGCGCCCCTACTGATACAAACACACACACAGATGCACTGCGCCCTTACTGATACAAACACACACACACAGATGCACTGCGCCCTTACTGATACAAACACACACACAGATGCACTGCGCCCCTACTGATATACACACACGCGCGCGCGCACTGAGAATCTACTGACACACTTACACGCTGCACCCTTACTGACAAATGACTGCACACATAAACATGTACGCACACAAACACTGAGAATCTACTGACACACACATACAGATGCACTGCGCCCCTACTGATACATACACACACAGATGCACTGCACCCCCACTGATACATACACACACACATACACACAGATGCACGGCGAGTCTACTGAGACACACACACACACACACACACACACACTGAGAGTCTACTGACAAACAGATGCGCTGTGCTCGTACTGATACACACACACAGAATCTAATGACAAACAGATGCGTTGTGCTCCTAGTGATACACAAACAAACACAGAATCTACTGACACACAGATGCGCTGTGCCCCTACTGATACACAAACACACAGAATCTACTGAGAAACGGATGCGCTGTGCTCTTACTGATACACACACACAGAATCTACTGACAAACAGATGCGTTGTGCTCCTAGTGATACACAAACACGCACAGAATCTACTGACAAATGGATGCGCTGTGCTCCTACTGATACACACACACACACACACACACACACACACAATCTACTGACAAACAGATGTGCTGTGCTCCTACTGATACACAAACACACAGAATCTACTGACAAACAGATGCGCTGTGCTCCTACTGATACACAAACACACACACAGAATCTACTGACAAACGGATGCGCTGTGCTCCTACTGATACACAAATACACACACAGAATCTACTGACAGATGCGCTGTGCTCCTACTGATACACACACAGAATTCACTGACAAACAGATGCGTTGTGCTCCTAGTGATACACAAACACGCACAGAATCTACTGACAAACAGATGCGCTGTGCCCCTACTGATACACAAACACACAGAATCTACTGACAAACAGATGCACTGTGCCCTTACTGATACACCAACACACACACACAGAATCTACTGACAAACAGATGTGCTGTGCTCCTACTGATACACACACATACAGAATCTACTGACAAACAGATGTGCTGTGCTCCTACTGATACACACACACACAGAATCTACTGACAAACAGATGTGCTGTGCTCCTACTGATACACACACACACAGAATCTACTGACAAACAGATGCGCTGTGCCCTTACTGATACACAAACACACACACAGAATCTACTGACAAACAGATGCGCTGTGCTCCTACTGATACACAAACACACACAGATGCACTGACCACCTACTGACGCACACATGCACTGAGAATCTACTGACACATACACAGATGCACTGTGTCCCTACTGATATATACACACACACACACACACACACACACACACACACACACACACAATCTACTGCTCTACACAAAAATCACGCAGATGCTCTGAGCACCTACTGACACACTACCAAAAGCTACAACTCCACCAACCAAGCCGAGACCTGCCATAAAAACACATTACCTTGAGCCAGATTGGGAGCCGGTGCTTCTCTCTTTCCACAGGGGGTCTGGCATCCTGTGGTAGGACGTCCTCACAACATTTTAACATTACTGGCAGCAGCTTTGTCTTCTTGTAAAACTGATAGAGGAAGAGAAGAGGAACATTATTTATCATCATTTACAAAAGGAGGGGAGGAGCATGTTCTACAGTTATCTAGAAGAGGAGAAGCATGATTTATTGTCACCTATGAGAGGAGGAACATGATTAACCATCACCTATAAGAGTAGAGGAGGAACATGATTAATCATCACCTAGAAGAGTAGAGGAGGAACATGATTAACCATCACCTATAAGAGTAGAGGAGGAACATGATTTACAGTCATCTACAAGAAAAAAGGATTAACATGATTTAATGTCAACTATTATTTACCATCATCTATACAGAGACTAGCATAGGTATGGTATTCTTTCCTCTGACAAAGTTGTCAGCAGCACCACGAAACAGGTTAGGATCGAGGTATTTGTTTTTACCTATTTTTTTTATACAATCACATTTTTTATATTTGGTCTGTCAAAGTTTTTCCATTCAGACTGTATTATACAGTGGATTTTTTGAATACTGGGGAGCATTTCTGAGTGTCCATTACCATTCCCCACAGGCTGGCTTCTTTCATATATATGCTGGTGGGATGCTGGATTGTGAGTACCATTTCACGATATGGTTTCATTGATATTTTCCTCAACATACAGTTTGGGCTCTCCTCGTGTACATTTTTTTTGCGATTCCCCCAGTGTTCCCAGTGAAGGATCTGTTCGAGCATTTGGATGTGTAAATCTGTGTGGCAGCAGTTTTAATATCCCCCACAAGCCATCTTCGCTACTACATGATTATAGTAGCTTTATTAGAATGTGAGTAACATTCTTTTCAATATCAGTATTTATAGTTTTGACATACTAGCCTATGACGCTCTCCCCCTTTCTTTTTCTCTCTTTTTAAGTATTCATTTTTACTTTCATATATAACAAAACTAAGATTTTAATCTTAACTGTTAAATTATTTTCTCTTCATCCATGTGGCACACAGGTACCATGGGGGTTGAGCTTCTCAACTGAAAGGCAGAACACATCAAACATACAAGGTCTTGGGAGAGGAGACTCCCCTCTCCCTCTGCAGGCCAACCCTGCCCTGCCTCCAGTTTATGATACGAGACAACCAAACTAAATAGGGAAAGTAAAAGAAGAAGAAGCTCCTGTAAATAAAATACCCTAGACGGACTCCTACAACCAGAAAAGCGAGACCAAGAGTGGTCTCTTTCTCTGGGTGGGAAACCTGTGTTCCATATAGACTAAGAGAAATGGATTTAAAGGGATAGTAATACTGAAAAATTACTATCCCCCATCTTGTAGCCCTTCAAAAATGGAGTAAAATGAGCCCAGCAGCTTCTTTCAAACCTTTGTGGTTTGAGAGATATCCGCTTTCAAAGTTCCCTCTCCCCTGACATCAGCGTTCTAGCTGACAGCAGGGGAATCTGGTCCCGGGACCGGCGGAGGCTCTGCAGCAGAGCCGAGATCGCGGTAATTAAGAAAAAAAAAAAGAGGATTTAAGTCTTACCTGTTAATTCCTTTTCTCTTAGTCCATACAGGTTACTGGAAACTCTGGGTAGGCAATCTGCCCCTTAGTAGGCAGGAACAAATTCTCAAAGTGTATGCAGGGGGTTGGAGCCTCCCTTCTCTCCTTGGCTGCAGCTAGCCAATCAGCTCCAGAAAGATTTGAGACACTAACTATTGACTAGATAGTAGAAGGGAAGAAGACTCCTGTGAGCATGACCCCGAAGGACCCTCACGGTCTACCATAGGAGAGCCAAGCATGGTCCTTTGACAGGTCCTTCGTCAATACAAAGAACTATCCAATGAATTATTTATGCAAAGAGCTGAGCTAAGAACAAGAGGTCATCCATTAAGACTTGAGGAAAGGCGATTTCGACTAAAACACAGGCAGGGATTCTTTACAGTAAGGGCGGTAAGGCTGTTGTGCTTGCAGATAATGTAACTGCATTCAAAAAATGCAATGGATGCCTATCTAGCACAGAACAATATTGACAGTTATGACAGATGGCTTCAAAGCAAATAGGATATTGAGCCGGGGAACTATTTGAGAGAGACAGAGACACACACACACACACACACACACACACACACACACACACACACACACACTGGAAATTGCTCCAGAGGGCTTTTTTGTTGCCTTCCTCTGGATCAACAGGAGTGTTATTGGCATGGGCTGGACTTGATGGACGCATGTCTTTTTTCAGCCTTATCTACTGTTACTATGTTAGGGTGGGAGACCAGTAACCTGTATGGACTAAGAGAAAAGGATTTAACAGGTAAGACTAAAATCCTCTTTTCTCTGTCATCCAATACAGGTTACTGGTAACTCTGGGATGTCCAATCATTAAGTCTCCCAGAGGCAGGAAGAAGGCAAGGACTAGGTGCAAGGCCCCCAAAGTCACCAGAACATATATGAACCATCAGATCAGAGATAGCCCAACAACTACTGAAGTGTCAATGAACACCAAACAGGGGTATCGGCACCCCAGGAAAGATACACAACACACTGAACAAGAACCAACAGGGTTGAACAGAGAAGGAAGCACTAAGAACCAAGGAAAAACCCTGGACAGGCAATGCTGCCTCCAGGATTTTCCTCCCAAAGCTGGCATCAGCTGATGCCAACACATCCACATGGTAGTGCTTCAAAAAGGTGTGCACAGACGACCAAGTGGCCGCCTTGCATAACTGATCAGCGGAGGCCTGATTCTCGTAAGCCCAAGAGGCCCCAATGGAACGAGTAGAATGAGCCGTGACCCTGAAAGGGACAGGCTTCTTCCTTAGCTCACAAGCCTTGCGAATAGTGGACTTGATCCAAGAAGCAATAGTTACTTTGGATGCAGGTCTTCCTGCCCTAGGACCCTCAGGGATGACGAACAGAGCGACAGATTTCCTGACAGACTCAGTGCGATGCACATAAAACTTGAGACAATGCACCGCGTCTAACAAGTGGAGATCCCTCTCCTTGTCAGAGGTGGGATTAGGGCAAAAAGAGGGCACCACAATCTCCTGATTGATGTGGAATTCAGAGAGCACCTTCGGAAGAAACTCCTTAGAAGTGTGAAGCACCGCCTCGTCCTTGTGAAACACCAAATAAGCATGTAACTCCGCAATGTGGTGAACAGATACAATAACCAGGAGAAAAGCCTTTTTCCACGTCAACAGAGGCAGAGGAACAATAGCCAAAGACTCAAAGGGAGGGCGCTGAAGGAAGCCCAAAACCAATTTAAGATCCCACTGAGGAGTGGGAGACTTGAAAACTGGATGAGTATGAGCAACGCCCTGAAAGAATACTTTAACATCAGGAAGGATGGCAATGCGTCTCTGAAAGAAAACAGAAAGAGCAGAAGTCTGAACCTTAAGGGAACTCAAACTGAGGCTCTTATCCACACCATCCTGAAAAAATGCCAGGACCGTAGGTAGATCAAAGTCCTGAGACAGGTCGTTGTCAGCGCACCATGACAGAACCAGACATGATGGTAGATCTTGGAAGAAACAGGCTTGCGGGCACTAAGCATAGTGGCCACCACACCAGAAGAGAAACCCTTCTTCTTCAATATTGAAGATTCAATTTCCAAGCCGTCAAAGCTAGCCGATGCACATCCTCCTTCCACAGGTAACCCTGTAGAAGATCCGGACGGTCGGGGAGCCGAAAGGGCTCCACCAAAGACAGATCCACAAGCTCCTGAAACCAAGACTGGCGAGGCCAGTATGGAGCAATCAGAATGACTGGGCAACGCTCTATTCGTGGCTTCAGCAACACCCTCTGCAACATGGGAAGTGGAGAGATGCAAGCCAGAGGAAAGGTCCAAGGAATGGACAATGCATCCACCGCTAGAGCCAGAGGGTCCCGCCACAGAAAGCAAAACAACAGAACCTTCCTGTTGTGTCTTGTCACCATCAGGTCGATGTAAGGGGGACCCCATCGCTGAACAATGAGTTGAAACACCTGCTGATGCAACTCCCACTCTCCGCTGTCCACTGTGTGTCGACTGAAGAAGTCCGCCAGGAAGTTGTCTACGCCTGGAATGTGCACAGCGGATATAGCTGGCACGTGATCTTCTGCCCAGGACAAAATAGCCTTGACCTCTAACCAAACAGCAAGACTTCTTGCTCCGCCTTGTTTGCCGATGTATGCCACGGCCGTGGCGTTGTCGGATTCCAATCTTACTGGACGGTCCTCTAGCTGAGAAGTCCAATGTCTCAAGGCATAAAATATTGCCCGGAGCTCCAGACTGTTGATCGGAAGAATAGATTCCTCCGGAGACCACCGACCCTGAGAGCTCAGGGGCCCCAGGACCGCACCCCAGCCGGAGAGGCTGGCATCCGTTGTCACTTTGGTCCAAAAGGTCACCAGAAAGGACTTGCCCTTCAGCAGGTTGAAGAAGTGGAGCCACCATGACAAGCTCAGCTCCACACGAAGAGGAAGGGAGACAAATGACTTCCGAAGATCCTGCAGACCCTTGGACATCTGCATCACGAATCTCTGTAGTTCTCTGGTGTGCGCCATGGCAAACGGAACCGCCTCTGTGGTGGAAGTGAATTTCCCCACTAGAGATGACAGCTTCTGGAGTGGAACGGAATCATGGGACAGAATCGCCGAAACCCTGTGAGCGATCTGGTGAGCCACCTCGCCCGTGAGGAACACCATGTTCTTCTGAGTGTCGAAGAGAAGACCCAGGAAGACCAGACGTTGGGATGGTACAAGATCTGATTTTTCCAAACTGATGACCCACCCGTGACAGGTGAGAGCCTGAATACAGTCCTGAACCTGCTGAAGGAGGAGATCCGCAGAGACGGCCTTCAGAAGCAAGTCGTCCATGTATGGAGTTATCCTTATGCCGTTCTGATTGAGGACAAATATCAAGGCGACCAGGACATGGTTGAACACTTGAGGAGCTGTCGTCAGCCCAAATGGAAAGGCTGAGAACTGAAAATGTCCCCTGTCGCAGGCAAACCGGAGGTACTGTCTGCTCTCTGGATGAATGGCAATGTGTAAATACGCATCCTGCAGATCCAGAGAAGCGAGGAATTCTCCCGGGGACATGGCAGCAATCACTGTGCACAAAGACTCCTGGAGATGAGTCTGGGTTACAAAGGAATTGAGGTCCTTCAAGTCTAAAATAGGGTGACAGCCGCCATCCTTTTTGGCGACTACAAAGATGTTTGAGTAGAACCCCAAAACCCTGTCCTGAAAAGGCACTGGCTCAAGAACATTCTTGTCCAGAAGTGCCTAGACAGCGTTTCTCTATACCCTGAGGAGTATGAGAAAGACGAAAGCGAAAGGGAGGAAGAGAAATTAAAGAGATCTTGTACCTTTCCTTCACCACCTGTAAAACCCATGGGTCCGCCACAGACTCCTTCCAAACACTGTGATAGTGACGCAGACGACTACCCACAGCTGAATGCGGACCAGGGTTCAGCGACTCATGCTGAAGAAGTCTTGGAAGCCTTGGGCTTGGAGGAGAACTTGGGCTTCCACTGTTATTTGGGATTGGAGGAGGTACGCGGAGCTGGGGGAACCGGTTGGTCTTAAATTCTTGCACCCAAGCTGGCTCTATAGCATGGCTGGAGGGCCCTGGAATGGTGTCAGGGATATCAGAACATGCTGGGCCTAAGTGACCTGGATATTCTCTACGTAGCTCTGAGCGACAGGAAGAACAATGCACAATGGGGGATACAGAGACCCCAGCCTCTTAGGTCTAGCCCCAAGCTCCAGTGGTATAGACATTCTCACAGTGTCAAAATACACGTCTGTACAATAAATCACTCAAGTATAGTGTGTAGGATTAAAGTTTCACCCCAGAAATCGCTAATTCAAACTTATCTGGCAGGTGAAGGGTTAATCTACAGAGGAGAGAAGGAGAGTCAAAGCCCTACGTAGGATACTCGCCCAGAAACGCTCACAAAATGGCTGCCACCGCGGGAGCCAATCAGAAACAAGGGTGCAAAGCAAGTATTCATGGAAAATGTTTTCCCAAAAAGTACCCTAAAACAGTGACTGAAGCCCCCCGAGACCCCCAACACACTTAACACATCAAACGGATGACAGAGCAAGGGTAGACAAGTAAAATGAGCCATCTCTGAAGTCGCTATGTTCAGCGGTTGCAGAGATATGTCCCAAATAGTCTGGTTCCATAGAAGTGAATGGAGCAATGGTGTCTATGCAGTAAAGCGCGGCTTAAAGGCGCTGTACTCAACTTTAACAAATATTAAAGTGAAATATAAAAAAGTGCAAAACATCCACAGAACATGTGAGGATACCCAGAAAACACTAATCCAGTAGGAAAAGTGCCATAACCCCCTCCCCAAAAAAAAGCATGAAACCAGCAGGAGCACTGTGGGACAAGTGGACCTGCAGCACTCAAAGGGTAGCTCACCCTTCCTGCAGATCTTCTGTCTTCAGATTACCATGGGGGTAAGAATTACCTCAGTGGGTAACTCCTGGGGAAGCGCTTGAATTCAAGATTTCCCCCCTCAGGGCTTAAGGTCCACAAAAAGCACCTGGACACTGAGCTAGCCACATCTAAGGGCATTGTCAGTTATGGTAATCCGCCTAATGGTGGTATTCCATATCTAACAGAAAAATAAAGATTCTAAAACCATAGCAGAGCAACTAGTAAACAGTTCCCCAGACTAATAAATCATCCAAGAAAAGCCCAGACAGTACTTATCTGGCAGGCGAAAGGTTATTCTGGTGAAGGAGAGTAAGGAGAGTCTTCCTCTGCGTAGGATAAGCAAGAGAAGTAAAATGGAAAAACGGACAGCCAATCAGAAGAAAGCCAGTGAAACAGGCATTCTGGGTAATTTAGTCTTCTCTGTTGCCGTTGTCTAGTAATGTCTACAACTATGTTTGCAAACCCCCAAGACACTCAGGATGTGAACCAGATGAAAGGGCCTTAGGAGACAAAAAGAGTGAGCCCACTATGACCTCTGTATGACAAACAGTTGCAGAGATATGTCCTACAGTAGTCAATGGAACCAAACATACTTTCTCGGGCAGTCCTTTATGTTTCCATATCCGTTAACCTTTTAGTTTTTAAATTCCCATACTCAGGTAGTTGGCCTATAGCCGGCTAATTGTAATACTGGCTAGCTGTTAATGTCAACTCTTAGGTTACCCATACTGAATCTTCAGGTAGGATGAATACATATTAAACACTTAGACAAGTACTTCAGCTGTATAATAATGAAACATTCACCATCAGTGTAAAAATTCCAGTTCAAAACCACCAAAATTAATACACTATTTGAAGCTTAATTAATTTACTGTTATTTTGTTAGACTGAAGATTCATTATTTACACCGTTACAAAACTGCAGTCTCTGCTTAAGACAGGAAGGAGCTCCCATATATTGGAGTGCATGCACCTGGATTGAAACTAACATTTTTGTCCGCAGTCCCTAAAACACAGTGTCAGCCTTACTACCACCACCGGACATCAAGTAAGTGCTGAAGCTATCCCTTATTCATTGATACCTGAGCGGTGCAGCAACACCAGCAAGCACTAATGTGCTACCACATGACCCAACATCTAAGAAGATAAGTGGAGAGTTCAAAGGAGAATTAGTGTTTGGTACTGTTTGCCATTCTATACCTAACGCATAAGAATTATGTGCGCTTAAGGCATACAAAGTGATGACGAGACGGGAAAAGTATATTGCTTTTTTTTTTTTTTTTTTTTTTTTTTATAGTTTATTAAGAAAGTAAAGTTAAGGATACAGTGAAATCAATAAAAGGGGGGATAACAGATATTACACGTTATAAAATAATGGTCAACGTAGAGACCGCAAACAGTACCAAATAAGTTAAGTGAAATATTTTGCCCAGCATACGTTTGGAACATGCCCACAATGACTTCAGTGATAGACTGTAATAGGGCTGTGCAATTCCCTATCAGTTAAGGCATCCATGGAAGGAGTCGGTAAAAGAGTTCAATAGCTCAAAGAAGTGAAAATAATAGAACAAGAGATAAAGAGAAAGGAAGCAAAAAGAAGAAGAAAGGTAAAGAGAAGGAGAGGTACACATTAGGGGGACTAATGGGAGGAGGGAAAGGGAGAGTGGGGAGATGCCATGACTTTTGAAAGGAGAGGAGGATCTACCAGTCAAGCTATCATAAGCGCAAACCCTAAAAAGTGCTTAGTCAGGAGCAGAGGAAGAGGGCGAACCGCAAATCCCATCACCTAAACCTGCTGTCTCTAGCCAAGGGGACCAACTCACGTCAAATGGAGGATCTCCACCAGATAGCAGGTGTGTAAGCTTTTCATAAAGCGCTATGTCACGCACTTTATTCTTTCACGTATCCACAGATGGAGGAGATGTAGACTTCCAGCGTAACGAAATGCACATCCGAGCAGCAGTAAGCAAAGTGTTAAGGAGACGTCACAAAGGTCTCGGCCTACAAACATCAGCTAACCCGACAAAGAAAAGAAGAAGAGAGGGGCCCATGGGAATAGCAATAGAAAGTACTTTAGATAACTCTGAAACAACAGCCCTGACCACCAAATATGACCCAGGGTACCTGCAGCACCGCAATATCTCCAACACAGTGAGGAAAGCTGGGGGTAAAACTGATGTAGGAGAGAAGGAGATCTGTACCATCTAGTAACCAATTTGTAATTGGTCTCTAACGCGGTAATATTCCTTGATGAAAATAAGGAACGCTCTGGTCCAAGAGTCTTCAGGGATAGCAACCTGGAGGTCCGATTCCCAAGCGGACCGAAAAGCCTGACTTAGGACAGAGGTATCAGCAAGCCAACTATAGCTTTGCTATAAAACGCCAAACCAAAGGTGCCCTGGACCCAATCTGAGGTGCCAAAGGGTGACACAGCAATTCAAAGGGATAAAGAGGATGTAGCAAGTGCGCCTTGTATCTGTGCTGAGAGATAAAATGACAAACCTGCATGTATTTCCAACAGTCAGCCAACTGAAGACCCCATACTTCAGAAAGATGGTCAAACGAGGCCACACAACCATCCACCAAAATGTCAGCAACCATAAGACCTTGACCAGGGCCCCAGCCCAAAAAAGGTGAACCATGCATACCTGGAGGAAAATCAGTATTACTCATTAGAGACAGCAAAGGAGAAGTGGCACTAGAGAGGCGAGAGACCACTGAGGGCCAGCAGCGCAGAATAGGAAGAAGCAAAGGATGAGTGGAAGTACCCAGTAGGATGTATGACTATGGGCATCATGGCAAAAAGGCAATAGGAATAGGAGCACAAACAGAGCTAAAAAGAGACACCCAGGAATAGAGTACAACAAAACAGCTTTATAGTAGAGTGACAAGTCCGGAGCACCCACGCCACGGCGACTCTAAGAAATCAAAAGGAACCGAAGGCTTGGAGGTTTGCTCCCCCAGATAAATTAATTAAACAAGTGTTGCAAAGATTTGACATGAGACTGGGGAAGGAAAATAGGAAGGGTCTGGAACATACATAAAAATTTTGGTAAGAACACCAACTTAAGTAAATTGATCCGACCCGACCACAAACATGAGCTGATGGGTTAACATATAGTGCTAAGACCCTTAAAATAAAGCCTGGGCCAAAACCAAACCACCTCAGCGAGGCCTTGAAGATTTCCCAGTCAACCCTGTCAAAGGCTTTCTCAGACTCACCGCTAGAAATGGTCTGATGTAGAAGATGGAGCAACTTAATTGTATTGTCCTTGGTTTCCCTCCTTGGGATGAAACCAGCCTGGTCAACATGCACTACATCAGACATAAGAGGTCGCAAACCTGTTAGCTAGTACCTTCGCATCGATTTTAAGATCCAGATTAAGAATGGCTATGGGTCGGAAGCTAGTACAAGAGGTAGGGTCCATGTCGGGTTTGGCAATCAGAGATTGTAGGTCCTGCTGTGTAGCAGCTTGCCAAGCATCAGGAGGGCAATTCTCCTTCTCAACTCCCACCATAGCATCGTGCAGACTCGGAGACACCTGAATAGCAAGGCCGCTCCGTGTTTTAGTAGAAGAAGGGTGAAAATATGCTCCAACAGAGGCAGATTTCTTTCTCCTGTTAGTCATAACCGTCTCCCCCAGTGTCCAAGAATAGCCCCTCTCACTATAAGGGCAGAAAGAAGCATTTTTTTTTTAAGTGTTTAGCAGCTCAGGGTCTAAAAGAACAGGAATCACACGTCTGCCATCATCGAGGTTCGGCCACGCCCCCTCGGTATAGTGCATTTTCAACATCTTAAGTCTGCTGCCATGGTCAGTTATATGGAAATATAATAGGCCCCTGTTTTTACTTAGTGGACTGTCCTTTTTATAGTCCTCTGCGGATATATACTGTATCCAATTTACTTAATTGTATTTTTGTTCTTTAGTTTTACTGTATTACATGTGTTTATATTATTACATTTTATATTTATTCATATATATCCATCTAAAGCGTATTGTACGAGATTCTATGCCTACTGTCCCTTAGATTTGGATATATTAGTGTCCCTAAGTGAAGGGGTTCCTGACATTCATTTGGCAAAGAAACATTAGATGCACTAAAAGTTATGGGATGCCACCATATTATATATAGCGATCTAGAAGGAAACCAGCAATGCCTTAGAAAGGCATGGTGTTCTGTGTAGAACACACAAAGCACTATGTTCTGAGGTAAATTTAGAAATAAATATAGTAAAATATAATAAAATAATATAGCTATTAAAATAAGTTGAAGTAAATAAATCAATAAATGTTTTTTTTTCTATAATTAAAACCAATAATATATAATATAAAAAATAAACCTGTTTGTGTCCCACGAAGATTACCTACAAACTACAAAGCCCCCACCACCACTAACAGCCAAAGGCTGACTCTGGGCCTCAATGATTTAGAGAGTAAGCTATTCTAATGGAAGGAAGCTAGGAATCAAAGAGTTAAATAGGAGGACTCTCCTATATGCATGCTGCTTAAATCCACGGTGCCTGCATCCCATGGTCCCTGACTCCCTCAATGACGCTAGAGAAATGAAGTTTACCTCTAGCAAAGCCAGGAAAGGTATAGATACCAAGAAAGAGAAGCCAAAGAATGGCAGGGCATCCCCACCCATAACAGTTTTCACTAGATGGGATGCCCTGCATCTCTCAATCGATTAAGAGAAAAATAATTTATCATTAAGTAAAAAAATCCCCTTTTCTCTTGAGTCATTGAGGGATGCAAGTACCCTTTCACTACTAGAATAAAACACAACACAAAACGCCTGAATTTGGAATACTATATATAGGAGAACCAACAGACACTATGTAAAATGGAATGACAACCTACACATTTATTAATACTTTCAATTTCAGTATATGGATTAGTTATATTAGTTATAAATTTATGTATTTTGGATTTCATTGTAACAGTTTTGATGTAACCCATCATATCAGTCCATCAGTCATCTCATCAGGGGAGTATACGAGTGTTACTTTATCCAAATATAATTTTGCTATTTTTATCATAATCTTTTTCTCTATCCACGGATCACTCCACAATCAAATATATCTATTAAAGGAATATAGTGGTTTCACGGGATGCCACAGTATATGAATTATACACATATGGACTTTTGCATTTACTAAATGGAAATTTGAGATATTATAATCTTTCAGTATCCAGTAGGGTATTGTTTTGTCCTATTGTTTATTTCACCTTGTTTTTTTTGTCTATCCAGAGACTATTTTCACTTTATTGGGGAAGGACTTTAGGTGTGTCTTCTGACAAGTAGGTACAACCAGTTGCTCCAATATATTTAGAGATACATTAATATTTTTATGGGTTTATACGTTATTTAGATACAGATCACAGCGGCTGCAAATTTTTCAAATACTGTATTGTACACTTTTTAAGATTTCAAATAACAGCATATATGTTGTCATTCCACAGTGCGAGTGGGTTCTCCTATACAGTATTTCAAATTCAGGAGCTTTTAAACTGTTGAGATGCCACTTTGCTAGGGAACCTCCAATACAAATAAACGGTCCCTTCCCAACCTGCCACACACAAAGGAACTCACTTTAATGATGTTGTCAGGAGCCCTCTTCATGGTCAGGTTCTTGATGTGCACAGTCAGCTGCTGGGCAGTCTTGGCAATTACGAGGTATTTGCTGATAAGAGGTTTAGCGTATTCCACCCCATCAAAATGCTTCAGTCCTAAAGCCAGCAAACTGGAGATGGAGAGTATATGCAGCAGGAGATGTCATTATGGCAGTAGTAACAAGGCAGAGAGGAACAAAAAGTGAAGTAATATGGCAGAAAGGAAAATAAGGGATTTTTTATTGACCGATAAATCCTTTTCTCTTAGTCCATTGAGGGATACAGGGCTTCCCACCGACAGAAAGCTTTTGGGTGAGGATGCCCAGCCATTCTTGGCGGCTCTGTTTTTATTGCTATCCCCTTCCTGACTCTGCTAGATGAAAACTGAAGGCAGGGGGAGGGGTTATCAGCTGGGAAGTGGGAGGAGTTTTCTGTTTCACTTGCCCTGCCTCCTATAGGCACGCTGCTTAACCCCATGGTCCTTGCATCCCTCAAGGACATTAGAGAAAACCACTTATCCCAGCACAAGTAACTTAATCACCAACAACCTGGTTCATGATTCACACACAAAAAACACAATCCTTCAACCAAATACTATCACTTTACAGTTCCAACAAGTATATGGAAGACTGGGTACTTCACACACAGCTTGCCAGGGATATGAAAAAGCAGTATGTGTACTTCATCCACATTCTGCCATTATACTAACTATTCATATATCTCAGGGCTACATCTATTTAATCAATATAAACTAAGAGATCAAAATAACATGTTATTTGTTGGGGAAATTAATTAATTGTATAGAAAACAGAAAAGGTACACACTCAGTGAGGGTGCAATGTACCAGCAGATACTCACTTCACATTATATAATGTAAACTGTGGATACTCATAAGGGTTGTTAAACTAGAGCGTAGATCCTCACCTATGTGAATGGCATACAGGGCTTATTTACAGACCTGTACCTGCACAGGCGGTCTGTTTCTGGTTACCATCGGAGGTCGAGCACATGACCCAGAAGAGACAAGTCTATAAATACCCCTGTATGTCACTGACACCAGTGAGGATGTAACAACCAATGCAACAACCCTAGTGAGTATGCATGTACCTTATACTGTTTAAAGGGATAGTAATACTTCGTTTTATCTTTATTTTATTTTGTAGGCATTAAAAAAACATGAAGAATGATATAAGTCTGATCTCTCAAACCTTTATGGTTTGAGAGATATTCACAAGCAAAGTTTCCCCTCCCGCCCCTTTTACCTAGTGAAAGCCATCTCTTCTCAGATGTGGAATGCAGTCCATAGACCAGACAGATAACAGCAGGGGACAATCTTCTTCCTATCAGAACAATGAAAGCCCTGCACCCCTCCACAAGTTTTTCAGGTTTTTCCCTTATCTTAATTGAAGACTGTCCCTCTCTGCAGTCTACCTGGGCACCTCCCTTCTGATCTGGCTGAGCAGTGTTACATCAGTAAAATGGGCGGGAGGGGGATACTTTATCACTGAATTACTCTTGAACTACAACTCTGACAGAACTGAAATAACACTCTCCAAAGTCCAAATACTATGATGAAACCTTAGTGTGCGTGTGCATTGTTCTGTTTTTTATTTGAGCTCCTAATGGATGCACATCCTGCAAAATTTAAAATAAAAAAGGCTGATATTCTAACGCATTTCACGGCTACAAATGCCGCTTTTTCAAAGATCAAAAGCCTATATCAACATGAAAGGACGTGCTGCCGGTCCAAAGTCTTCTACCAATTGTCTGGAGGTACACAGAAAACCTGAACAGAGACAGGGTCTAATTTTCTCCTCTTGACTTTATGTAGTAAAGCTATTAGTCTCACATCCTTGTGAGTATCCTTGATATTTACTTAGTTGTTTGAATTGTTTGCTGTATCACACTAATGGGAGTTTTATTTGTTCCATATACCCTAAACTGTAATGAGATCTGCACAGTAATTACACCCCGGTCTGAAACATGTCAGACAGACACACAAACACACATTCTCTCTCTCAGTGTCGCACAATCACTAGACACTGGGTTTGTCATGGACTGACACACACACACACACACACAGCTCCAGTGTCACAAACAATAACATTCCCTCTGGGCAGCACACACAAATTTATAAATCAGACTTACAGTGAACACGTTGAGCACGTTTACACAAAAAAAAAACAAAAAAAAAAAAAACAGAGCAACCTCCACCTCACTGTAATCCCTGCCCAATAGATAACAATAAAACAAATCCATCTGGAGACCAGACAGCAGCACAGAACTACTAACTGTGTGTCCTACATGTAACCTACCTGTCCTCTGCCTTGGTGAAGAAGACTCTATCCCGTGGTCCTCTGGCTTTTAATGCACAGACAGGAAGGAGTTCTGGATACATGAAGAGAGGGCGGGTGGCCACAATCCATGCTACGTGCTTGGGCAGGCAGGTGACATCACTGACTGCAATGTGAAAGAAAACACGTGTGAGAAGCCTACCCCAGGAGGCTGCTGGACACTACAGGGAGGAGGAGCCTACCCCAGGAGGCTGCTGGACACTACAGGGAGGAGAAGCCTACCCACAGAGGCTGCTGGACACTACAGGGAGGAGGAGCCTACCCACAGATGCTGCTGGACACTACAGGGAGGAGGAGCCTACCCACAGAAGCTGCTGGACACTACAGGGAGGAGCAGCCTACCCACAGAGGCCGCTGGACACTACAGGGAGGAGCAGCCTACCCACAGAGGCCGCTAGACACTACAGGGAGGAGCAGCCTACCCACAGAGGCCGCTGGACACTACAGGGAGGAGAAGCCTACCCACAGAGGCTGCTGGACACTACAGGGAGGAGGAGCCTACCCACAGATGCTGCTGGACACTACAGGGAGGAGGAGCCTACCCACAGAGGCTGCTGGACACTACAGGGAGGAGGAGCCTACCCACAGAGGATACTGGACACTACAGGGAGGAGGAGCCTACCCACAGAGGCCGCTAGACACTACAGGGAGGAGCAGCCTACCCACAGAGGCCGCTGGACACTACAGGGAGGAGCAGCCTACCCACAGAGGCCGCTAGACACTACAGGGAGGAGCAGCCTACCCACAGAGGCCGCTAGACACTACAGGGAGAAGGAGCCTACCCACAGAGGCCGCTGGACACTACAGGGAGGAGGAGCCTACCCACAGAGGCCGCTAGACACTACAGGGAGGAGCAGCCTACCCACAGAGGCCGCTGGACACTACAGGGAGGAGGAGCCTACCCACAGAGGATACTGGACACTACAGGGAGGATCTGGTAGAGAAACCCAAGAATACATTTTACATTAAAGGGAATTTATCACCTTTCTAAAATCTACCCACAATGGAAGCTTCCATCTTATAATGATTTATACCTCCCCAGTAATGTATTCCAGTTCTCTGGGGGTAACCAGTATGTTACAGCAGCCTA
Source organism: Rhinophrynus dorsalis (assembly GCA_037306005.1). Lineage (NCBI taxonomy): Eukaryota > Metazoa > Chordata > Amphibia > Anura > Rhinophrynidae > Rhinophrynus > Rhinophrynus dorsalis. Next base: position 1,165,933 of record CM074728.1, on the reverse strand, counting down.
AATGGGTGGAGAATGGTGATTCTCTGGACATGAAGCAGTAATTTTACAGATCTATCAGACATGACAGAGAAAAAAAGCTCTGCTGAGTCTAGATTCCGCAACTAAAAAACAATTTCTATCTATTAAACTGACTGAAAAAACAATGTGTAGACAGTTCCTATAAATACATTTAACAAAACTTGTGACTGTCACAAGTTAACCTTTTTGTATCCATGAGTCTTCTCTAACTGCCAGGAGTTAAAAGGGATTGATTATTACAGTCCCACGTCCAGTCTGACACGTGAGGTGCCCCATACCATTCTGCTTCTTTGATTTGGGTGATACTTCATCCTCTGGCACGTTGCTGTGAAATATGGGGAGCAGCTGCAATGCTTCCCTCAGGTTACACGGCTGGAACATGCTCTGGAAGTCTGGGTTATGTGGTCTATGGGTCAGAGCAGAGCTCTCAGCAAAGCTGGAAAGTTCAACCTGCAAGTAGAGAGGCAACAATGTAGAATAAGAGGACAGGACCAGCCTGCAATCGGACACAGACATAGACAACACCAACAAGAGAGAGCAAGAGTGGGTGAGAGCGACAGCAAGAAGAGAGATGCACACAGAGACACACATGCACAGAGACAGAGATGTGTGCGCACAGAGAAAGAGAAAGGGAAGCGAGCACACACACACACACACAGAGGGAGAGGGAAGCGAGCACACACACAGAGGGAAGCGAGCGCACACAGAGGGAGAGAGAGGCGCGCACGCACACAGGGGGAGAGAGAGGCACGCGCGCACGCACACAGGGGGAGAGAGAGGCACGCGCGCACACAGAGGGAGAGAGAGGCGCGCGCGCGCACACAGAGGGAGAGAGAGGCGCGCACACACAGAGGGAGAGAGAGGAGCGCGCACAGAGAGGGAGAGAGAGGAGCGCGCACAGAGAGGGAGAGAGACACGCGCGCACACAGAGAGGGAGAGAGACGAGTGATGAGAGAGAGAGAGAGAGAGAGAGAGAGAGAGAGAGAGAGAGAGAGAGAGAGAGAGAGAGAGTGAGTCACGCACACTCACAGAGCAGGAGAGGGAGGGAGAGAGAGAGAGAGAGAGTCACGCACGCTCACAGTGCAGGAGAGAGCGAGTGAGAGAGTCACGCATGCGCACAGAGCAGGAGAGAGCGAGGGAGGCGCGCACGCGGAGGGAGGCGCGCAAGCAGAGAGCGAGCGAGGGAGGCTTGCAAGCAGAGAGGGAGGCGTGCACACAGAGAGAGGGAGGGAGGGAAAGAGGTGCGCACGCAGAGAGAGAGAGAGAGAGAGAGAGAGGTAGGGAGGCTCGCACGCAGAGAGAGAGAGAGAGAGAGCGGGAGGCTCGCACGCATAGAGAGAGAGAGCGGGAGGCTCGCACGCAGATAGAGAGCGAGGCAGGTGCACGCACACAGAGAGAGCAAGGGAGGTGTGCACGCACAGAGAGGCACGCACACACAGAGAGGCAGAGGCATGCACGCAGAGAGAGGCAGAGGCCCGCACGCAGAGAGAGGCAGAGGCCCGCACGCAGAGAGAGGCAGAGGCCCGCACGCAGAGAGAGGCAGAGGCCCGCACGCAGAGAGAGGCAGAGGCACGCACGCAGAGAGAGGCAGAGGCACGCACGCAGAGAGAGGCAGAGGCACGCACGCAGAGAGAGGCAGAGGCACGCACGCAGAGAGAGGCAGAGGCACGCACGCAGAGAGAGGCAGAGGCACGCACGCAGAGAGAGGCAGAGGCACGCACGCAGAGAGAGGCATGCGCAAAGACAAGAGACGTGCGAGAAGACAAGAGAGAAGACAAGACGTGCGCGCAGGGGAGAGACAGAAGAGATGCAAGCGCAGGGGTGAGAAGAGATGCACGCGCAGAGGTGAGAAGAGATGCACGCGCAGAGGTGAGAAGAGATGCACGCGCAGAGGTGAGAAGAGAAGAGATGCGCGCGCAGAGACACAGACAGAGGGAGGGACGCCCACAGAGAGTTAGAAAGAGAGAGGGACGCCCACAGAGAAAGGGACATTCACAAAGTGAGAAAGAGAGAGGGGCGATCACAGAGAGCGAGAAAGAGGGATGTCCAGAGAGAGTGAAAAAGAGTGAGAGGGAAGCCCACAGAGTGAGAAAGAGAGAGAGGGACACCCACAGAGAGTAACAGAGAGACTATCAGAGAGACAGTGAGAGATAGAGAGAGAAGCACAGAAATAGAGAGTGTAAGAGAGAAAAGCACACAGACATAATAGGACTTTAGTATTCTTACCTATTAAATCCTTTTTTCTTTAGTCCATAAAGAACACATGCACCATGGGGTTGAAACCCTCCTCCTAGAGGGCAGGGCACATCACAAAAGATAGCGTCTTTGGGGTGGAGACTGCCTCCTCCTTCAGCTCAAACCCCTTCAACCCCATGCCCACTAACTCTCAGAATTCATGTGACTGAACTTACATCATATATGGAATACAGGATCCATTTCGATATATATCACAACATCCCAAAGATTCCATGGAGGAAAAGAAGAAAAAACTCAAACTTCCCCCATGATACCAGTGTTTCCTTGGATGAACCTGGATCTGAATAACCGTAGTTATCAATGGTTACCAAACTAGCACAGCAGTACACACGAGTCAATAGGGCTCAACTACTGAGCAACAAACTAGCAATAGAATAAAAGGAAGAAGAGGTTTTTTCCAAAACTGCCTGAAGAACAATACGGCCAAAGCAGGGCTCAGCCGGGGCCAAGCCATTGACACGGTAGTGTTTGGTTAATGGGTGCAAGGAGGACCATGTCGCAGCCTTGCACAGCTGTTCAGCCAAAGTCTGGTTCTTGTAGTCTCAGGATCTGGTGGAATGTGCTGTGATCTTGAAAAGCACAAGCTTCTTCCTGGTGTATGGTAGTCTTGGTCCAAAAGGGAAAGGTAATCTTGGATGCAGCCTGAAACACCCTGGAATTCTAATATATGACAAAAAGTGAGTCAGCCTTGGGAAAGGGATGACTATGGTGAACACGCACAAAATGACCAGCAGATGAAGATCTCTCTCATCCATGGACAAGGGGTCAGGACAAGAAGAAGGTACAACAATCTCCTGATGGGAAAGTCAGAGTTCACCTTAGGAAGAAACTTGGAAGTACCGCCTTATCCTGATGAAACACCAGGAATGGAGGACTGCACAAGCTTGAAACTCAACAACCATCTGAACAGAGAAAACTGTCAGGAGAAAAGCCATCTTCAGCATCAGTTCATGTAAGAGGCTCAAACAGGGTATCTGAAGGATGCCCCAAACCAAACAGAGATCACATGGTGGTATGGGATCATGAAAGGAAGGAAAGGCATGACACACTCCTTGAAGAAAGGACTCCACATCCAAGATAATGGTAATATGAAAGAGAACAGAAGGCTGAGATCTGTACCTTTAGGGAACTCAAATGGAGACTGTTGACGACACTACAGAAAGTTGAAGGACATACGTAGACATATTCTTGTCAGCATGCCACTAGTGAAAAATGGAGCAGACAATATGTACGCCTTAGAAGAGACTGGTTTCTGAGCCTGAATCATGGTGGAGATGTCACTGGAGAATAATTTCTGTTTCACAATGGTGGCCTCAATAGCCAGCCCGTCCACATCTTCGTAGCAAAAGGGACCCTGAAGATGATCTGATATGGGCAGGAAGCTAATCGGCTCCTGAATGGACAGATTGAGGAGGTTTCCAAACCCCCCCCCCCCCCCCGGGGCAGAATGGGGAAATTAAGAGATGACCAAAGCCTTCTCCATCCTGATCTTCTGGATTACCCTGGGGATGAGAACAATCTGAGAAAATCCATATAAGAGGTGAAGGTTCGATTGAATGGACATGGCATCAATCGCAAAGAATGTCTGTGCACAGAATGCAGGCACCTTCAAGTTCTCCCTGGTTGCTACCAGGTCTATCGTTGAGATGCCTCAGTGTGGAAGTAACAGGTAGAATGCCTCTGGGTGAAGTTCCCAGTTTCCTGGATCCAAGTCTTGTTGACTGAGGAATCTGCAAGCACGTTTTCCACTTGTGGGATGTGTATGTCTGAGATGGATTGGAAATGGGCCTTGTCCCATGTGAGGAGATCCTTCACATATCTCCAAATTATCTAGCTGAGCGTTCCCCCTTGAAGGTTGAATACCCCACTGCAATAGAGTTGTCTTGACTGAACACTCACAGGGTTCCCACGAGCACCTGGAACAAGTGCAATAGAGCCAGATGAACTGCTCGGTGTTCCAGGATGTTGATGAGTAGTCTCTCCTTCCCTGTCCACCTGCCCTGGGCCCCCGGTGTCCCAGGGTTGCACCACAGCCCCCGAGGCTGGTGTTCGAAGTTCTACTCTAGAATCACAAAGGATCTCCCCTGAGTCAGATGAGAAAGAAGAAGACACCACTTCATCCTAACTGGCCTGCAGTAATAGATTCACCTGATTGGTGAGATGCTCCTGTCTCCTGTACTATGTCATGAGGTTGTCCCTCTGAAATTCTGTCGTGTGGAACTGGGTGTAGGGGACTCCCTTCAGCGCATACAGCAAACGACCCATGACCTGTGAGACATCTTGAAACAGGATCTGAATCTTCTGCTCTGTGAGAATCACCTTCCCCTGGAGAGTGTCAAATCTCATGCACAGAAACACCAGTATCTGGGATTGAATAGGAGAAGACTTCTTGAGATTAAGAATCTGAAAGTGATGCACAAGAATGTGGGCAGACTCTGTATGGGGTCAGAGAAATGCCTTGGGAATGAATGTATGAGGCCAGGGCTGCCATGATCTTGGTGAACATTCTGGGTGGTGAAGAAAAGCCAAATTGCAAAGCTGAGAACTGGTAGTGATTACATGCGAAAGCAAAATGCAGGAAAAAAAACTGGTGGTCTGGGTGGATCAGGGCATTGAGATATGCGTCCTGGAGATGCAGGGAAGCTAGAAACTTCCCGTGGCACATTGCTGCAATGACAGAATTCAAAACTTCAATTTTTAAGCACTTCGCAACCATGTACCGGCTGAGACATTTCAGGTCCAAAATAAGATGACAGCCACTATCATTCTTGGGAACCACAAAAGAGTGGAAAGAGGAACCTTTAACACAAAGAAGAGATATGGAGTATGGGATCTGAAATCTACGCGGTACCCTTCTGATACCACCAGCAAAACCCACTAGTGTATCATGGCGGCTACCCACGCATCTTGAAAGACTTCTTCTGGGGCCAGGCAGACTTGCACTTGCCCATATAACAAAAGGAAGACCCAGTGGCTGCCAAACCCGAAGGACAACAAGAACCCTATGAGGGGGAGAAGAAGAAACCCTCCTCCGAAGATCAAATCAATGGAACTTGTTCTGTGGTAGTAAAGCGCTCTTGACCTCTGAGGTCTGACTTACAATCTTCTCCATTTCAGGACTAAACAAAAGCAAACCAGGAAATGGCAGTCACCAATGCTTTCTAAGAAGCCAAATCAGCATTCCAGAACCAGAATGGTCGCCAGTCTGGTAATGTCCAAAGCTGCCTCCCCATTAAAAACTGTAGAAGCCCCTACTTGAGAGCATCATCTTGAATAGCCTGGAGAAGCTGACCTTGCCAAGCTTCTATCACTTGACAAGCCCAAGCAGATGCAAAAGCACTGCAATTGATTGTGGCCTGACTAGAAAATAGAAATCTGGCGAGTTTTTTTTTTTTTTTTTTTTTTTGTTAAATCTGTGGAATTCCTAAGCAGGGGACAGCTTTGCAAAGGCTAATTAGTGTGCTTAGATTGGTGATGGAGGGCACTGTATGTCTCCTGAGGGGCAAAACAAAGGTCCACCAGAGGTAAGAGATAAAGCCTTGAAAATGTTTTAATGATAGAGAGGGCCTTGTCAGGAAAATGCCGGTCATCTTGCACAATTCAATACAATTTTGCATTAGCAGGAAAGAATACACTTAAGTGATACAGCGGAACTGTTCCAAGACAGCTCCTCCACAATGTTTCAAACCTCCGAAACCACTGAAATTAAAGGGTCAACACAGTCAGATACATCCTCATGCCTGGAACACTAGTAAAAAACATGGAATGAAAACCGTCAGTACTCTCACTGAGAATTTGACCTCATCCTCGGATGGGGTGAGGTGTCAGACCGAACAGAAGTTTGCATATCCTGGTTAAATGTCACAGGTCTGGATAATTTCAGTGGGCAACAGGGTGACCCTCAGCCGCTTGCCAAAAACCTGATCCTGAGACCTAGCAAGGGTACCTGATAATGATGAAGCCCATACCAGCTGCGAAATGGGAGGGACATTAGTAGAAAGCCCTGTGGAAGGCCTCGCAAGGGCAGAAGAGCACAATCTGCACCAGTGAAAGAATGACTGCATGAAAAATTACCACTGCTTGTAGCACCAGAGGAAGTAACTCTTGTGTTTCCTATCATTGTTCTCCTCTTTTCTGCGCTCTATCATAATGTCCAATACAGTACACAGGCCTGCTGAGAAATGAACCCTCACCACTGCTTAAACTTTTGGATCAAGTGGAAAAATACATGAGATAACACCATGATGCTAGAGAGACACAAAACTGGATGTCATATCAGGCACACAATCCCCAGAGGGAAAAATCTAAAAGAAAGTCCTGCTACTGCAGGGAAGAGAGGACCCAAGTGCTTGACCTGGAAAAACTATGCTGGGTCAGACTCAACAGTGTCATCAGAGGGGAAAGGAAACATGCCCCACTGTTCCCCGCTCATTTAGGAAAACCAGAATGAGAGGCAATATCACTGCACATCAGCCACAGTGTCAGCAGAAGTGAGAATCCAAGCGCTCGGCCCAGAACTATACCAGATGAAAAGCAACAGTGCCCCCACAGCAAGACAACCCACACCAGGGGACGAAGGAAAGATTACTACCCGTAAGCCCCACTCAATCTGCAACAAACAGAATGAGCGGCATAAAGGGCCAGGACACTCCAGCCACTCCCCTAAAACCAATGGTAAAGTAGGAGCAATGGTCCTCTGACCCTCAGTCCCCACGGAGAGAGGATCAAGGTGACGGTACACAAAAGTTCAAGGAACGCTCCCCACCAAGTGAGGGCTCCTCAAAATCACGTATAAAAAAAATAAAATAAAATAAAATAGATTATCAATTCTCCAACACAGAAAAAGCTCTGAAACTCCTGAAGGTCACTCAAAAAAACTACAGAATCGAGGCTTAGTGGGAGGGTATAGAGGGCAAGTAGCAAGAGGAATTTAATTTTGAGTGCCCTGCCTCCTGGGAGGAGCTCTATACCTCATGGTCTCTGCATTACTCAAGGACGATAGGGAAAACTATTTTTCCTGTACATGGGGGAGGTTTAATGGCCTCCAGGAGTAGCATTTTGTAGAGATGTGATTGACATAGTGGTGGAACATAAAGGGCTGGAAGATATAACTCATATTACAAACAGTGCATTAAGACAAGTCGGTTTCTAGTAAATGTCGCCTTACCAAAAACATGCGTGCAGTGTCAGCCTCCAAACCAAGCCTGGGGTTTCTGCAAGTGAGAAGGTGCACCTGGGTGAGGAGCTGGACGTGCTGTGGGAGTGAAGACAATGGTCATGAAGATGATGATACCAACAAACAGGACTACATTACAGCTTTCCATCACAAATCCCATGGTTCTCCTGCTTATAAACAAGTATTACTAGCTTTCCATCAAGTCAGTGACAAATAAGTACAACTTAGGTCCATGTTCATGGTGAAATAGGAGAAATTCTTGAAAAAAACCGAATGACACATATAGTGCAGTCAATAAGCATTAGGGTAGGGACATGTTTTATCACTTTACTCTGTCACAATGGATTTGACATTAAACGACTAAGACCACAAAGTGCATACTGTCCGCTTTAATTTGCAGGTACTTACATTAAAAGACCATGATCCATATAGGAATTACAGCCCGTTTTACGGACGATAACGTGCCTGAACTGCTATACCTTCTGTGGCAGAGACACCAGGGCCAAATCATCACAAACAAATCGTGGACTTGACCCAAGAAGCAATGGTTACCTTGGAAGCAGGCTTTCCTGCCCTAGGACCCTCAGGAATGACAAAAAGAATGTCAGACTGCCTCAGTGACTTAGTGCGATGCACATAGAACTTGAGACAACGAACATCATCCAACAGATGAAGATCCCTCTCTTTGTCAGAAGTAGGGTTAGGACAGAAGGAAGTGACCACAATCTCCTGATTAATGTGGAACTCAGACACCACCTTTGGGAGAAACTCTTGTGAGGTGCGAAGCACCACCTTGTCCTTGTGAAAGATCAAAAAGGGTAGTCTACAAGACAGGGCATGCAGCTCCACAACTCGGCGAACAGAAACAATCACCAGGAGAATGTCCACCTTCCACGTCAGCATACTTAAAGGAATGGTAGCCAAAGACTAAAAAGGAGGGCGCTGAAGCACTCCCAAGACCAGGTTAAGGTCCCACTGAGGAGCAGGAGATTTAAACACAGGATGGGTATGAACACCAACCTGGAAGAAAACCTTGACATCAGGAATGATAGGAAGACACCTCTGAAACAAGACAGAGAGCACAGAACTCTGAACCTTAAGAGAACTCAGACTGAGACCCTTATCCACACCACTCTGGAGGAAGGTCAAAATCCTGAGACAGGTCTTTGTCAGGATACCAAGATAGAAAGGTAGACCAAACACAATGGTAGGCCTTAGTGGAAACAGGCTTATGGCACTAAGTATAGCAGCCACCACACCAGAAGAAAATCCCTTCTTCAAAATTGAGGATTCAATCTACATGCAGTCAAAACCAGACAATGGACGTATTCCTTCCAGAGGTAACCCTGTAGAAGAAGGTCCGGACGGGGGCGGGGGGGGGGGGGAGTAGAAGAGGTTCCGCCACAGAGAGGTCCAGAAGCTCTGGAAACCAAGCCTGTCGAAGCCAGTACGGAGCAATCAGAATGACTGGGCAGCGCTCCAGTCTCAGTTTCCGTAGCAAAGGAAAGGGGGAAAGATGTATGCCAGAGGAAACCTCCACGGGATTGACAAGGCATCCACTGCCAGAGCCAGGGGATCCGCCCACCTAGAACAGAACGTTGGAACCTTCCTGCCATCAGGTCGATGCATGGAAGACCCCACTGCTGGATGATGAGGTTGAACACCTCTGGCTGTAGTTCCCACTCTCCGCTGTCCACTGTGTTCCAACTGAGGAAGTCTGCCAGAACGTTGTCTATGCCAGGAATATGAACTGCGGAAATGGCAGGGACATACTCCCCTGCCCATGATAAAATAGCCTTGACCTCTAGCCAAGCTGCAGACTTCTTGCGCCGCCTTGCTTGTTAATGTAGGCTACCGCTGTGGCGTTGTCCGACTGTACCCTGACCGGGCGATCCTCCAGTTGCCGTGTCCAGTGATGTAGAGCATGAAATATCACCCAAAGCTCCAAGACATTGATGGGAAGGAGAAATTCCTCCTGAAAACAAGGGCCCTGAACACTCAAGTGCCCCAGCACCGCTCCCCATCTGGAGAGGCTGGCATCCGTCGTCACTGTGGTCCAGAAGAGCAACAGGAAGGGTCTGCCTTTCAGGAGATTGTTCAGGTTGAGCCACCACGAGAGGCTCTGCTCCACGTGAAGAAGGAGAGATAGGGATCTCTCCAGGAGATCTGGTCGACTCCTGCATGCCAGGATTAGAAACCTCTAAAGTTCCCTGGTGTGAGTTATGGCAAACAGAACTGCTTCTCTGGTGGAAATGAACTTCCCCACCAAGGATGACAACTTCTTGGCTGGAACCGGACCCTGAGACAGGATAGCCTGGACTTTCAGTGCTATCTGATGAGCCACTTCGTCCGTGAGAAATACCATCCCCTTCTGAGTGTTGAAGAGGAGGCCCAGAAAGACCATCCTCTGGGAAGGAACAAGGTCTGATGTGTCCAACTTGATGATCCACCCATGATGGGAGAGAATATGAACGCAGTCCTGCCCCTGCTGATGAAGGAGTTCCGGAGAAGAGGCCTTCAGAAGGAGGTCATCCATATAAGAAGTCAACCTGATGCCCTTCCGATGTAGGATGGAGATCAATGCTCCCAGGAATCTGTTGAAGACTTTGAAGAGCCGTGGTTAGGCCAAAGGGGAAACCTGGAAATGCTCTTGGTCGCAGGCAAAGTGGAGATTCTGCTGACTCTCTGAATAAATGGTGATGTGCAGACTAGCATCTTGAAGATCCAGAGAGGCCAGAAATTCCCCAGGGGACATGGCTGCTATCACTTTGCACAGAGACTGCTGGCGGTATTGAGACAGGACCACAAAGGAGTTGAGATCTTTAAGATCCAAAATGGGACGACAGCCGCCGTCCTTCTTGGAAACCACAAAGAGGTTGGAGTAGAATCCCAAGCCCCTCTCCTGTGGAGGAACTGGTTCCAGGACCGCCTTGTCCAGAAGGGCATGTATATCTTCCTCGTAAAGGCGGCTAAGGAAGCGAAGGTCTTGGGAGAAGGAAGAGAGGTGAAGGGAATCCTGTACTCCGTAGCCACCACCTGTAAAACCCACGGGTCTGCCACAGGGGCCCAACAAGCCGAGAGGTAGTGACGTAAGCGGCCACCTACCTGCGGGTGGAGACCAGGGTTCGGCGAGTCATGCAGGAGATTTGGAAGCCTTGGGCTTCGCAGAGAACTTAGATCTCCTTTGCTGTTTAGGCTTGGATGAGGAGCGCGGAGCCTGAGGGACCGTCTGGGTCACTTGGCGCAAGTCTGCTTGAAAGGGACGAAAAAGCTGATTCCTTTTGACAGGCGCCTTCTTCCTCAGGACCACTGGCAGGTGAGTACTCTTCCATCCAGTGGCCTCGTTGATGAAATCCTTGAGCTCAGGCCCAAACAGGGAGGAGCTCTGAAAAGGCAAAGACAGGAGAGCCTTCTTGGAGGCCGTGTCAGCAGACCAGATCTTGAGCCAAAGAGCACGTCTGGCTACCACAGACATGGTAAATGGCCTGGCTACCATAAGCACAGCGTCAAACAGGGCAACAGAGACATAATGCTGAGCCTCAGCAATGTTAGCGAGAAGCCGCAACATGTCAGCAGTATGGGCCCCCTGACGGACAGCTGAACTGAGCTGTTCAGTCCAAACACCCACAGCCCTATTCACCCATGCTGCAGCAAATGAAGGGTGGAGGGCAGAGAAAGCCATCGCAAAAATAGCCTTGACGGAGGTCTCAAGCTTCTTATCAGTCCATTCTTTGAGAGCAGAGGCGTCAGCCACAGGCAAGGCAGTGAACTTAGCCTGGAAACAGGGGCATCCACTTTGGGGGATGGACCCACTGCGAGAGGGCCGTTCCAGAGAATTGGTAAAGCTTAGTGAACTTCCTAGACACAGATGGTTTCTAGTCTGGAAACTTCCACTCCTCAGAGTGGAAGTGGAAAGGTGGGGTTAGGTGGAAAACAAGTATGGGGCCTAACAGGCTCCTGGAACATATCAGAGGGGTCAGAAGACACCTCCTGTACCAAGGGAATGTTCTGGGTGAAGACATGCAAGTACGCATCCTGAAGGTCCAGAGAAGCCAGATACTCCCCCAGTCACATCACTGCAATCACAGAATGCAAATATTCCATCTTGAAGCGAGTAGTGACAACATCCTTGTTGAGGATTTTGAGGTCCAGAATGGGTCAGCAGCCGCCATCCTTCTTTGGGATCACAAACAAGTTGGAACAGAAACACGAGTAGGGCTCAGGGGCTGGTACTGGAAACACAACCTGATTTTCCAGCAGTGAGTCCATTACCTCCTGGAACAGTCTTATCTTGTCTGGCTCCCTTGAAACCCTTGACAAAAGGAACAGATATGGAGGAAAAGATCCCAAATCTGCGTGGTACCCTTCTGAGATTACCCACAAATCCCACTGGCCCATTACTGAGGATGCCCAGGGATCCCTAGAAAGGCAAAGACAGCCCCTACTGGCATTATTGGGAGAAGGAACCCTTGAGTCATGTGGAAGTGTGCTTGACAGACTAAATGGAAGCTTGGTGGTGATCTGAGGTAGCAAAGTACTCTTACCACCAGTAGCACTGATCACTGATGATGTGTTTCAAATCAAGTTGAAAAAGGGACCTGCCCTGAAACGGCAAGGAAACCATTTATTTTTTGAAGATTGGTCCGCAGACCAAACCTTGAGCCACAAGGTTCGGGCATACAGCAACAGAAAGGGAGGAGGCCTTAGAAGAGAATCTGACAGCATGAAAGGATGCTTCAGTAAGATAAGTGATTGCCTTCTTGATGTTAGCCATGAGAACCAATAAGTCCTCCTGGGGCACATCAGAACGGACAGAATCATAAAGTTGCTCAACCCAAAGGCAAATGCCCTGTTAACCAAGGCAGAGGCAAAACTAGGTCTCTTGTGGCTTGCCAGTTCATTGTATCTTATGGTAAGCCCACTGTGGTTTTGCTAGTATAAGTCTTCTCTTTATGGCACTCGGAGTGTGTATTTTTTACTGGTTGACAGTTAAATGTTTGGTTTTTTTTTTTTCTTTCTTAAAAGGGGATGTATCACCTTACTAAACATGTGCCTTAATCTCTTTCTTTTAGCTGTTGTAACAATACTGTGTTGTTGGGGTTTTTTTTTTGTTTTTTTAAAAAAGCTATAAAACTGCAGTCTGAGAGCTTAGTTTTTCCCTGTGACGTCTTCTCTTCATTCTCATCGGTAACATGCTTGCTGACAAGAATACAGGAGAGATCCTCCTCCACGCTGGTCTGCCTGTAAGCTGGAGTGGTCTCATTTGCTAGATATCGATCTCTGTCAATGACAGAGATCGATATCTAGCCAATGCATTAAAATCGATATCTAGTCTATGCATTAAAGCAGACAGTCTGAACTTTATCCTCTTAGTCACTGTTTCATTTTAAATCCAACTTGCAGGTGTACAGAGCCAAAACAAGTATGTCACTGTCCAAATACTTATGGACTACACTACAGGTGGCAAATTATAGCCAGAATGAGGGCCTCCAGCTGCTCTCATCATCCCCGCCAGATGGATGAAGACTGTTATAATCTGTCAGCAGCGGGAGGTCCTGATCTTGCCCACCCCTGCACTAGTGATTTCTATTTCAGGAGTATACACAGATGTGTCTAGCCAGGAGATCTCAGTCCTCCCTTCACCTACTTGCTGCATTTGCTGTTGCAGCCTCATCTTCTGCGCCCCATCCAGGTAAAGTATTGGGGCGACTTTGGGTGGAGACTTGTGCTGATCCTGTTTGGTCTCCTCTGAGAGCTGCAGAGGTGGCTTTATTATGGACTTCCTCATCCTCATGAACTCCAGCTGGGCCCTCACCGTGCGGTGCTGCTCATTAAGGAGGTTTACAAGCGGCTCCTCGAACCTGCACAGACAATTAGCAAACATTACCCGACTCCCGAATATCTGGGGTTTACTACAGCTCACAAAGAAATGCATTGGTTCAGACTGTTAACATTAACTCTCAAATACCTCACACTCCCAAACATTTATAAACTGACAAGTTACAACAGGTAAAAGCTAACAGTTCAACACCACAATCTTCACTCCACTCTTCATTCTAAACCCCCTAAGTGGAGTCATCAAATTAGTTATACAAAAATCAAGAGAAACAGAGTGAACTGCATAATAGGGATAAGTATCACAGAACAAGGAAAAATATATAGATATATGCCGTCGTTTATGCAGCCATGTAAAACAAGGGTAATCTCACTGCTGATGATGTTTTGTTCAAAGGTTATTCCAACTAGCAGTTTTTTTGGGTGGAGAACATTCATGCCCTGCACCCTGTGCCGCCATAAAATTGTATGCCTTGTAAACACTGTATACAATAAAATGTCTTACCTGCAATAACTTTGGAATAAAACTTCTCAGCAGTGGGAGTACCTATGCCAGGTTAAATCCTGCAAATTAATTATATCTATGTAGATTATAAAGTAATGTGCAAAACTTTTAGGCAGGTGTGAAAAAATAGGATTTTAGTCTTACCTGTTAAATCCTTTTCTCATAGACCATACAGGTTACTGGTAACATTGGCTAGGCGATCCACCCCTTTAAGAAGACAGGAACAATTTTGAGAAGTGAGTGCAGGTGTGGAGCCTATCCTCTAACCTTAGCTGCAGATTCCTGTTTTAACTTCAGTAAGTATTGGAACCAACTACAAGTAGTCAGCTAGGAAACAGAAGGCTCCTGTGAGCATGAACCCAAAAGTGGTCCCCCACGTTCTGTCGCAGGAGCGCCAAGCATGGTCCCTTGACAGGGTGGGAGACCAGTAACCTGTATGGACTAAGAGAAAAGGATTTAACAGGTTAGACTAAAATCCTCTTTTCTCTGTCGTCCAATACAGGTTACTGGTAACTTTGGGATGTCCAACAATTAAGTTCCCCAGGGCGGGAAGAAAGGCAAGGACCAGGCACAGCCACCAGAGCACCAATGAACCTACAGGTCACAAACAGCGCAGCACAAACAACTGAGTGCCAACGTACACTGAACAGGGGTAAAACAGACCCCATGAACTAATACACAGCACACTGAACTAGAGCCAACAGGACTCAAAAGTGAAAGAGTATGGAAGGAATAAAGGAGATCCTAGACAGATAAGGCTGCCTCCAGAACCTTCCTCCCAAAACTGGCATCGGCCGATGCCAGCACATCAACACAGTAGTGTTTGGAAAAGGTGTGCACAGACGACCAAGTGGCCACCTTGCACAGTTGATCAGCAGAGGCCTGATTCTTGTAGGCCCAAGACGCCCCAATGGAGCGAGTGGAATAAGCTGTGACCCTGAAGGACACAGGCTTTTTCCTCAGTTCGTAAACCTTACGAATAGTGGACTTAATCCAAGAAGCCATGATCACCTAAGACGCAGGCTTCCCTGCCCTGGGGCCCTCTGGAATGATGAAAAGAGTGTCAGATTGACGCAAAGACTCAGTACAGTGCACATAGAACCTGAGGCAGCACACAACATCCAAAAAGTGAAGATCCCTTTCCTTGTCAGAAGAAGGGTCAGGGCAGAGGAAAGGAACCACAATCTCCTGATTGATATGGATCTCCAATACAACCTTGCGACAAGGTCTGGAGCTCCACCACACGGCGAACAGACAGTATCGCCAGAAGAAAAGCCATATTCCATGTCAACAGGTGCAGAGGAATAGTAGCCAAAGACTCAAAGGGAGGGAGCTGAAGGACACCCAAAACCAAGTTAAGATCCCACTGAGGAGCAGGGGACTTAAACACCGGACGGGTATAAGCAACTCCCTGGAAGAACACTGACATCAGGAAGAATGGTAATGTGCCTCTGGAAGAAAACAGAGAGAGCAGGAGGCTGAACCTTAAGGGAGCTTAAACCGAGACCCTTATCCATACTATCCTGAAGGAAGGAAAGGGCTGTAGGGAGATGAAACCCCTGAGAAAGATCAGCACACCAAGAGGAAAATGTACAAAAGACTCAGTGGTAGGCCTTAGAGGAACAGGGGTACGGGCACTAAGCATAGTAGACACTACACCAGATGAAGAAGGCTGAATCCTCAACTTTGAGGAAGAAAAGCTTTTTCATCTGGTGTAGTGTTGAGGATTCAAACTTCATGTCGTCAAAAAACAGACAATGAACGTCCTCCTTCCATAGCTATCCCTGTAAGAGAAGATCTGGATGAGGAGGAAACCTGAAGGGGTCTGACACTGTCAGATCCAGAACCTCTGGGAATCAAGATTGGCGAGGCCAAAACGGAGCAATCAGAATGACTGGACAGCGCTCCAGACGTAGCTTCCTCATAACCCTGTGCAGCATTGGAACAGGAGGGAAGAAGTACGCCAGAGAAAGATCCATGGTATCGATAGAGCGTCCACAGCTAAAGCTAGTGGGTCCACCCAGTGAGAGCAGAACACTGGAACCTTCCTGTTGTGTTTTGTTGCTATCAGATTGATGCATGTGATACTCATCTTCTGAACACCTCTGGGGGAAGTTCCCACTCTTCACTGGCCACTGTATGTCGACTGAAGAAGTCTGCCAAGATGCTGACTACGCCTGGAACATGAACTGTGGAGATGGCAGGGACATGGTCCGCTGCCCAGGACAAAATAGCCTTGACCTATAACCAAACTGCAAGACTTCTTGTGCCACCTTGCTTGTTAATTTAAGCCACTGCCGTGGCGTTGTCTGACTGGACTCCGACTGGACAGTCCTCCAACTGGAGTGTCCAATGACGCAGGGCATGAAATAACGTCCGAAGTTCCAAGACGTTGATGGGAAGGAGATATTATTCCTGAGACCACCAGCCCTGAGCATTCAGGTGCCCCAGAACAGCCCCCCATCCTGAGAGGCTGGCGTCCATAGTGACAATCATCTAGAACAGTATCAGAAAGGGCTTGCCCTTCAGGAGATTGTCCAGGTTGAGTCACCATGAAAGACTCAACTCTACATGAAGCTGGAGAGACAGAGACTCCTCCAGATGATACGGTTGACCTTGCATACCAAGATCAGAAACCTCCAAAGCTTCCTGGGATGAGCCATGGCAAATGAGACTGCTTCTATTGTGGAGATGAACTTCCCCACTAGAGAGGACAATTTCTTGTCAGGAATCGGATCCAGGCTCAGAACCGTAGAGAGACCTTCTGAGCCAGCTGACGAGCCACCTCGTCTGTGAGAAAGACCATCCCTCTCTGAGTGTCGAAGAGAAGGCCCAGGAAAACCATTTCTGGGAGGGAACAAGGTCCGACTTGTCCAGGTTAATGATCCACCCGTGAGCGGATAGTATCTGCATGCAGGTCTGAACCTGCTGGTGAAAAAGGTCTGGAGATGAGGCCTTCAGAAGAAGGTCGTCCATGTATGGAGTGACCCTGATGCCATCTCGATGGAAAGCAGAGACTAAAGCTCCCAGAACTCAACTGAAGACTTGAGGAGCGGTGGTCAGGCCGAATGGCAGGGCAGAAAACTGAAAGTGACCCCTGTCGCAGGCAAATTGGAGACACTGTCGGCTCTCTGGATGAATGGAGATGTGCAAATACGCATCTTGAAGATCCAGAGATGCTATGAATTCCCCAGGCGACATGGCCACAATCACTGGACGCAAGGACTCATGATGCTAGTGAGATCTGACCACAAATTGGTTGATATGCTTCAAATTTAGAATAGCACGACAACCTCCGCCTTCTTGGAAACCACAAAGAGAGGCTTGAATAGCACCCTTGAACAGGCAAAGCTTTCCTGCACCCAGAGGGGAGTGAGGGGAAAGGTGCGGGGAGGAGGAAGAGAGGTAAAAGGAATCTTGTACCCTTCCGCCACCACCTGCAAAACCCACGCGTCCACCACAGATTTTTCTCAGATGGAAAGGTAGTGGCTCAAGCGCCCTCCCACCTGAGGGCGGGGACCCAGAATTGACGAGTCATGCCAAAGAAGTTTGGAAGCTTTGGGCTTGTAGGAGGATTTGTGGACCACTGGAAGCAGAGTACCCTACCTCCAGTGGTTCCACTGATGAGATCTTTAAGCTCAGGCCCAAATAGGGAAGAACCTTGAAAAGGCAATGATAATAGAGCCTTTTTTGATGTGGTATCAGCAGACCAGATCTTGAGCCAAAGAGCCTGTCTGGCAACCACAGACATAGAAGAAGCCCTGGCAATCATATGGACTGTGTAAAACAGAGCATCAGAGCCATAATGTTGCACTTCAGCAATGTTGGCGACAAGTCTCAGCAGTTCAGAAGTAGAAGCCCCCTGGCGAACAGCCAAGGTAAGGTGTGCAGTCCAGATGGCCACAGGCCTATTCACTCACGCAGCAGCAAACACTGGGCGTAAGGCAGAACCAGCCGAAACAAAAATAGCCTTGAGAGACGTCTCAAGCTTTGTCAGTCCAGTCCTTCATAGCAGAAGCACATGCTATAGGCAAAGCAGTAGATTTGGACAACCTGGACACAGGGGTGTCCACCTTGAGTGGATGTACCCATAGAGCTAACGCTGCTTCAGAAAATGGACAAAGCTTAGCAAATTTCTTAGAGACAGATGGCTTTCTATCTGGAAATTTCCACTCGTCAGAGACCAGACAGTCAAGGGTGGGATTAGGTGGGAAACGTGTTTCAGGAGCCTCAGCGCCCTTATACATATGTGAAGGGGTCCGAAGAGGTCTCCTGTACCAAGGGAATATTCAGGGCGGTCAATACAGCCCTGATTAGTCCCTCAGCAGAGGGGACAGGATCAACTTCAAAGGGATCCCCAAGAAAAAACTGAGAGGAAAGTACTGCAGAACAGTTTTCATCATCATAATCCACCAACAGTTCCTTATCAGAGGAATCAGATAAATCAGGGACACCCGGTGGTTTAGGCAGGGAAGACCTGATGAAAGCAGGGGCCTGACATGAGTGAAAGACCCCCTGTAAGGTGGATGGAAGGAGTTGTAAGGTAGACCGGAGGTCCCTGTATTAGCCTTAAACTCTTGCATCCATACTGACTCTAATGCATGGCTGGAGGTCCCTGCAGGAGATTCAGGGACAGTAGCGCATGTTGGGCAAACATGACCTGAGAATTCTCTAGGTTACCCTTCATGACATAAGGAGCAATGGGGGACACAGGCACCCCAGATATTCCTTAGTAGAAACGAGCGTGTGAAGCAAGCGCTCATGGGAATAGTAGTTTTTTTGTAAAAAGTACCCCAACAGTGCACAAAGCCCCCCAGCATGTTCAGAATGTTGACCGGATGACGGAGCAAGGGCAGACAAGTAAAATGAGCCTTCTCTGACCTCACTGCAATAAGCGGTTGCAGATATATGGCCCAAACTGTACAGTCCCACTAAAATGAATGAAGCAATGGCGCCTGTGTGGTAAAAAGTGCGCCTTAGTACATAATTTCACCAAAAACTGAATGAAAATAAAATTCAAGTTAAAAACATACTAGAACATGTATTTAAACAATATAAACACCAAACCCAGTAGGGAAATTGTCCTCAATCCCCACAACATGCCAAACCAGCAGTGAAAAGGTTAATTTACCACAGAAACTTGCTCCAAACACCCAAACAGACATACAGATAGACCCAGTGAGTGCTAGAGTATGCAATAAGAACTCAGTAACAAAGACCCCTGTGCGGAGGGGTTCCATGGGACATGTGGACCTGCAGCACTCAAAGGGTTGCTCACCTTTTTCAGCAGATCTTCTGTCTTCAGATTACCATATTATCAAGCAGAAGCCATTTCTGACCTCGCTACGTGGAGCGGTTGCAGATATACGTCCCAAACTGTAAAGTCCCAAAGAAGCGAATGGAGCAATGGCATCTATGCGGTAAACGCGCGCCTTAAAGTTGAATACCAAACGAAAACCACTCAAGAGCCCACTAAAGTAAAACAGTAGACCCAAGTAACACTGGTCCCAGTAGGGAAAGTGCCCCATAAAAAAACCCCAGAAGGTGCTAACCAGAAGCAAAAGGGTTAAGTTACCACAGAAACTTGATCCAAACACCCCACAGACATACAGATAAACCCATTGAGTGCATGAGTATGTAATAGAAACTCCAAATGAAACCCCTGTGAGGAGGGGAAGCATGGGACATGCGGACCTCAGCTCACAAAGGGTGCTCACCTTTTTCAGATGGTCTTCTGTCTTCAGATTACCATATATCAAGAAGAAGCCTCCGTGAGCAACTCCTGGGGAAAGAACGTGCAGCCAAGATTTTCCCCCCAGGGCTTAGGTCCACAAAAGCACCTGGTCACTGAGCTATCCACATTTGGGTGATGGGAATTGTGAGTGATGGTAATCCGCCTAATGGTGGTATTCCATATCTAACTATAGCAGAAATGTTCTCTTGCCTTGTGTCTTGACCAAGGAACAAATCTTACTGGATGGGGATTGGCTAGCTGCAAAAGGAGAGGAGGTAGGCTCCACCCAGCAGTCACTTCTCTTGTTTTAAGGACTGTAGCGGATTTTTAACCAAATGTGGTTTCCTAGTTTCAAATCAATCATGAATTAATCCTTCCTTCATTGTGTCGAGCTACAAAAAGGAAGAAGTTCTACATACGCTGGTTGTTGCCCGATGTCTTCACAAATATGTTCAAATAACTAAATCTTTTAGACAGATACTTTGTTTGTAATTCCAGAAAGCCCAAAAAAAAAAAAAAAAAAAAAAAAAAAAAAAGAGACGACCAGTTTCAAAAATAGCCATAGTCCCATGGCTTAGAGAGACAATAAGACAAGTTTACAATTTCAAAACTCTTCTAGTTACTATCCGAATTACAGTTCAAACAACTTGTTGCATCAGTACTTTATGGAACGTTGGATACAAGTTCGCTACTCAGGATTTCTGTGCTCACATCTCAAACAATTTGTGGCCCATTCAAATTGCCTATCACCAAGAAGTTCCGATATTTAAAAAGAAATGTGCTGGAGACCCAGGAATCAAAAAAAAATGATTAAAAAAAAAAAAAAAACATACCCGAGTAAGACTAAATCACACTTCTTGAAAAAAATAACAGTCCTCTTATAGGCACCCCAAATCCGTGTGTGGTGTGGTGTGTCTCTCGCATGACTAGAGCTGTCTGTCTTTGTGGACACACCCATGGGGCAATGCAGAGGAAATATCCATAGTACATCTGAAAAATAGAGGGCTATAGAACCATGCCCACACATGCCATGACCCTCTGCTGACACCCTGCAAAAATAATTTTCACCGCTTCAGCTCTTATTTTCGTCCTTCCTCAATTTTATTTATTTATTTATTTTACTCCTCTCTCCATCCCTTTCACAGCTTCTACAATTTCCACCTTCCTGCCTCTTCTGCTCCTCCCACGCACCATTTCACCTCTTTTGCTCCTCCCACCCGTCCTTTCTTCCTCTGATCCTCCCAACCTAAATTTTGCCACTTCTGATAATCCCACCCTCCCCCTTGCTTCCTTTGCTTCTTCTACTCCACTCACCCATCCGTTCGCCACTCTGCCACCTCTTCTGCTCCTCACACCCTCCCTTTCACTGCTCTGCCTCTTCCCCTGCTCCTTCCTCCCCTTCAGCTCCTCCCGTCCAACCAATCGCCTCTTATTTTGCTCCTTCTAACATCCCTTTCAACACTCATTGTTCTCCTGCTCCTTCCACCCTCCCTTTCCCTGCTCTATCTCGTCCTGTTCCTCCGTCCCTCCCTTTCACCACTCGGTCTCTTCTCCTGTGCCTCCCAACTTCCGTTTCCCTGCTCTGCCTCTTATTCTACTCCTCCTACCTTTCCCTCCGTCACTCTGTATCTTCTCCCACCCACCCTCCTTTCTGCATCTTTCTCTGACCCTCCCTTTCACTGCCATGTTACACTGTATTACAGGGACTATCCCCACCCAGTAAGTCTCTTCTTTCCCCGCGGGTGTCAGTAGAAATGGTTGGGGCTGTGACTTGATTTTGCTGATAGGACAGTCAGGGAAGGTGGCTTTAGAAATCGCCATGTGAACTTCCTGTGCGAGAAGATTTACACATGTGAAACACAGTGGTTGTACAAACAGCAGCAGTAGGCAATCTGCCTCCTTACAGCTCTTTATGGATTAAAATGAAAATCCTCAGGCATCGCAGTACAAAGGGTGATGGGGGTTTTAGTCCAACAACAGCTGGAGGCTGACAAGTTAGCCACCTCCAATTTAGGTCTTCTTACATAGTATGGGTTCCTGTTACCGCAAATATCATATTTAGATCACAATTACTGATGAGCATTGTTTATCAGATGTGGTTGTAGGGGGCTGTATGGATCCCCCCCATCCAGCAGAGCTCCTGGGAAAGGGGAGAACCTGCCCCCGTGCATTTACTTTACCTCCCTTCCCAAACAGGCACAGCTTGGTCTGCCGCTGCCCTGCCCCGAAGTTAAGGAGGCCCTTCTGATAGGTCAAATATTATATAAATTTATTTTTATGGAAGTATTTTACCAGAAGAATACAATTAGGTTGTGGCTTTTTTTTTTTTTCAGTTATGTCCTTGGTACTCATTTTATCTACCTCACAAGGGAGAAAGGCTCAGAAGACCTTGCCAGGACTAGAACCTGCCACCCTTAGGTTTGAACAGATTCTACATCTGGTGCATATGAGTGTTTGTGTGTGTCAAAGAAATCGAGAACTATTCCATCGGGAGCATATACTAATGGCAGGGTCTCCCAACGTGGACAGATCAAAGTTAAGACACCAGACAAAATTGAACCAAAATCTGCCAACCCGCACTGGACCAACGTGGCAGATTCTGGTCTATTCCCTCAGCAAGGAATCACAAAAATAATGGTCCTTATTCCCCAGCGGCTTGCAAGCTTCTTCCTACAGAAGTAGGAAGGCCAGCTCAATGACAGAGGGTGCTTAGAATGAATGGGGTATATCAGGCAGCCATTGGTCTTTAGACATTGGAAAGCTTAACATTTGATCTATGAGTAGGGTTTCGCACTTAAAGGAACTAGAAGAACTAAACATCATCAACTGGGACGTTATCAGCTTATGTGAGACTTGTAAAAAAGATTACAATTTTGTCAAATTACAAGATGGACACTGGTTATACTATAAAGGAACCAATGTTTGTCCCTTGCAAACAATAAAAACAATATTCAATACTGCTCAGTCTTAAAGTGTTAGTAATGTCCAACAAAAAGTGTTTTGCATATAGAAGAGCTTAAAAAGCTCAGCTATATGCAAAAAACAGTATCTCTCAAACCACTATGGTTTAAGAGATACGGGCGTTTAAAGTTCACTGTCTCCTACTGACAGCTGTAAAGCTGTCAGCAGGAGATCCGTGTTGGTCGACACGGAGGCGCTTGAGAAGTGCCGAGATCTTGTTACTTACAAGGAATCCCTTCATTGGAATGGTGTAAACCGAGTGCTTGAAAACCAGGCACACGCTTTAGACCATTCCAATGAAAGGATTAGTGGTAAATAACAAGATCTCGGCTCTGCTCAAGCGCCTCCGTGTCAGCCAACATGGATCTCCTGCTGACAGCTTTACAGCTGTCAGTGGGAGAGATCAAACTAGAACAGATGATGATCACTTTCAACTTTAAAACAATTTAAGACTGAGAAATCAGTGAATATCATTTTTTTATTTGCAAACATTAAAGTTTATTTCACTTGTATTACCACCAGGGCTTTTACATGTCCATTTTCTCTGTATAAATTTCACCTTCTGCACATTTGATCAGTTGGTTGCCCCTATAATCGGTTTTTCCAGTTCCATGTGGGCTGATCGATTTTTCACCATTTTGAATCAATGTAGTCTAAGCCTTGATCTGTTCACCTGGTGTGACCCTGCCAGGAGTACATTGCTCCCGAAGGCATGGTTTTCACTTTCAGTGACACAAGTAAACACTCCAGTAACAAAAAAAAAATAAAAAATTATATGTTACACACATCTAACACATACAGTGGATATCAAAGTCTACATAATTGTGTTGAAATTACAGCTTTTGATGATGTAAAGAATGAACTCTAGACCGATATCAGAACATTTTTCACCTTTAACACCATTTTGCAACCAACAATATGTGGAAAAGCAAATACATTTCTTGGAAAAATTATTAAAAATAAAATCTGTCAATGCCTTGATTGCATTAAGTGCTCACATTCTTTAACATACTTTAAGGAAGCAGATTTTTCAAGTGAGAGGCCTGTGAAATTTGGGCCTCTGAGCCTCTGTTTGGTGAGGACAAAAAAAAAGACACAGTTTCTTCACCATAGTAGGACTTTGGTGGGCATCTGAAGCAACAAAGTGTTCTCTCCTCCTGTAGCATTGCTAATAATCTGCAGTAGCTCAGGTCCAAACAGGGACTTATCCTTAAAGGGTATTAAGTGATTTCTTGGAAGATTGGTTCACAGACCAAATCTTAAGCCACAAGGTGCATCGCGCATTAACGGAGAAGACGGAGGCTTCTGCAGACAATATGAACACCTCAAAGCCTCAGAAATTTAAGTGTTGGCCTCCTTTATGTTGGCTAAAAAGACCAATGGATCCTCCTTGGAAGCATCTGCACGGACCGCTCCATCATGTGTTCACCCCACACAGCAACAGCCATGTTAATCCAAATAGAGGCAAAAATAGGCCTCAATGCAAACCCAGTGACTGAAAAATTAGCTCTGAGCATTGAATTAAAGGGATAGTAATACTTCATTTTAACTTTATTTTATTTTGTAGGCATTAAAAAAACATGAAGAATGATATAAGTCTTATCTCTGAAACCTTTATGGTTTAAGAGATATTCACAAACAAAGTATCCCCCCCCTGTTCAACCAGATAAGAAGGGAGATGCCCAGGTAGACTGCAGAGAGGGACAATCTTCAATTAAGATAATGGAAAAAGCTGAAAAACTTTTCAAGGGGGGAAGGGCTTTCATTGTTTTCATACAAAGAAAATTGTCCCCTTCTGTTATCTGTACTGTCATACAACCAGACTCACATCTGAGAAGAGATGGCTTACACTAGGAAAAAGGGGCGGGGAGGGGAACTTTGATTGTGAATATCTCATAAACCATAAAGGTTTGAGAGATAAGACTTATATCATTCTTCATGTTTTTTTAATGCCTACAAAATAAAATAAAGTTAAAACGAAGTGTTACTATCCCTTTAAGTTTCTTATTCACCATATCCTTCAGTCCCGTTGCACATGCCAAAAGCAGAGCAGTGGACTTGGCTAGCCTGGAGACTGGGGATCCATAGTAGGGGGAGAAGCCCATTACACCAAAGATGCCTCTGAAAAGAGGTACAGTCTAGAAAATCTCTTGGTGATGGACAAGCTCTTAGCAGGGGGTCTTCCACTCATCCAAAAGTATCTGATCCAGAGTAGCATTAGGGGCAAATACAGCAGAAGACTTCTACGTCTCTGGAAGACATCCGCAGAGGAAGGCCCTTCAACAGGACGTCAGGGAAGGGGGTCTGCCTCATAAGAATCCCCACATATATATATATATATATATATATATATATAGGATATAGATTCCTCCGTAGGAGGAATCTATATCCTATATTCCACTTTCTCACCTCCCCCCCCCCAAAAAAAAATAAATAAATAAGAGCCTCTTCTGAGGAGGAATTTTGAGTGCAGGCATGCTCTGAGATCTAGGGGCCACATACTTGAAGGTAGTGGGGGGGGGGGTCCAGGACTGAAGTATCCCCTGGAGGGATAGAGAAAGTTGGGCCACCGTGGGCAACAGTGATTTCACACAAGCTGTCTCTTGTTCAGTGCTGGAGGGGACCGGAGGAATAGTGGGGGCCACAGCACAGGAGGGACGAAAAGCCAGAATACGCTCTAGTGAGCCCCGTCTGACATGAGGAACAGTAAGCAACGGCGGGTATGAGACGCCCCTGAGTCCTTAGCCTTAAGTCTAGCCCCATGTCCCTTAGAATCGGACATCCTAACAGGAATAGTGTCTACAACTAGCAAAAACACTAGTTACCGTTCAAACTAATAGTTCACCCATGAAAAGCCCGGAAAGTACTTTTCTGGCTGGCGAAGGGTTAATATGGAGAAGAAGAGCAGGGAGAGTTTGCCTCTGTGTAGGATAAGCAAGAGAAAAGTAAAATGGCG
This sequence comes from Rhinophrynus dorsalis, assembly GCA_037306005.1. Taxonomy (NCBI): domain Eukaryota; kingdom Metazoa; phylum Chordata; class Amphibia; order Anura; family Rhinophrynidae; genus Rhinophrynus; species Rhinophrynus dorsalis. The sequence goes on along the minus strand of CM074728.1, from coordinate 1,140,492 downwards.
ACTGCCAATCGAAAGAAGGCCGGCAAAATGGGCATTCTGTGAAATGTAGTCTTCTCTGGTGCCGTTGCCTAGCAATGCCTACAACTTTGTCTGCGGAATGCACTGGACCCCAAAGACACTCAGGACATGAACCGGATGGAAGGGCATGAGGAGACAAGAAGAATGAACCCCCTCTGACTTTTGTATGTCAAACAGTTGCAGAGCTATGTCCCAATGAAGTTCACCCATGGAAGTCAATAGAGCAAAGATGGAGGTGGTGTGTGAACTGTTCTTAAAGTGGCCGCGCACCCAAAAACAGACAAAATTTTGAGGTACCCCAAAAAATCCAATGACTCCAAGGAACATGTGGGAGATACCTAAAAGGCAGGTCCTAAAGGGAAAAGCTCTGGAAAAGTCCCCAACCAGGATAGAACAGCAGAGAAGGGGTTAACAACCCCATTTGCAGCCATCCTTGCTCCATAACTCAGAGGAAGAACAGTATACTATATAATAATTTGGAAATGTATGTTTATCAGAAGCGGTCATGCGCAGTACAGACGGCTGTGTGCGTTGCAGTCATGCTCGGTACAGACTGCCGCCGCGGCTGATAACGGAGCGGGGCGATCCAAAATCAGACCGTAGTTATGCACAGAGAGGACTACAGTCTGAATTCGGAGCACCCTGCTCCGTTATCAGCCGCGGCGGACAGTCTGTACTGAGCATGACTGCACCGCGTCCGTTGCTGCCTGCCACTGTGGCCTGTGTACATGGGCTGTTCAACTAGTACAGTAATAAAATACCCAACATGAGCGCAAGAGGCCAAGGGCTCAGAGAAATCCTCAATATGGAGAGGTACAAGGTAGGAACAAGTGGACCAAGGCACTCAAAGTGTTACTCACCAATCTTCAGTCCTTCAGGTTACCATTGTGAAATAACTTGAGCCCCAAGGGACTCCGCTGGGAGGGAAAGCTTATACTCTCCACAGGGGTGCAAGTTTCACACAGCACCTACACACTGGTCAATCCACTCCAGGGGAAGCCTGGTAATGGTAACTCACCTAATGGGCTGCAAGAGGTCCACACAGCACCTACACACTGGTCAATCCACTCCAGGGGAAGCCCGGTAATGGTAAATAAGAAAAAATCTAAAAGCCAAGCAAAGTGTGTTGGCCATGTTTTCACCTCAGAGAACACATCATAACTGCAGGCGGGGCAAGGGTTGAGCTGGAGAGGAGGCTGGGAGTCTCCACCCACAATTTTGAGAATGTGTTCTGCCCTGCAACGGAGGAATTCAAACCCATGGTACCCGTGTTCCATACTGGATGATAGAGAAATGTATTATACCCTCTATCCTGACCAGAGCCCCTATTCACTCTGAAGAGAGGCAAGCCCCATAGCATGATTATGCCACCTCCACCATGCCTGACAGATGTTATTTCTTCTTTGTGTCATCAGTGGTGTTGGTTTTAATTTAAACAGATCTATGGAATTAAGGCCAAAAGTTCTACCTTTGTTTCATCAGACATTTCGCCACATTGTTTTAGGAGACTGAATAGGACTTCTTGAAGACTATATAGAAGCTTGGATGTTCTTTTTGTGAGAAATGTTTCCTCTTGCCCCCCGACCCCACAGCTCAGACTTGTGAAGAATACAAGAAATAGTTGAAATAAGCAGTGAGTGGCCAGTCACAGCTATAAACTGCTGCACCTAAGGCTGACATCTTGGTAGCCTTTCTGATAAGCTTTCTGCTTGTCTGGTCATCCTGATCTTTGCAATGTCCTGGTGGTGCCATATTTCCTCCATTTCTTAAAGACGGCTGTCACAGACTTGCATAGTAAGTGTAATGCTTTCAACATTTTTATATCCCTCTCCTGATCCGTACGTTTCAACAATATCCCGTAGATAGTTCGTTAGCTCTTTGAGGACCATGGTTGTGTCTGAATTTCTGTCAAGGTAATCCTACAGGACCAGCTGATTTTATTTTGGGCTGATCAGAATCACTTCATTTGATGTAAGGTGAAGGCAGATTATCTTTGTTCATGATCTGAAATATGATTGGTTATAGCTGAACACAGAAATAATCCACACTGTAAATGATGTGTACAATTATGCAACAAAGACGGACAGTTTATTTTTAATTTCTCTTCTATTTGGTTTTCACCTAAATATTGTTGGTTACAATATCTAATTAAAGACGACAAAGTCTGACACGGTTTGTCTTAATATTAGAGTTTACACTGACAAGAGCTGCAATTTCAATACGGCATGTAGAGAGAGATAACTAAAGACATGGGGTCAGCCCTTGAGGACAGCCTAGAGGATAGGACCTGAGTCCCTGTTTTAGCACAGGCTACTTAAAGTGGATCTTTCACCCTAATTCAAGTTTGGATATTTGAAAATTGTATTGAAAACTTCCTATATGTCATGTTAACCAAAAGTCCAGCAGACGTCTAGTTTAGGAAATAAAGTGAAAGTAAACACTTCCTGGTACTGCACAAAGAGGCATTAGCATAAGAAAAGCCATTGAAACCTCTATTAGCATATGACACATCACTGAAAAAGCTTAACTCGCATAGGAAACAAATTATTTGCTTAATTTGAATATGAAAACCCCACTCATGCCACACTGTGCCGCAATCTGCATACATTACCATATGAAAGAAGTGTGACTATCTCCTGAACTGTATGTTTGCTGGCCTTCTGGTTAACTTGACATATAGACAGTTTTTAATGTAGTTATCCCATATGAAAACTTGAATTAAGATGATGATCCACTTTAATCAGTGTCTGACTCATTCTGATTGATTCTCCTGTGCTCCAGCTGAGAAATCCTTCAGCCAGGGGGCCGTAATGTACAAACAAACACATCAGTGGGCTCAGCTGGGGCAGTAATACTCAAAATGCACCACAATTTACGTCAGGGTCCCATTACCTAATGGCTTGGGGGGTGTTGAAGTTATGGGGAGCGCCTGGATTACTGTCTTCATCCTCTGGCCTTTCATCCTCCATATGGGAGAATCCCATTTCATCCTGGAACTGAAAGAACAACATGAAAACGTTTCCAACTTCCACCACAAACTTACACTTATACTTTTATGAAATATGACCACCGGCTGATCACAAACCATCTGAACAGTGACCACCAGGTAACCCCTGCCATTCTGATCATGCCCTCTGACTGACCCTGGCCCACCTGTAATGTAATCTCTAGCAAAAACACAGCAAGAATGTGAAATATATCAGATAGGATGACATGGGGGAGACTGGAAATAAGGTGGATGGGAGCTAATGAGGAGTTAGGGGTCAGTGGGATGGGGAGGGGGTGTTGTACAGACAAAAAGGGAAGTGATAAGATGGAGGGGGCATAGCTGGGATCTCACCGTTTCAAACAACTCCTCCATCAATTCATTGACTTCTTTCTCTGTAAATCAGAAAGGCAATATGTCCACAATTTAGACCGTACATATGTGACTGTCTGATACACAGACACACACACACACACACACACACACACACACACACACACACACACACACACACACACACACACACACACACACACACACACACACACACACCTCTCTCTCCACTGTGTACACAAACAAATCACATTTGTGTAACACTGTCCTTCACCCACACCCCACTCATGCATCAACTTGTATAACTTCCAAGACAGTCTACTTACTTGTGATCCTCACAGCTCTGTCATTGCGGAGATCCTCTGTATCAGGCTCATCCAAATCTTCCAGGATATTATATTCTGGGTCATCATCATCATCAGCCTCATCTGGAAGATAAATGAGAGTTTGCCTACATTTGCAGACTATCACTAGAAGAACGCAAAACCCAGCATCAGGCCAGCAAACAAGGCAAACACCATGCAAGGAACGCAGAGATAAACACCATGAGTAAATAGGGTTAAGCACCAGAAGAGAGCGATGAGAAGGAAGCACAAACACTGAAACCAACAAAGAAGTTATAAATGGATAATGCAAAAGAAAAGCACATAACGGCCAGGTACACTCACCCTCAATCTCCACATCATCCTGCATTAGGCTCTGCAGCCACATTTTCCAGTCTTCATCATCTGCTGTGTTTGGGTCATACATGTCAGGAGTGATATCAGGGGCCTGGAGTTTGGCTTCAAGTTGTCCAATGGGGACGTCCTTCAGGGGCCGCTTTGACCGTGTGCGGAACGCAATGAGGCTCTCATCCAGTGACTGAACAAGAGAGGAAGAGTGTCAGGTCCAAGCCACCCATTCTGACACCCCACAGAACAGTGGGGTTCCAGTGAAACTAGAGTAACCCACCTCAGCAACTAACCTGGAAGGAGTCCATGCATACTGGACTGCTAGCCAGCTCCTCATCCACAGCGTGCAGCTTCTCCATAAATGTGCTGTCTTGTGTGGGTTTCAGCTTGGGAGGCGGTGGTGGCCCCATAGGAACCACTTCAGCACTAATGTGTCTCACAAATCCAGGTGCCCTTCTGTCTACCTAAAAGGACAGCATTATGGTCAGAGGCCCCTGCACCCCCCCACCCACAGAGGCACCTAAGTTAATAAAGTTCCAGCTACACAGGAATATGGCATATACACGTACAACCCACAATCTGTGTTATCCGTCACAGCGACGTCCTATACCCTCCTGTATACCTCACTGTGCTCGTATACATCTCAATGTGCTGCTGTGTACCCATCCTATATAATTCCTGTGTCCCTGTGACCCCCTCCTGTAAAACTCACTGTGCCTCTGTGAACCCCTTCTGTAAAACTCCCTGTGCCAGCGTGGGCCCCTCATGTAAAATTCCCTGTGCTCCTGTGAGCCCCTCCTGCATAATTCTCTGGAGCACAGTGAGTCACTGTTCCCGAGTACTCATCTACATAACTTACTGCACCACTTGTTTACCCCTCCTACAGAACTCATTGTGTCACTGTGTACCCCTCCTACATAACTCATTGTGCCACTCTATAACACTCATGTATAACTTACTGTGCCACTGTGTACCCCTCCTACATAACTCATTGTGCAACTCTATAACACTCATGTATAACTTATTGTATCACTGTGTACCCCTCCTACATAACTGATTTAGCCACTCTATAACACTCATGTATAACTTACTGTATCACTGTGTACCCCTCCTACACAACTCATTGTGCCACTGTGTACCCCTCCTACATAACTCATTGTGCCACTGTGTACCCCTCCTACATAACTCATTGTGCCACTCTATAACACTCATGTATAACTTACTGTGCCACTGTGTACCCCTCCTACATAACTCATTGTGCCACTCTATAACACTCATGTATAACTTACTGTATCACTGTGAACCCCTCCTACATAACTCATTGTGCCACTCTATAACACTCATGTATAACTTATTGTGCCACTGTGTACCCCTCCTACATAACTCATTGTGCCACTCTATAACACTCATGTATAACTTACTGTATCACTTGTGTACCCCTCCTACATAACTCATTGTGCCACTCTATAACACTCATGTATAACTTATTGTGCCACTGTGTACCCCTCCTACATAACTCATTGTGCCACTCTATAACACTCATGTATAACTTATTGTGCCACTGTGTACCCCTCCTACATAACTCATTGTGTCACTCTATAACACTCATGTATAACTTACTGTATCACTGTGTACCCCTCCTACATAACTCATTGTGCCACTCTATAACACTCATGTATAACTTATTGTGCCACTGTGTAACTTATTGTGCCACTGTGTAACTTATTGTGCCACTGTGTAACTTATTGTGCCACTGTGTACCCCTCCTACATAACTCATTGTGCCACTCTATAACACTCATGTATAACTTATTGTGCCACTGTGTACCCCTCCTACATAACTCATTGTGCCACTCTATAACACTCATGTATAACTTATTGTGCCACTGTGTACCCCTCCTACATAACTCGTTGTGCCACTCTATAACACTCATGTACAACTTATTGTGCCACTGTGTACCCCTCCTACATAACTCATTGTGTCACTCTATAACTCATGTATAACTTACTGTGTCACTGTGTACCCCTCCTACATAACTCATTGTGCCACTCTATAACACTCATGTATAACTTACTGTATCACTTGTGTACCCCTCCTACATAACTCATTGTGCCACTCTATAACACTCATGTTTAACTTATTGTGCCACTGTGTACCCCTCCTACATAACTCATTGTGCCACTCTATAACACTCATGTATAACTTATTGTGCCACTGTGTACCCCTCCTACATAACTCGTTGTGCCACTCTATAACACTCATGTACAACTTATTGTGCCACTGTGTACCCCTCCTACATAACTCATTGTGTCACTCTATAACACTCATGTACAACTTATTGTGCCACTGTGTACCCCTCCTACATAACTCATTGTGTCACTCTATAACACTCATGTATAACTTATTGTGCCACTGTGTACCCCTCCTACATAACTCGTTGTGCCACTCTATAACACTCATGTACAACTTATTGTGCCACTGTGTACCCCTCCTACATAACTCATTGTGCCACTCTATAACACTCATGTATAACTTATTGTGTCACTGTGTACCCCTCCTACATAACTCATTGTGTCACTCTATAACACTCATGTATAACTTACTGTGTCACTGTGTACCCCTCCTACATAACTCATTGTGCCACTGTGTACCCCTCCTACATAACTCATTGTGCCACTCTATAACACTCATGTATAACTTATTGTGCCACTGTGTACCCCTCCTACATAACTCGTTGTGCCACTCTATAACACTCATGTATAACTTATTTTGCTACTGTGTACCCCTCCTACAGAACTCATTGTGCCACTCTATAACACTCATGTATAACTTATTGTGCCACTGTGCAACCACCTGTATAAATCCCTTCACTACTGTGGGTCCAAATGCATTAAAGATTGTCTGTTTACCTCTTTGGCCGCTTCTCCTGTTTCCGCAGCCTCTGAAATTTGCTCCATTCTGGGACGTTTGTGTCCGCGAGGTGAGGACGCAGTGCTTTCCACATCACTCTCCAGTAGACTCTGTAAGAATGGGGATGAATCAGAATTTGATTCTCAGACTACCGACTGCTCCACCTGGTATAATTTCAACATGGTCCATCTCATCTGTATAGCCTGGTCACTACCAGTGTATCATCGCCACAGTCCATCTCATCCCTAATGTCTGGTCATTAACAGTGTATCATCACCATGGTCCATCTCATCTGTATAGCCTGGTCACTACCAGTGTATCATCGCCACAGTCCATCTCATCCCTAATGCCTGGTCATTAACAGTGTATCATCACCATGGTCCATCTCATCCCTAATGCCTGGTCACTACCAGTGTATCATCACCATGGTCCATCTCATCCCTAATGCCTGGTCACTACCAGTGTATCATCACCATGGTCCATCTCATCCCTAATGCCTGGTCACTACCAGTGTATCATCACCATGGTCCATCTCATCCCTGATGCCTGGTCACTACCAGTGTATCATCACCATGGTCCATCTCATCCCTGATGCCTGGTCACTACCAGTGTATCATCACCATGGTCCATCTCATCCCTAATGCCTGGTCACTACTAGTGTATCATCACCATGGTCCATCTCATCCCTAATGCCTGGTCACTACCAGTGTATCATCACCATGGTCCATCTCATCCCTAATGCCTGGTCACTACCAGTGTATCATCACCATGGTCCATCTCATCCCTAATGCCTGGTCACTACCAGTGTATCATCACCATGGTCCATCTCATCCCTAATGCCTGGTCACTACCAGTGTATCATCACCATGGTCCATCTCATCCCTAATGCCTGGTCACTACCAGAGTATCATCACCACGGTTCATCTCATCCTTAATGCCTGGTCATTAACAGTGTATTACCAACACAGTTTATCTCATCCCTAATGCCTTGTCACTACCAGTGTATCATCACCACGGTTCATCTCATCCCTAGCCCTGCCACAATGCGATTTCACAAAGGTCCATCTCACCCCCCAGGGCAGAGTCACTTCCCAGTGTACCGACACCACTTTCCATCTCACCCCCGTGTCCTGTCACTACCCAGTGTATAGTGTTCACAGTCCATCTCACTGCCCAGTGCCCCGTCACCACCCAGTGTATTGTCGTTGCAGTCCATCTCAGCCCCTGTGCTGCACAACTACCCAGTGTGCTGTCTCCGCTTTACATCTCACCCCTACTCCCCGTCACTACTCCGTATACGGCCATAAAGGTCTATCTCACTAACTAATATACTGTCACCACAGTCCATCTCACCCCTTCAGCTATATAACTACTCAGTGTAGTCTTGCCACAGTCTAACCTCGCCCCCAGTGCCCTGTCACGAGGGATTAGTGTTACCATGTTCCATCTCGCCCCCTAGTGCCCCATCAATATCCAGTGTAATGTCACCCCTACTGCCCTTCCACTGTCACTTGTGCCCTGCCAAATGTAGAAAGACAAAGTCATGCAAATGTATCAAAAAGCATCAACGTAACATTCTCTGACTTCATTGGGACATTTGTTTTTCAAGTACAGGGTGGTTGATCTGCTCCAGTACTACTCCAACTTAAATTTTGTAAATGTATACTGGCATTTTCAGGTTTTGCTAAAGGTGTTAAGTGTCACCCTAAGGCACGTTTATTTATTTAACAAAGTAGTAACAGAGGCTTTAAGTGAGCTTACTATTCATTCCTTTTCTCTTAGTTCATGTGGAACACGGGAACCATGGGGGTAAAGTCCCCACCCTTCCTAGAGTGCAGGGCACCTCTAAAAACCAATGCCTCTGAGGTGGAGACACCCATCTTCTACATACAGTGTTTATGGAAAGCAAAGCAACAAGTGAGAGAGGAAAGAGGGAATTCACCCAAACAGAGAATCCAAGAGGACCCCTCTGCCAAGAGACTCAAACCACCGTTTGACAAAAAATGAGTAACTAATGAGCTCATTACTCACAAAGTATATTATTTATATATATATATATATATATATATATATATATATACACACACACACACACACACACACACACACACACACACACACACACACACACACACACACACACACGATATACTCTTAGAAGGGTCTGTGCCCTTTCTCTGTGTTTTGTTTTAGTGACTGTGTGGTTTTGCGCACTCCACTGGTGCATTAAGGGGCAGCTACCTCTGGAGGCATTTCTGTCACCAGATTGTAAAAGAGCCGGGACATTAAGTGTTTGGCCCTCCGGATTTACCGAGGAGGAAGACTTTGGATCATTGGATAGTGAAAAGTGTGTTATTGTAAATGTAAAATTCTCCAGTGCAGTTAAATTTGAGAGTGGAGTACCTCAGGGTTCAGTACTTGGGCCTCTGCTTTTTCAAATGTTAATACATTACCAAGAAATAGATACAGAAACAAAATATAAATATTTGCAAATGACACTAACTTATGCAGGGTAATTAATTCAGAACAGGATATTTGTTCTGTATAGAGGGATTTACATAAAATGCAGATTGGGTAAATAAATGTAATATGAAGTTTAATGTAGTAAAGTGTAAAGTCATGCATCTGGGGAGAAAAAACCCTATGCTAATTATAAACTTAGTGGAATAACTTTAGGGGACTTGTTGCTAGAGAAAGACCTAGGAATAAACTATAATGAGGAACGATTAGACAAACTTGGTTTATTTACTCTACAGAAAAGACAACTAAGAGAAGGTCTTATCACAATGTACAAGTATATGAGAGGCCAATACAAGTATCTGTCTGGTGAGCTATTCATTCCAAGGCCTGATCAAATAACCAGGGGACTCCCCTTGAGATTAGAGGAAAGGAGGAATTTCAGCCAAGGGAAGGGTTTTTTTTACAGGGTTTTTTTGTGGAATCCCTTTGTTATGGCAGATGCAATAGATACTTTAAAGAGAAGATGAGATACAATTCTTTCAAGAGGGAACATACAGGGTTGTACTGTGTATTAGTAGGAAAAACAGGACGTTCACGTGAAGACTAACTTATTAGACAGCAGGAAAGGTTATATAATTCTCACTTCTCTGGTTATGAGGCAATGGTTTATCTTGATGGACCTGTGTCTTTTTTCAACCTAATTTACAACATTACTTAAATCTGAGCTTAGGATGCGGGAGTAGAGTGGAAAGGAGGAAGAAGTCTCCACCTCAGAGACATTTTATTTAAGCATTCTGCAATCCTGTCTTCCACACTGGATGACAGAACTGTTTTTGGTCCCATATGGTGCAGATGGTTTTCTATGCAATCACTTGTTTGTTCACCAATAAGACCCAGTGTTCCTTACTGGAAGTTCCAGCCTGAGTTAGGTGAGTGAGGGGACAGTGACACACAGCTCATGTATTTTTATTTCCTCTTTTGTTTTAAACTGACCAATGATTCCATGCTGTCTCACATATTATGTAATTCTAACACCCCTGCTATATAAAACAGTTCATCACCAATATGTCACACCGCTATGCCTCTCTCTCTACTGACCTCTTCTGCAGTCTCATCTTCCTCTTCTTCCTCCGGACAATATTCTTCATCCGATGAATCTTCCTCTTCCAGTGGAATGTCTACAAATTGAGGGGCCTGTAACAAAGATAAAGAGAGACATGTTACACCTATCATCATTTCTAACTGGTGTGTGAAGAGCCCACAATGAAAACCTTACTGAGACTATTGTAGACAATGCCTATGCCCTGGTACCTACTGTAAAAAAAAAAGAAAAACAAAACCAAAAGAAACAGCTTGACATGATGAAAAAGCGACAAGAAATGAAGATAAATGGTAATATTAGAAACAGGGTACATTATATAGAAATGTGCAAGACCATAAGGAAGTGCATAACAGAAGAAATACTTACATTCAATGTTGAGCTCCTCAAAAGGACACTGGGAGCAAATGAAGGGCTAAAGAAACCAAAATGAAAGATGGCCACACATAGGAGCCACATGTTTGCATTAAAGCTTGGAGATGGTTCAACAGCAATAACTCTACAACAAATAGAAGGATGAAGGACAACAACTGAATGGAGAGGCTGAAGCTGTGACAGAAGGTTTTTTTTTTTTCTTTTTAAAAAAAGCTTTATTAGAAATGGGTCGTAATATACAACAGGGGCATGAATACATTTCTTTATACAATGTCATAGCATTGTAAAATCAATAGGATAAACTTCTGACAAGAGGTCTGCTTAACAGCATACCATGAAAATATTGAGACATACGCAATCACCTGCAAGTGGAGCCAATAACCTTATCACCGGACTCCAAAAATGTCTGGAAGAGCATACCCTCATGCCAAAAAGTATTGATAGAAGTGGAAGCTCTGTTAAACTCAATGAAAAATGGCAAAGCAGTTGGACCTGATGAAGTTACTATTGAAATGCTGAAAAACAGTCACCCCTTATTTAAAGCCCTAGCTAAACTATTTTCAAAATGCCAACTACTCGCAAAGTGCATGGAACATGTTAAAATGCAGAAGTCATCCTCCTGCACAAAAAAGATAAGTTACATTAAAAACAAACTACCAACCAATAAGCCTGTCGCCGGTGGTGTACAAGATTTTCACAAAGATAATATCAAAAAGAATGGACGTGGAAAAACCTAAAGAAAAAGCAGACTTCGGGAGCGGATCCCCCAATCAATATATGAACATGCACCTGAATCAATACAGGTCAACAATAATAAAGTCCAGATCAACATAGGAAAAGGAGTCTGACAAGGAGGCACAATCTCCCTGAAACTATTTTCTGCTCCTTTAGTTGATGTTTTCAACAAACTAAATTGGGACCAAATGGACTTAACAGCAATGGAGACTGCCTACATCACTTAAATTTTGCAGACAATATCATACTCTTTGCCAGTAGTCCTGAAAAACTGCAACAATGCATTTTAGAGCTACAACAGGAAAGCAAAAGTTTTGTCTGAAGATGAAGATCAACAAAATACAAGTCATGTGTAACACATTTACCATACCAAGGAAAATCACAGTACATGGACTAGAAGAAGTGGACAAATATATTTACCATGGACAGGAAAGGTTAACAGAAGGAAACCCCATAAAGGGATAGCAAGCATTTGGAAAACTTACTATAGTCTTTAAGACAAATTTACCACACTTTGCAGAGTAGTAGTCATTTTGAAAATAGTGTAGCTAGGCCTTTGAATAAGGGTTGACCTCTGGCTTCCAACATTTTAATAGTCACTTTATCAGGTTCAGCTGTTTTGCCATTCTTCATTTATTTTTACTGCAGCTTCTACTACCAAAATTTCTGGCACAGCTTCAGCCTCTGCAGTCAGTTGTTGCCCTTCACCCTTATAAAGATTTCAATATAATTCTTCCACTCTTTTTACTATTGGTTGATGAGTTTTTGCTGTTGTACAATCTCCAAGCTTTAATGCAGTCATTTGGTTCCTATGAGTGGCCATCTTTTGACTGGAATGGTCTTCCAGTGTCCTTTTGATGAGCTCAATATTGAAATTGTACGTTTCTTCTTTTATGCATTTCTTTATGTTCTTACACATTTCTACATATTCTGCCCGGTTTCTAATATTACCATTTTGCACTCACTAAATCGCCAATGACTCATTTGAATATGGAAGTGCAGTTTAATGAGACGTCGTATTCACATGGGCGTGTTTAAATGTAAATGTGGTCCATCGTCACTTGCACTAAGCTCCACTAACAGCCTCTGCTGTTAGATTTCACTGTCCCAACATTGCCAACCTATGGAGCCAGGGTGCATTTCTGTACTCACTGAAACAGCTGTCAGTGGGCTATTTGCCAATCAGTTGTGTCATGTAAATAAAGGACTCGAAAGGGTATGTGTCCCCTTTATTGTATAATTACGCCAGTTCTAAATACATCAGCCTCTTTGTATATTTTTTGTTACTTGACATGTAATTTACGGACAGCAGTTCGAGTACTACCGAATTCCATAATGCAGTTCTGTGTCATACCAATCAGCATTATTCATCTATTTTATGTTTTCTTGTAGTCAACTACTTGTATTCAGTTCACGTGCACATAACAGCAACGGGTTTCCTTCAAAGCTCGTAAGCCTTGTGAAAGGTAGACTTAATCAAAGAAGCAATAGTGACCTTAGACACAGCCATACCACCCCTAGGACCCTCAGGAATGACAAACAATGCATCAGTCCTACTGAAAGATTCCATATGGTGACCATAGAATTTGAGGCAACATACCACATCTAACAAGTGGAGATCCCTCTCCTTGTCAGATTTAGGGTCAGGACAAAATGAAGGCACAACATTCTCCTGATCGATGTGGAACTCAGAGACAACCTTAGGGAGAAAATCCTGGGAGGTTCGAAGAACAGTCTAATCCTTATGTAACACCAGGAAAGGAGGTCTGCAGGACAAGGCCTGCAATTCAGCAACTCTGCGGACAGATATCACAGCCAGAAGAAAGGCCATCTACCACGTCAAAAGGCACAGAGGAATGGTAGCCAAGGACTCAAAAGGGAGGCCGCTGCAAGACTCTCCAAACCAGATTAAGGTCCCACTGGGAAGTGGAAGCCTTATAGGCAGGGAAGGCATAAGCAACGCATTGAAAGAAGACCTTGGCATCTGGCAAGTTGGCAATGCATCTCTGAAAAAAACAAAAAACAAAACAAAAAAAAAACAGAAAGAGTGGAAGTCTGAACCTTCAAGGAGCAACGACTGAGCCCTTTGTTCACACCATCCTGTAAAAAAGACAGGATCACTGGGAGATCAAACTCTTGTGAGGACAGGTCCCTGTCAAAACACCAAGACTGAAAAATGGACCAAACCCTATTGTAGGCTTTGAAAGAAACTGGTTTCCTAACCTGGATAATAGTGAAGACCACCTTAGGTGAGAACCTTTCCGTCTTAGGATGGAGGTTTCAACAGCCATGCCATCAAAGCCATGTGCTCCACACCCTCCTTCCAAAGATAACCCTGAAGGAGGAGATCTGGTCTGAGTGGCAGTGGAAACAGATCGCAAATGGAGAGAGCCACAAGTTCTGGGAACAAGGGCTTCCAGAGACAATATGGGTCAATCAAGATGACCGCCAGACCGTCCATACAAATCTTTCTCAACAGGGAAGATGTAGGCCAGATTAAAACGCCAGGGGATCACCAGTGCATCCACGGCAAAGGCCCGAGGATCCCTCAAACCGGAGCAAAACAGCTGAACCTTCCTGTTGTTCCTGGTGGCCATCAGGTCTATCTGACGAAAACTCCACAGCTGCACCAACAGGTTGAAAACTTCTGGGTGGAGCTCCCACTCTCCTGGGCCCACCCTTTGATGGCTGAGGAAGTCCACCCGGACATTGTCTACCCCTGGAATGTACACAGTGGAAATAGCCAGAACGTGATCTTCTGCACAAGGCAAGATAGGCTTGACCTCTAACCAAGCAGAAGCGCTTATTGTGCCTCCTTGCTTGTTGATGTATGCCACGTAGCGTTGTCCGACTGGACGCGGACACGACAATCCTTCAGTGGAGAGGACCAGTACACCAGAGCATGATGAATCTCACAGAGCTCCAGAACATTGATGGACTGTAGTATCCTCCTCAGTTCGTCTTCCCTGGACCCCCAGATGACCCAGGACAGCTCCCCAGTCTCTGAGGCTGGCATCCATCTTCACAAAGGTCCAGTCCTGGATCACAAAGGGTTTCCCCTTCTCCAGGATGGACCTATCAAGCCACCAAAGCAGGTCCTGCCTCACCTCCAAAAGAGGGACACACTGAGATCCAAAAGATCCGGATTCCCATGGCAAGCAGGGATAGTGAACCTCTGGAGCTCCCTGGTATGAGTCAAGGAATACAGTACTGCCTCCATTGTGGAAACCATGTGGCCCATCAGAGTCAAACACTTGTGGACCGGAGCTGAGGGCCACTCCAGAGAGCAGGATATCCCTTGGCAAATATTGAACCTGAGACCAAGGAAAACCAGGACCTGAGAGGGGACTGGAGCAGATTTCTCCATATTCAGAATCCACCCACGGTGGAGGAGAATCTGAGAACAGTCTTGGATGTGCTGGTCCAGGGGTTCCTCGGACAGCGCCTTTAGTAGAAGGTTGTCCATGTAGGGAGTCACCTGAATCCCCCGGGTATGCAGAAAGGCAATAAATGCCCCTAAGACTCTGGAGAACACCCAAGGAGCAAAGGTAAGCCCAAAGGCAGAGCGATGAACTGGAAGTGCCCCAAGTCACAGGCGAACCTGAGGTACTTCTGGCTGTCCGGATGAATCGGGACATGCAAGTATGCATCCTGCAAATCCAGAGAGGCCAAGAACTCTCCTGGACATATAGCCATGATGACAGGGTGCAAGGATTCCACCTTGAAGTTTGTAGTCTCCACAAAGGAATTGAGGTCCAAGATAGAACGACTGCCTCTGTCCCTCTTGGCCACATCAAATAGGTTTGAATAGAAACCTAAACCTCTCTCGAGGAGGAATCTTGTCCAAGAGAGCATGAACCGTCTCGCTGAAAAGACGCCGCTTTTCTTGACTGGAAGAATCTGTAGTGAGGACTAGATTTGAAGGGAATCCAGTACCCTTCCAAAACCACCTGTAAAACCCACTGATCCCCAACAGTGGCTGCCCAGGCGTCTGAAAAATGGCGCAGGCGCCCACCCACCGAGAGCTGCGTACCAGGATTCTGTGAGTCATACGGAGGCAGACTTTCCAGACTTGGACTTGGCGGTGGCATGCTTTGAGTGCCACTGCTGTCTGGGCTTGGTGGCCGGATGAGGAGTGCTAGCCTGAGACACGATCGGATTTGACCCTTGCGCTTCGTTTTGTTTCCTTGCCAAGTTAGGGTGCTTGGAAACCTGAGGCAACAGAGCATTCTTGCCGCCAGTGGCCTCACTGATAATCTGCTTCAGTTCAAGCCCAAAGAGATTTGCCCTGAAAGGGGAGAGAAATCAGTGACGTCTTAGATGATAGGTCCGCAGACCAAATCTTCAGCCATGTGTGTCTAGCAGAAACAGAGAAGGTGGAAGCCTTAGCCGCAAGTTTGACAGCATCAAAAAGAGCATCAGTGACCCGTCAGAGCCTCAGACATGTTGGCCAAGAGGGCTAATAGGCCCTCTTTAGGGGCACCTTTACTGATAGCCTCAGTAAGTTGTTCGCCTCAGATGGCAATGGCCATAGTGACCCAAACAGAATCCAGAGTAGGCCTCAAGGCAGCACCAATGTCAGCAAATTTAGACTTCAGGATAGGTCCCAGCTTCCTATCAGTCATATCCTTCAATGGCGTGGAGTCAGCCTAGGGTAGAGCAGTACACTTAGAAAGTCTAGAAATAGGGAGATCAACCCGAGGAGGTGTACCCACTGAGCCAAAGCTGCCTTGGAGAAGGGGGTACAGCTTGAAGAATCTCTTGGAAAGAGAAAGGCACCTGTCAGGGGATTTCCAATCATCCAGGATAACCTGGTCCAGAGTGGCTTCGGGCGGAAACACAGTGAGGGATTTCGAACACTTAGAAAGAAGTCAGGCCTTAATGAGGCCCTCAGCAGAGTGCGCAGGGTCAGCCTCAAAGGGGTCACCATAAGCATATGACAAAGCCCCTTCTTCTCACTCCCCTTCCTCCGCATCTTCCTCAAAGGAGTCCACCTCAGAGGTTTCTGTATCATCAGGAATGACAGGGGCCTTAGGGGCCACAAACTTGAAAGCAGGGGGCTTCCAAGAATGGAGGACCCCCTGAGGAGAAAGAGGAAACTGTGTCATAGAGGACTAAGTCCTTGACCCAGAGTGGCTCTTGTTCAAGGCTGGAGGGCCTGGTTGGAGTTGTAGGGGCCACAGCGCATTAGGGGCATAAGTATCCTGAGTATTCTCTAGGGAGCCCCGTTTGGCATGAGGAACAGTAAGCAAGGGGGGGGGGTGTCAAAGATGTCCCCGAGTCCATTGCCTTAGGTCTAGCCCCATGTCCTTTTGGATCCGACATCCTAACAAGAGAAGTGTCTAAACAGTATTAGAAACCCAAATACTGTGACCCAGATTAAAATATCACCTCAGAAAGCCC
The DNA here is from genome assembly GCA_037306005.1 of Rhinophrynus dorsalis. Lineage (NCBI taxonomy): Eukaryota > Metazoa > Chordata > Amphibia > Anura > Rhinophrynidae > Rhinophrynus > Rhinophrynus dorsalis. The sequence goes on along the minus strand of CM074728.1, from coordinate 1,123,502 downwards.
AAGAAAGTAGCTGGAAGGCGAACGGTTAACCTGAGAAGGAGAGTAAGGAGAGACAAGCCTCAGCATAGGATACTCCAGCAAAGAGAGTAAGAAAATGGCATTTGAAATCACAGCCTATCAGAAGAAAGCCCATGAAACAGGCATTCTGGGATTTGTAATTAAGTCTCTCTGCTGTTACCTAGTATACTTGAACCTGAAGTAGGGGGGCCCTAGGGGCCCCAAAGACCTGGGCATGTGAACCGGATCATAGGGCAAGAGTAGACAAGAAGAAAGAGCCCTCTCTCAACTCTGTAAGTGAAGCGGTTGCAGAGATATGTCCCAAAGCAGTTTGTCCCATAGAAGTCAAAGGAGCAAGTGCGGCCACACAGTAAAGCGTGCCTTTGCCAAATATAAATATATATAGTAAAAAAAAATTAAAATCTAAATTTTACCAAAATTAATAAAACTACCCAAATACCCAAGGGAACATGTAGGGATAATTAACAACATACAATCGTAGAAGGAGAAGCCAAAATAATCCCCATAAACCGGAGAAACCAGAAGGGAAGGGGTTAAATAAAAACAATGCAGCCATCCAAGCTCCAAAAACCCTGGGATCAAACCAATAAGATACCAAATATGAGTGCAGGACTTTAATACTCCTATAAGACCCCTGTGTGGAGGGGAACAGTGGGACAATTGGACCATGGCACTCAAAGGGTTGCTCACCTTTTACTTGACTTCTGTCTTCAGTTTACCATTGAGGAGAAAAGAGCCTCAGAGAGACACAGTCAGGAGAGAGGAACATGGGCTGCATGATTCTCTCCACAGGGTACAAGGGTCCACAACAGCACCTGTACACTGGGCAATCCTCCAGGGGAAGCTAGTAATGGTAATCCGCCTAATGGGGGAATTCGAACCCGCCCCCCCATATCTATTAAGAAAATAATTTAAACAATTCTAAAACTAAGCAGAAAAGTTTTCACCCTCTATCCAGGTTACTGGAACAAGTCTATCTGAGGCAGGGCTAGTGGGATAGCCTGATAAGGAGGAAGGGGAATCTCCACCCACAATGTCTAGAACTGCTCCAGCCTACAGGGAGGAGCTGTCACCTCCCCACTGTACCTGTATGTCATATTGGATGACAGATAAAGGTTAAGTACATTCAGGTAGAGAGAAACATTATGGATTAACTTGAACACAATATGGATTAAATATCGAAATCAATAGGCAGCATTTATAGAATTATGTCAAAGGAGAAATGTTGATGTTTAGTGATTTAATATCTCTTTCCCTTTCATTTATCGCATCCTTTCCCTATTTCTTCTCCAACTCCCCTCTTTACGCTACCCCCAGCCTGTGCACTCAGCTCTGTCACCTCAATCTCTGTATCCCAGCCTGTGCACTCAGCTGTCACCTCAATCTCTGTGTCTCACCCTGTGCACTCAGCTGTCACCTCAATCTCTGTGTCCCACCCTGTGCACTCAGCTGTCACCTCAATCTCTGTACCCCACCCTGTGCACTCAGCTGTCACCTCAATCTCTGTATCCCACCCTGTGCACTCAGCTGTCACCTAAATCTCTGTGTCTCACCCTGTGCACTCAGCTGTCACCTCAATCTCTGTGTCCCACCCTGTGCACTCAGCTGTCACCTCAATCTCTGTATCCCAGCCTGTGCACTCAGCTCTGTCACCTCAATCTCTGTGTCCCACCCTGTGCACTCAGCTGTCACCTCAATCTCTGTATCCCACCCTGTGCACTCAGCTGTCACCTCAATCTCTGTGTCTCACCCTGTGCACTCAGCTGTCACCTCAATCTCTGTGTCTCACCCTGTGCACTCAGCTGTCACCTCAATCTCTGTGTCCCACCCTGTGCACTCAGCTGTCACCTCAATCTCTGTGTCCCACCCTGTGCACTCAGCTGTCACCTCAATCTCTGTATCCCACCCTGTGCACTCAGCTGTCACCTCAATCTCTGTATCCCACCCTGTGCACTCAGCTGTCACCTCAATCTCTGTGTCTCACCCTGTGCACTCAGCTGTCACCTCAATCTCTGTGTCTCACCCTGTGCACTCAGCTGTCACCTCAATCTCTGTGTCCCACCCTGTGCACTCAGCTGTCACCTCAATCTCTGTGTCCCACCCTGTGCACTCAGCTGTCACCTCAATCTCTGTATCCCACCCTGTGCACTCAGCTGTCACCTCAATCTCTGTATCCCACCCTGTGCACTCAGCCGACACCTCAATCTCTGTGTTCCAGCCTGTGCACTCAGCTGTCACCTCAATCCCTGTGTCCCACCCTGTGCAGTCAGCTCTGTCACCTCAATCTCTGTGTCCCACCCTGTGCAGTCAGCTCTGTCACCTCAATCTCTGTGTCCACCCTGTGCACTCAGCTCTGTCACCTCAATCTCTGTGTCCACCCTGTGCAGTCAGCTCTGTCACCTCAATCTCTGTGTCCCACCCTGTGCAGTCAGCTCTGTCACCTCAATCTCTATGTCCCATCCTGTGCACTCAGCTCTGTCACCTCAATCTCTGTGTCCACCCTGTGCACTCAGCCCTATCACCTCAATCTCTGTGTCCACCCTGTGCAGTCAGCTCTGTCACCTCAATCTCTGTGTCCCACCCTGTGCAGTCAGCTCTGTCACCTCAATCTCTATGTCCCATCCTGTGCACTCAGCTCTGTCACCTCAATCTCTGTGTCCCACCCTGTGCACTCAGCCGACACCTCAATCTCTGTGTTCCAGCCTGTGCACTCAGCTGTCACCTCAATCCCTGTGTCCCACCCTGTGCAGTCAGCCCTATCACCTCAATCTCTGTGTCCCAGCCTGTGCAGTCAGCTCTGTCACCTCAATCTCTGTGTCCCACCACCCTGTGCAGTCAGCCCTGTCACCTCAATCTGTGTCCCACCCTGTGCACTCAGTTCTGTCTCCTCAATCTCTGTGTCCCACCCTGTGCAGCAGCTCTGTCACCTCAATCTGTGTCCCACCCTGTGCACTCAGTTCTGTCTCCTCAATCTCTGTGTCCCACCCTGTGCAGTCAGCTCTGTCACCTCAATCTCTGTGTCCCACCCTGTGCACTCAGCTCTGTCACCTCAATCTCTGTGTCCACCCTGTGCACTCAGCTCTGTCACCTCAATCTCTGTGTCCACCCTGTGCACTCAGCTCTGTCACCTCAATCTCTGTGTCCCATCCTGTGCAGTCAGTTCTATCACCTCAATCTCTATGTCCCATCCTGTGCAGTCAGCCCTGTCACCTCAATCTCTGTGTCCCACCCTGTGCACTCAGCTCTGTCACCTCAATCTGTGTCCCACCCTGTGCACTCAGCTCTGTCACCTCAATCTGTGTGTCCCACCCTGTGCAGTCAGCTCTGTCACCTCAATCTCTGTGTTCCAACCTGTGCACTCAGCTGTCACCTCAATCTCTGTGTCCACCCTGTGCACTCAGCTCTGTCACCTCAATCTCTGTGTTCCAACCTGTGCACTCAGCTGTCACCTCAATCTGTGTCCCACCCTGTGCACTCAGCTCTGTCACCTCAATCTCTGTGTCCCAGCCTGTGCAGCAACTCTGACACCTCAATCTCTATGTCCCATCCTGTGCAGTCAGTTCTGTCACCTCAATCTCTGTGTCCCAGCCTGTGCAGTCAGTTCTGTCTCCTCAATCTCTGTGTCCCACCCTGCGCAGTCAGCTCTGTCACCTCAATCTCTGTGTCCCACCCTGCGCAGTCAGCTCTGTCACCTCAATCTCTGTGTCCCACCCTAAGCACTCAGCTGTCATCTCAATCTCTGTGTCCACCCTGTGCAGTCAGCTCTGTCACCTCAATCTCTGTGTCCCACCCTGTGCACTCAGCTGTCATCTCAATCTGTGTCCCACCCTGTGCACTCAGCTCTGTCACCTCAATCTCTATGTCCCACCCTGTGCACTCAGCTGTCATCTCAATCTCTGTGTCCCACCCTCTGCAGTCAGCTCTGTCACCTCAATCTCTGTGTCCCACCCTAAGCACTCAGCTGTCATCTCAATCTCTGTGTCCCACCCTGTGCAGTCAGTTCTGTCACCTCAATCTCTGTGTCCCACCCTGTGCACTCAGCTCTGTCACCTCAATCTCTATGTCCCACCCTGTGCACTCAGCTCTGTCACCTCAATCTCTGTGTCCCACCCTGTGCACTCAGCTCTGTCTCCTCAATCTCTGTGTCCCACCCTGTGCAGTCAGTTCTGTCTCCTCAATCTCTGTGTCCCAGCCTGTGAAGTCAGGCGATCTCTGCTCTCCCACCTCTGTGTAATGGTTTTTATTGTTGGAACACTTTCAGTGCGACAGGGGTATGCAATGCACATCCCTATGGTGTTGAAAAGGTTAAGAGTGCAACAAGGGTTGTGATGTTGGGCTTAGTGCATCCTCTCCGCTCCCTCATTGGGCAAGTGGAGGAGCCAAGAGGATGTGCTGAGACTTCAGAGTATTTGAACTACTGATGATGTCTGAGGGAGGGTATCCCTTACACATCACAACCAATCCGACAACCCTGCATGCTAATGACCAGATCCAACCCCCTCCGACTGCATGTTTAATTATTAGTATATATATGACAATGTGTGTCTCCATCTCCAAGGCAAAGTGCTGCCACACACACAACATCATAGCATCGCCCCTTAGTGCATCTTCCCCCTGGAGGAAGAGGAGACACCAGCATCTTGACACATCTGGAGAACTGAGGAGTCAGCAAGTGGGGGAGGAGGACATTTCTCCACAAGTTCCTATGTCTGTTGGGGAGAAATCATCATACCTCCCAACATTTCAAATGGCCAAAGAGGGTTTTGGTTCAGGTGGTGTTGTTGGGAGCAGAAGCTGGAGGGAGGAGCATTCCCAGGGTGGGAAAGAGGGATTTGAATCTCAAAGAGGGACATCTGGAAGGAGTGAATCATGAGCACGTGTTAAGGAGACATACGCAAGTGCACATGGAGGCATCAACTCCCCATCACTCCAAGATTATAGGGAAGTGGACAACTAACCCTATTTGCAAGTTAAGATACTCCCAACATCTCCGCAAAAAGCCTAAAATGTCCAGTCAGACCAGGTGCTTGTCTTGATTCATTAGACATGTGGTGCACACCTATTGAAGAATAAAGTCTCTTCTCACAGAAAAATCACTCACCTTTACCTCACTAGTCTTCTTAATAGGAGACAAATTCCAAGTTGGAATCACCTGAGGGATGAAAATGTAACATGTCAGACCAGTTTCTGCTGCCCACACATTTTGCAGTGGGCAAACAAGGTAATTTATGTAAGAACTCACAGTCTGATAGTTACCCTTCAAACACTCACTGATATTGTTGCACACAGAAGGGCAAATAGAGACGAGAGAAAGAGAAGGAAGAGCAAAACTGGGGCAAATAATTCACAGCAATTTAAATGGAGCTTTTCAGTCCTTGAATGCCATCCCTAATCCATTGCGAGAACGGTTTTGTAGACCTCTTAGCCGTCAGGTTTTTATGACACCCAACTGAATCAATGGAAGTTTTGTGAATGTTTAGTTCTCCCATATAATGCAGTTGGTTTGCTCCAGAATTGCTCGCCTTTACTTTGTACATGCTGCCCACAATCTTTCGATTAAAAACACTCACCACCCCTTTCTCTACCACCTCCTTTAACTTTGAGCGTGTCATCTTGGGCTCCTAGAAAGAAACATTATTAGACTGGTTATCATGCATGTAGATAATGAAATGCATATATTATTATACACACACATATACACATAACAATATGCTGTCTTTAAGAGCCATACACACGCCATACACATACGGTTTGTCCCTATTGTTTGGGAACCCGCAGCTTGGTTGCCCCTACATTCTGTTGAATTCCTTTGCCACTGCTGAAACTTCACATTAACTCAAAGGTAGTTTCTAACCATTATGACTGCTTTGAAGGCTTTCACAGAAGAAGCTATCTATTCTGTATGAGCTTTCCATGAAGTCCTATAGAAAATGCTCAGCGTGAATACTGGACAATGTGGAAAAACAGATACACAGACAAGATGCCCAAGTTTATTAAAGAAACTGAAAGGCAACCCCAAAATAAATGAATATTGGCAATTCAGTCTAAATCTGTGGTTCCCAAACCTGTCTTCAAGTCCCCCACCAAAAACAGTTCATGGTTTCAGAATGCCCTCTGAAAAGCCCAGATGGGCCGATCATTAACTGGGGAGGCCATCAGTATGACTAAAATACAGACTGATCCACCTGTGATCATGTGAGGAGATTCCATACTGAAGGGGAGGCTCCTAGACAGGTTGTGAAACCACTGATCTAAGGAAATAGTCATCAGTATAATGTATTTGATAAGTTACAGAAAAAACTTCCCTGAACCGGAGAAAACAGAGCTTCAGAAAAAAGGGTATTTTTGTATTTGGCAATAAATCCTTTTCTCTTAATCCATTAAAGGGATAGTAATACTTAAAATGTAAAAAAAAATATGTTGTAGGGTTTATCCCCCTGAGTAAAACAAGAGTACTCCCACTGCTGAAAGGTGTTTCATTCAAAAGTTATTAATTTTCAAAGTTGATTTTTTTAGGTGTAATATCACAGTGGCCTGAAATTGTACAGTGGCGCTGTTGCTACACGATCCTATGGACAGCTCTGGTCAGTTGACCATAAATCTCCATAGGATGGTGTAGCAACAGCGCCACTGTACAATTTCAGGCCACTGTGATATTGCATATAAAAAATTCAACTTTGAAAATTAATAACTTTTGAATGAAACACCTTTCAGCAGTGGGAGTACTCTTGTTTTACTCAGGGGGATAAACTCTACAACATATTTTTTTTTACATTTTAAGTATTACTATCCCTTTAAAGGATGAAGGGACCATGGGGTATATGAGCTCCTCCCTACAGGAATCAGTGCCCTCTTGATGATACTCCTCCCACTTCCAGGTGCCTACACCCTTCCACCAATTCAACGGAGGTCAGTTTTCATATAGTAAAGTCAGGAAGGGAACAGACACCAGACCAGAGCCGCCAACAAATAGCAGGGCATCCCTACCTACCTTCTGCGAGCTGGATGCCCTACATCCCTCAAAGAAAATAATTTATTGGTAAATTAAAAAAAAAAAAAAAAAACCCTTTTCTCAAGTCACTGAGGAATGCAGGACCATGAGGACGCTCCAAAGCAGTCCAAAAATAGAGGGAGGGAAACAACTAATGAACAATGGCCTGCAAAACTTTGTGGCCAAATCTGGGATCTTGAGATGTCAAAACGGATTTTTTACTTACCAATAAATCTTTTCACTTAGTTCATTGAGAGCTGCAGGGACATGGGGTTAGCAGCATGCCTACAGGATGCAGGGCACTAAGAAAAACATCTCCCACTTCCTAGTTCTTAACCCCTCCCCCTTCAGCTCTACCGCTCGTTTTCATTTAACCGAATTACCACGTCTCCAGGAACAGAGGCAGGTTCTTCAGAAATGGTAACTCTCCTGTGCCCACTTCTCCTCCTTCCCACTCCGATCCTCTGTTCCTGCCCACCTTTCATTCCCACCCTGTTCCTCCCACTTCCCCATCATCATTAATATATGCCTGATAACAGCCCATGAGCCCTCTCCAGAGGCACACACACACACACACACACACACACACACAAACAAACACACACACTCCAAAATATGGCTCAGCTCACTTACAAACATGGGCAGATCTTCTGTATCGGTGATTGCAGCCTTCATCATGGCTACTACATGCTCATTGGTGATCACCTCCTGCAAGGAGACGTGACATATCTAATAACCAGCAGATTACCAACACCATAGTACCAGACAAATAGTACATAACTCTCTATTATTATAGCTCTGTAATACTACAGTATTACTAGTCCTGCTGCACAGATACACAGCATTGTTCAATACAGCTGTGTATTACTGCAGTATTACAGGTCCTACTGCACACATCTCCGGTGTTATACGGTATGACTGTAACAACTAGTACATCTGTGTAATAATGCAGTATTACCACTCCTACTGCACACATCTCCGGTGTTATACGGTATGATTGTAACAACTACTACATTTGTGTAATAATGCAGTATTACCACTCCTACTGCACACATCTCCGGTGTTATACGGTATGATTGTAACAACTAGTACATCTGTGTAGTAATGCAGTATTACCACTCCTACTGCACACATCTCCGGTGTTATGCGGTATGATTGTAACAACTAGTACAGCTGTGTAATACCATGTAACAAAGGAGCTGTGTGCAGTAGAAGCGGTTAATCTGCAGTATGACTGTAACAACTAGTAAATCTGTGTAATATTGCAGTATTACCACTCCTACTACACACATCTCCAGTGTTATATGGTATTCACGGTCATAACTAGTACATCTGTGTAATAATGCAGAATTACCGGTCATACAGCACACATCTCTGGTGTTATAAGGTATGATTGTAACAACTACTACATCTGTGTAATAATGCAGTATTACCACTCCTACTACACACATCTCCAGTGTTATATGGTATTCACTGTCATAACTAGTACATCTGTGTAATAATGCAGAATTACCGGTCATACAGCACACATCTCTGGTGTTATAAGGTATGATTGTAACAACTACTACATCTGTGTAATAATGCAATATTACCACTCCTACTGCACACATCTCCAGTGTTATACAGTATGACAACTAGTACAGCTGTGTAATAATGCAGTATTATTGGTGCTACAACACACATCTCCGGTGTTATACGGTATGACTCTAACAACTAGTACATCTGTGTAATACCGTATAACACCGGAGATGTGTGCAGTAGGGCCAGTTATTCTGCAGTATGACTGTAACAACTAGTACAGCTGTGTAATACTGCATTATCATCAGTCCTAATGGACCCGCATGCAGAATGTGCTGTACTGAATAAGGGTAAAGTGTGGTACCATGCTAGACATAGAAAATACAGGAGACTGTTAGAGTCAAATGATACATTTATTGTATAACTGAGTGGTTCTAGGATGCAAACTCTCAAGATAACTAGGGCTCTTCTTCTTCAGGAATTCTTATTATGCCTGAAGAAGAAACCTAGTGTCTTGAAACTTTGCATCACAGAGTCACTAAGTTAGCCAATAAAGGTATCATTTTACTACACTAGTCACCGGTAATGAATTAGGGTAACTCACATGCAGAATGTTTCGCACGTTGACAGCTGTTAGATTGTGCTGCTTCGCTCCGTCCTCTAAGGTCTGATCCAAGTCACAGGACACAGTAGGCTGGTTCTCCTCCATCTGGCTCTCTCGTTTCCTCTTCACTGCCATTTTCTTCTTCCTCTTTGTCTGCTCTTCATCCTTCCTGTCTTGCTCCTCTGTTCAGTGAAAGACAATATACTAAGTGAGGGGATGAGGGTGCTTGATTTTAGAGCCGTCTAGCAGGAGAGACATAAAATACCTACCCATGGGGATGACTAGTCCTACATCTCCCTCTGGATCTTCATTCTCACTTGTGTCACTTTGTGTTGGATCCTCCAACTGCATAGTCCTTCTTCCAACTGGCATTACGTCCTGATGTTCTGATTCCACTCGAGCGGGAGGAGATCCTTCTAAAAGAGGATTTTAGTGAATTTACCGCTAAATCATTTTCTCTTATTCCATGTGGAACACAAAAACCCTGGGGTAAAGTCTCCTTCTCCAGACAGCACTTCCAAAAAAAGGTCTCCAAAGCAGAGACTCCCACTTCAGTTCCACTTTACACACACTAGCTATCATCCAGTTTTAATGTATAACAAAGCCAAGAAAAAGCAGACAGAAAGAAGGAAAGGAAAATGCCTGAACAATGAACCCAAGAAGACCCCCTAAGCCAGAGAAATCTTTTTTTTTTTTTTTTATCTGGGAACAAGTCCTGTGTTCCAAGGGATGGAAAGAGAAAAAAATCCTCCATCTCTGACCAGTAAAACTGGCACAACATGAAACGTAGGAGTTAATGGACACCAAAATTGCACTTCAAATAAACAGGGTTCTGATATATGAGAAAGAAGGAAGCTTTTACATGCACCAGAGCCCGAAGGACCTTCCAATCAAAACTGGCTTCAGCTGACGCCATGGGTGCTGTAATGAAGATTTAATTAAATTATCATAACATAACTAGAAATAACATGACATGCAAAATAGAACCACTGGTGGTGAATGGCCGCAGCTGAAGTGTATTAGTAAAATAATTCAGATACATAAATCAACTTTAAACCAATCAAAACCAATTTTATTTCAGTAATTACCGTAACCATATAATGAATTACTAGCCTTCGCAGACTAAGAACTTACCGCAAACAGCATTTATAAATAAATAAGCAGCTCCACCCTAACAGCCAGGAGCCAAGCAGTATGGCATCACTTTACCACCGAAACGTAAGTTAAATGCCACTGACAGAACTAAAAACCCTCCATCTGTGACACCTTTTTTTATAAGGTGGGTGGGAGGGAGAAGGCTTCTTCTTACAGCCCGCTTCACTGCCTCTGAGGTAGTCTCACAGCTGCCTACTTTCTTATATACCCACTTCCCACCCAGAATTACCCGGAGCACAGCACTGCGCGCCAATATCCATGTTTAAAACAAGCAGCTTGTGAGATGAGCAATTATATAACAAACTGACTCACCCAGCAACTTCCCCCAGCTCCATGATGGCCCTATCCTATGCTGTATTGAACGGCCATTCAGCACATTCACATGGTAGTGCTTGACAAAAGTGCTTAACAGTGGCCTGGTTTTTGTAGGAATAAGACTCCACCACTGACTTGGTGGAGTATGTTGTGACCTGAATGCTAACAGGTTTCTTCCAGAGTACATACACCTGTCGAATGGTCAACTTAACCCAGGAAGCTACAGTAAACTTAGACACTGCACAAAGAGCAAATCAGATCTCCAAAAAGGCATTTTATAATAGCCAACAGATGAAGTTCTTGCCTCTATCTATTAGAAGGAGCTGGACAAAAAAGAGGGAAGTACAATTTCCCGGATGATGTGAATATCTAAAACAATCTTGCCCAAAACCCCACAGAAGTACGATATATACTATCCATCCTGGTGAAAGATCAGAAAGGGAGATTTACAGGACAAAGTCTGAAGTTCGACTATCCGACGTACAAACAAGAGAGAGAAGACACTCTGCCTTGTGCATTTGCATACACAAAGATGCATATTATACACAAAGAAGATCAGCGCTTGGTCACCTACAAATAGCAAAGGATACAGTGAAGCAATATCGAAAAATATTTTAATAACTTTTCACATAATATAAAAATATATATCAAAAATATATCCAAATGAGGCTAAACTACATCTTTACAAATATACCCAATCTAGATCCAATATATAATATATATTACCTGGCACTTTTAATAACATCCTGCAAGCACTCCAACAAAACCCCATTAGCGGTTCTGTGATGGAAGGAATCGTGTCCGTCCTCCACCAAAATTGGAAACCTAACACCATAACATGAATGGGGTCGTTTCCTACCCTGCGTAGGCCTGACCCGAAACACCTCGCCACCACAGTAGCCTATATCGGAAGATATCCTGCAGCGCTACAGCAATGTTCTTCTGGGTGCCAAAAGTAATATACTGCAATGTAAATAACTACACAATCTCCACAAACCTTTAGGGATCAATGTGACAATAATATGTATCACTTGAACCCTTAATGTAGTCCAATTGCTAATGTATGATCTACTGTCGCCAATCGAGACCCTATAAGGGAATCGGGAAACAGTCACTCACTGGATATATTTATGTAATAAAAATATACATAACAAATGGATGATCATCCCAAAAATATAAAAAAATAAAATAAAATAAAAATACAAAAATATTAAAATAAAAAGAAAAACAAATAAAAAATCCCAAACGTTCTCCTGTATCCGAACAAAGTCTATTGAACAGACACAATGATCTTCCGGCTATTCGGTATCAGTATCGCTCCTAACACAGTCATAGAAATATTGTATCACTTTTCTTTGCAAATGTAGCACAAACCCTTAAAGAGAAAGTGGGAAAGATTTTTTCTTTACACCTCAAAAGCCAGTCAATAATATTTTCCTTATCTGTTTGGCTTCTTCTTTATAATGTTCGAATAGATGTAATCTTCACAATTCAAACATCTATGTTATAATCCCAACTCCATATTCTTTAAGATTTTAAAGGGAATGTTTGTACCTAATCCCCTTTAATTCTTATCCACACAAATTTGGCTGCCACATTAACAGTCAATATACTTCTATCGTTCATGAGTTTCAATCATGTTAGAATCTCCTGTTAATATAACTTGTATATCTTTAGTTGTCAACGCCTGTCCTCTTAAGGGGATACCAAAGAGTAAACCGAATAGATCGTTTTTCACTCTTGATTTATATCTCCTACTCGGCATATAAATTTAAACAGTCCAAACCTTATATTTCGCCTCATATATAAATATATCTATCTATATCTATCTATATCTGGATATCTATCTATCTATATATATCTGATAAGTGTGTATGGCAGTTTCACTCACTCATTGGAGTTGTTACCTTTAATTTCTTTATAATTCTGTTATTACCCTCCTCTCCTTTCCTTTCCTTTCCAAAGCGGTTAGAAGCATAGACTTGCTTCTTCCTCAGAGAAAGATGCAGATATGAGTTTCAAGGGGGGGAGGGGGCTTCTTGAGCACTCCCAAAACAAAGTTCAAATCCTAATGTGAAGTGGGATACAAAAAGATGGGTTTGGCATGAGTAGCACACCTTGCACAAAGGTTAGTACATCGGGAAGCAAGGACATTAGCTGCTGGAACAGAAGAGAGCTGAAATCTATCTTGATTGAACTAAAGCCAAGCCCTTTCTGAACACCATCCTGGACAAAGGACATAACAATCGGAAGATGGAAAAGCAGCAGCAGCTGATCCACCCCAGGGTGGAACTATAGCCCCTAAGTCAGTAGGTGTTGATATAAGGGAATGAAAAGAGGATTTTAGTATTACCTGTTAAATCCTTCTCTTAGTCCATACAGGTTACTGCTAACTTTGGGTAGGAGATCCACCCCTTTAATTGTAGGCAGGAACAATTCTAGAATTGCATGCAGGGGGTGTAGCCTACCATCCCTACTTGGCTGCAGCTAGCCAACCAGCTCTAGAAAGATTTGAGACACTAACTATTGACTAGATAGTGGAAGGGAAAGAAGACTCCTGTGAGCATGAACCAGAAGGACCCCCACAGTCTGCCACAGGAGAGCCAAGCATGGTCCTTTGACAGGGTGGGAGACCAGTAACCTGTATGGACTAAGAGAAAAGGATTTAACAGGTAAGATTGAAATCCTCTTTTCTCTGTCGTCCAATACAGGTTACTGGTAACTTTGGGATGTCCAACCATTGAGTTTCCCAGAGGCAGGAAGTAAAGCAAGGACCAGGTGCAAGGCCCCCAAAGTCACCAGAGCAGATATGAACCATCAGTTCAGAGATAGCCCAACAAAAACAACAAAGCGTCAACTGACACTGAACTGGGGTAACAACACCCCAACAGCACACTGAACTAGAGCCAACAGGGCTCAAAAGTGAAGGAAGCAGCAAGAACCAAAGAAAATCCTAGACAGGCAAAACTGCCTCCAGGATATTCCTCCCAAAGCTGGCATCAGCCAATGGCAGTACATCAACATGGTAGTGCTTCGAAAAGGTGTGCACAGCCGACCAGGTAGCAGCCTTGTACAACTGATCAGCAGAGGCCTGATTCTTGTAAGCCCAAGAGGCCCCAATAGATCGTGTAGAATGAGCCGTAACCCTGAAAGGGACAGGCTTCTTCCTCAGCTCGTAAGCCTTATGAATAGTGGACTTGATCCAAGAAGCAATAGTCACCTTGGATGCAGGACATCCTGCCCTACGACCCTCAGGAATGACGAACAACGCATCAGATTGCCTGATAGACTCAGTGCGATATACATAAAACATGAGACAACCCACCACTTCTAACAAGTGGAGATCCCTCTCCTTGTCAGAGGTGGGGTCAGGGCAGAAAGAGGGCACCACAATCTCCTGATTGATGTGGAACTCTGAAACCACCATCGCACCGCCTTGTCCTTGTGAAACACCAAATAGGGTGGGTTTACAGGACAGAGCATGTAACTCCGCGACATGGCGGACAGACACAATCGCCAGGAGAAAGGCCATTTTCCACTTCAACAGACATAGAGGAATAGTAGCCAAAGACACAAAAGGAGGGTGCTGAAGAACGCCAAAAACCAAGCTAAAATCCCACAGAGGAGTAGGAATCTTGAAAGCAGGAGAAGTATGAGTAACACCCTGGAAGAAAACCTTGACATAAGGAAGTATGGCAATGCGCCTCTGAAAGAAAACAGAGAAAGCAGACGTCTGAACCTTAAGGGAACTCAAACTGAGGCCCTTATCCACACCGTCCTGCAAGAAGGCCAGGACCGTAGGCAGATCAAATTCCTGAGACAGGTCCTCATCGGCACACCAAGATAAAAAGGTTGACCAGACACGATGGTAGATCTTGGAAGAAACAGGTTTGCGGGCACTGAGCATAGTAGCCACCACACCAGAAGAAAACCCTTTCTTCTTCAATATTGAGGATTCAATTTCCAAGCCGTCAAGGCTAGACGATGAATATCCTCCTTCCACAGGTAACCCTGTAGAAGATCCGGACGGCAAGGGAGCTGAAATGGCTCTGCCACTGACAGATCCAGCAGCTCCGGAAACCAAGCCTGGCGAGGCCAGTGTGGAGTAATCAGAATGACTGGACAACACTCCAGTTGTAATTTCCGTAACACCCTGTGCAACATTGGGAGGGGAGGAAAGATGTAGGCCAGAGGGAATAACCAAGGAATGGATGTTGAATCCATGCCAGAGAGTCCCTCCATTGAGAGCAGAACCTCGGAACCTTCCTGTTGTGTCTTGTCGCCATCAGGTCAATGTAAGGAAGACCCCACTTCTGAACAATGAGGCTGAACAGCAGTGGGTGCAGTTCCCACTCTCCGCTGTCCACTGTGTGTCGACTGAGGAAGTCCGCTGTTGCGTTGTCATGGGAGGAAAGATGTAAGTCAAAGGGAATAACCAAGGAACAGACATTGCATCCACCACCAAAGCTAGAGGGACACTCCATCGAGAGCAAAACCGCGGAACCTTCCTGTTGTGTCTTATCGCCATCAGGTCGATGCAAGGAGGACCCCATTTCTGAACAACGAGGGCGAACACCTCTGGGTGCAGCTCCTACTCTCCTCTGTCCAATGTGTGTCGACTGAGGAAGTCCTCCATGATGTTGTCTACGCCAGGAATGTGCACTGCGGATATGGCAGGAACGTGCTCTTCTGCCCAGAACAAAAGAGCCTTGACCTCTAACCAAGCGGCGAGACTTCTTGTTCCACCCTGCTTGTTGATGTAAACCACAGCCGTGGCGTTGTCAGACTCTACCCAGATTGGACAGTCTTCCTGCTAAGATGTCCAATGATGAAGGGCATGAAATATCTCCCAAAGCTCCAATATGTTGATGGGAAGGAGAAATACCTGCAGAGACCACCGACCCTGAGCACTCAGGCGACCCAGGACCGATCCCCAGCCAGAGAGGCTGGCATCCGTCATCACCGTGGTCCAGAAGGATACCAGGAAGGACCTGCCCTTCGGCAGATTGGAGAGGTCGAGCCAGCACGACAAACTCAGTTCCACGTGACGAGGGAGGGACACTGACATCTTCAGAAGGTCCGGCAGACCCCTGCATACCCCATAAACAGTTGGAGTTCCCTGGTGTGCGCCATGGCAAACGGTACCGCATCTATGGTGGAAATGAATTTCCCCACTAGAGATGACAGCTTCTTGGCTGGAACTGGATCCTGAGCCAGGATCGCAGAAACCCTGTGAGATACCACGTCCTTAAGAAACACCATGTTCTTCTGGGTGTCGAAGAGGAGGCCCAGGAAGACCAGACGCTGAACAAGCTGCTGATGAAGAAGCTCCACAGAAGCGGCTTTTAGAAGCAGGTCATCCATGTATGGAGTAACTCTGATGCCGTCTCGGAGGAGGACGGACACTAAGGCTCCCAGGACACGGTTGAAGACTAGAGGGGCTGACGTCAGACCAAATGGAAGAGCTGAAAACTGAAAATGTCGCAGGTACTGCCGGCTCTCTGGATGAATGTCAATGTCTATGTACGCGTCCTGATGATCCAGAGATGCAAGGAATTCCCCCGGGGACATTGCAGTAATCACCGTTCGTAGAGACTCCTGGTGATAATGGGTCCGTATCACAAAGGAATTGAGATGCTTTAAATCCAAATGGGACGACAACCACTGTCCTTCCTGGAGACCACAAAGAGGTTTGAGTAAAAACCCATACCTCTGTCCTGAACTGGAACCGGCTCTAGAACATCCTTGACAAGAAGAGCTTAAACAGCGCCATCAAGCAGACAACGTTTCTCTGCGTCCTGAGGCATATGAGAAGGAAAGAAACTAAAGGGAGGAAGAGAGACGAAAGGGATCCTGTATCCTTCCGCCACCACCTGTAAAACCCATGGGTCCACCACTGAATCCTCCCAGACACTGTGGTAGTGACACAGACGGCCACCCACAGCAGAGTGTGGACCCGGGTTCGGTGAGTCATGCCGAAGAAGGCTTGGAAGCCTTGGGCTTGGAGGAGACTTTGGGCTTCCATTGCTGTTTGGGCTTGGAGGAGGTACGCGGAGCTGAGGGAACCGTCTGGTTCGCCGGACGTGTCTCATTCTGAAAGGAACGAAAATACCGGTTACGCTTAAGCGGTGTTTTCTTCCTAGGAACCAAGGGTAGAAGCGTACTCTTACCCTCTGTGGCCTCACTGATCAGATCCTTAAGATCTGTCCCAAACAAAGAAGTGCCTTGAAAAGGTAAGGAGAGCTTTCTTGGAAGCAGTGTCAGCAGACCAGATCTTGAGCCAAAGAGCCCGTCTGGCAACCACAGACATGGTGGAACCCTAGCCACTAAGCGGATGGCATCAAATAAGGCAGCAGAAACATAGTGCTATGCCTCAGCAATGTTGGCATGGAGGCGCAACATATCCGAAGTAGGAGCACCCTGACTGACAGCAAGGGTGAGCTGTTTAGTCCAGACCGCAATGGCCCGGATCACTCATGCTGCTGTGAATTCTGGACGCATAGCAGTACCAGCAGTGGCAAAAATGGACTTGAGGGAGACCTCAAGATTCTTGTCAGTCCAGTACTTTAGAGCAGACGCATCAGACATTGGCAAGGCAGTAGACTTGGATAGCCTGGAGATAGGAGCATCCACCTTGGGAGACACAAGGCGGTCAAGAGTGGGGTTAGGTGGAAAGCAAGTAAAGGGCTTTTTAGGCTCCTGAAACACATCAAAGGGATCCGAAGGAACCTCCTGAACTAAGGGAATGTTAAGGGTATTCACAACAGCCCTGATGAGGCCCTCAGCCGAGGGCTCAGGATCAGCCTCAAAAGGATCCCCAAAAAAACAGAGGAGCCCACCGCAGAACATTCCTCAACATCTGAATCCACCAGCAGTTCCTCCTCAGAGGAAGTCGCTAGGTTAAGAGGTTGCAGAGATACGTCCCAAACTGTACAGTCCAAGAGGAGTGAATGAAGCAATGGCGCCTATGCTGTAAAGCGGAACTCAAATGTTACAAAATTGAAACCGTAATATAAAAATGCATGAAACATCACTATAATATGTTAGGATAACCAAAAAACACTGAACCAGTAGGAAAAGTGTCAGAACCCCCCCCAAAAGATGCCAAAACCAGCAGCTTAAGGGTTAAAGTACCACATAAACCTGCTCCAAAACACCCAACAGACATACAGATAAACCCAATGAGTGCGTGTGTGTGCAACAGGAACTCCAAGGGTAAACCCCTGTGCGGAGGGGCACTGTGGGACATGTGGACCTGCAGCACTCAAAGGGTTGCTCACCTTTCCTGCAGATCTTCTGTCTTCAGACTACCAAGTAGTAAGAAGAAGCCTCGGTGGGCAACTCCTGAGGAAAGAACTTGTAACCAAGACTTTCCCCCCAGGGCTTAAGGTCCACAAAAAGCACCTGGTCACTGAGCTAGCCACATCTATGGGCATTGTCAGTTATGGTAATCAGCCTAATGGTGGTATTCCATTTGTAACAGAAAAATAAAAAACTTCTAAAGCTATAGCAGAACTGTTCTCTTGCCTGTGTCTTCACCAAGGAACAAATCTTTCTGGAGCTGACTGGCTAGCTGCAGCCAAGGAGGGAAGGTAGGCTCCACCCACTGCATACAATTCTAGAATTTTTCCTGCCTACAATTAAAGGGGAGGATTGCCTACCCAACGTTACCAGTAACCTGTATTGGCCGACAGAGAAAAAGGGTTATGCCAGGGACAGATTGCGTACATCCAAAAACCAGGCCTGAATGGAGCAATCAGGTTAATGCAAAGCCATTCCATCCTGATTTTCATCAGCAGCTTCGGGATCGGGGAGCTGGACGAAACACACACTTTAATATAAAGTCCCATGGGATGATCGTTACACCCTCTGTGACACCTAGAGGATCCCAGGACCTGGCACAGAATTGAGGGAGATGCCTTTAAATCCACAGCTGGAAGTCCCCAATGTTGGAAGATCATTGTGAAGATTCTCTGCCTGAGCTCCTGATTTCCTGGATCCAGGTGTTGGCGACCGAGGAAGTCTGATACTGTGATATCTGCCCCTGGAATGTGAACCGCTGAGAGGCCTGGCACATCGTCCTACAGCCCACAAGAGGATCTACTGGACCTTGGTCCAAGCAGGTTCCTCCACAGCAGTTGATATAAGCAAATGACGTTGCTTTATCAGACTAAATTGATCATCGGGACCCCTCAAGGGGACGAGATCAGTGGCATAGCATGAGGCAAATTGCTTGCAACTCCAACTCACTGATGGCCAGAAGGTTCTCCTCCCTGATACAGAGTCCCTGGCCATGAGAGGGCAGGGCATAGCATCCACGCCATCTGGCATCCATGATGCCCACAATCCAACTGGAAATTACAAATGTACAACATCTTCAGACTGAACCACTGACGCCACCAGTGAAGGTCCTCCTTTGCCCAGAGGGACTGAAACATGACATGAGACAAATGAGACTGATGTCTACACCAAGTCCTGAGAATATGCAGTTGCAATTTTCTCATATGGAATTATGCAGAGGGAACTGCCTTCAGAGCAGACACAAGGCAACGCAACACCTTCATGTACTCCCACACTGCAATCAAGGGAGAGGATATTGCCTGGAGACACAAGGACGGACTCTGGTCTTCTGAGAGAAATTCCCTCCACTGACGAAATGTATACCTAGAAAATGAATGACCTGCAAAGGAACCAGAGAAATTTTTTTGAAAATGAGTAGCCAACAGTGGTGTTCCTGAATGGAAACACACTCCTTACGAACTCAGATTCAGATTACCTGTGGCAGAGCCTTGAGTAAAATCTAGTCCAGGTAGAGGGTCAAAGAGTTCCCCTGCACGGATGTGAGATGTTAGACTGAAAGCCCTTTGGCTGCACGGTCCCCTTTCACAACGTACTATTCCCTTTGCTGCAGTTTTTCCCCAGCTAATAATGCAATTGTTGCACTTTAGTGTGATGCGCATAACCCAGTCCTGTATATCATATTATTATTTCTGTAAAGGACAGTGTCCATGTGTTATATGAAGTACACACGTGAGCCGCAATGGAGGACACGACCTTTGTGAAAACCCTTGGCTTGTACTAAACGCAAGGGCAGTGAACTGAAAATGCCCTGTGAAAGAGTGATAAAAAGTGAGCGATTAAATAGTAAAGCACACTTGTATAAGGAAACAGTCCTTCAGAGAGAGAAAAGTACATTAAAATAGACTAAAGGCGGCCTGGACAAAGTAATACAGGCCTGAAGGACTACAAATCAGGCACATTACCTCCGTGGGAATGAATGCCAGGCAAAAAGGGACACACATATGAGCATAGCGTTCAAGAGGTTCATCTTAACATTCTTCAGTCTTCAGACTCCTGTTATAATTGGGGAAAGAAGATACAGAGATGCTGTTTAGTGAGTTAAAGTGAACTGGACAATCTATGAGTTAGGAAGTGTCACAGTGCCTTACCTCGGCCTGCGTCATTCGGCCGGAAGCAGGGTTCTGGACCGCCGCTCCAACTTAACTAGCTGCATCTCTCTAATCTGCGGCCTGGTCGCGCAAGTTTCTGGTTACTGGCATCATGAATCAGGCACTTGCCTGGACGCCTGCTATAGGCCCAGCCTGGAGGACCTAAACGGTCCCGCCTTCTCCTACTCCTTTATAAACCTCTCTGGGCCTGTGTATCATTACGTTTACTTTGGTGTTCAGTGCAGTTCTAGTTCCTGTGGTTCATGTATCCTGTGTATGACCCGGCTTGTCTGACTATCCATTCTGATGCTGACCTGTGGCTCTGTCTGACCATTCTACCTGTGCACTCCTTTGGCTTTAGACATCAAATCTGGTGCAGACCTGTGGCTCTGGCTGACTACCCGCTCCGCGTATGACCCTGGCTTGTCTGACTATCCAACCTGGTGCTGACCTGGGGTCTGTCCAACTATCCTCCCAGTGTTGCCTACTACTATTGGACATCCTATCTGGTGCAGAACTGTGGCTCTGGCTGACTAACCACTCCATGTATGAACCTGGCTTGTCTGACTATCCAACCTGGTGCTGACCTGCGGTCTGTCCAACTATCCTCCCAGTGTTGCCTACTACTATTGGACATCCTATCTGGTGCAGAACTGTGGCTCTGGCTGACTAACCGCTCCATGTATGAACCTGGCTTGACTGACTATCCTGGCTGGTGCTGACCTGTGGCTCTGTCTGTTCACTCTGCTGTGTGGCTCCGTTCCCCACAGACATCCATCCTGGTGAAGACCTGGGGCCCTGGCAGACTCCGACCTTACAGACTGCAGTATGCGTGAGTCAGTAATCTCCATTGTTGCCGTCCTTATTGGAGACGAGCTCTTCCTTACTGACTGCAGGCGTGAGTCAGTAGTCTCCCTTGTTGCTATATTTCAGGAGACTGTAGTTTCTGTGTGTGTTCCACCTATTACCCCGAGACTACCAGTTGGCTTCAGGCTTGTCTCCAGCAGACGTGGTTGACCCGTCGGCAGGCTCCTATTTCTGATAGAGTCTCTAGCCTCTCCAGTCACCCTCTGCTTATAGTATATTCATTTATTGCCTATTGTTTATTAAGCAAAATAAAGGTGATTTTAACTATACCGTCTGACTCCTTCTCTTGCTTGAGAACCGTCACAGGAAGCCAGTAATAGGAGTCCACCTAATTGGGCATTATACAAAACTGAAGATTAAAAAAATGACAAAGAACAGTGGCCATACACCCTTCCATTGAGGAGTTCACTTATAACTAGATGTTAGCTAGTGGGAGTTTTTTGGAAGTGCCCTACCCTCCAGAAGAGGAGACTTTATCCCATGGTTCCTGTGTTCCACTTTGGAGTGACAGAAAAGACAGACCATGTAGACCTGGGGAAACTCCTGCTATATGGCACACACAAAACCTACAATGGACTTTACATTTTAAAGCGCTGCTTACACTTGTGGCACTATATAAATAAAAATTATCATTCAATGAACTTTCACGGTCTGAGTGCCACTTCGAGAACAAAATGTTTTCTACTCATATTTGTACACAAAACTACTTATCCTCATGCTGTGTTCTGGTTGAACATATTAGTTTCACAAAAAAAAACAGTGGAAAACTCCACCGTTTTTAAAACAGATGTCATTTATGGATGTGTCACCTATGGACAACATCCCATAAATAGTTAGGAGACATATCCAATACCATGAAAAAGTTATTTATTTTTATTTTAAGTTTTAATTTAACTTACAAATGTCTGGGCTGCAGCCACTTCCGTATAGACTGCAGCCCAATGCTCTGCCTCTGCTCTCCTCCTTCCTCCGATGACGGAGACTTCTGTCAGTAAGCTGGAGTGGTCTCATTGGCTAGATATCAATCTCTGCCAATGAAAGTGCTCCAGCTTACAGACAGAAGTCTCCGTCATCGGAGGAAGGAGGAGAGCAGAGGCAGAGCATCGGGCTGCAGTCTATACGGAAGTGGCTGCAGCCCAGACATTTGTAAGTTAAATTTAAACTAAACCAAAACTTAAAATAAATATCGTTTTCAAGGTATTGGATATGTCTCCTAACTATTTATGGGATGTTGTGCATAGCTGACACATCCACTTTAACAGCTCAGATCTCTCCCAAAAAACAAGTTGAAAGCTCCCCAAAAAGCCAGTTTTTAGGTCTCTTTTCTTAAAATATGAAGATATGTACTGTACAGTGATTGTTTGTCAGAGTTCTCAGTCTGCAGCTCCTTTCAGGTGGCCTCTTCAGTGGCACCTTCGCAGTCAGATAGGCACATGTAAAAGAAGAAAGAGTGTGGCTATATACATTCAAAAGTCCGCTCTATAGGCAGAAACATTTACTAGAGATAAACTTGCAAAATAGCCCAAACAGAAAATTTCGTATTCCTCTGCTGGTGTACCAAGATGCTCAGTGTTTTTCTGTGAAAAGGACCAACTCACAGAAAACCACTGAACGGGATCAGTCTTCTCGATTTAAAGGGATATTAAATTCTATATTAAAGTTTATATCAGAGTCTTCTATATGGATTTTATAACACATATCACTATGTTTAATTACTTACATGTTTTTAGTTCAAGGGATCCTAAAAGCTGAAAGGATCCTCCTCCTGCCCCCTTCCGGCTGGACCAGACTGATGCAGCAAGAGACAATCTTCAGTAAGAAAATGGAAAATCCTGCCCTCCTTCATCAAGGGGATGGGGTTTTCCATATAGTTACCGACTGAAGATTGTCTCTTGCAGCATCCGTCCGCTCCCACGACCGGATTGCAGCTCTAAGGGGAGGGGCCACTTTCAGCTTCAATATCTTTTGAACTACAAACATGTAAGTAATTAAACATAGAGACATAGGTTATAAAAACCATATAGAATACTTGGAGATAAACTTTAATATAGACATTACTATCCCTTTAATTAACATACCGCTAGAGGAATAAGAAATTCCCTACTTGGGCTATTGTACAAGTTTATCTGTAATAAATGTTTCTGCCTATAGTGCGGACTTTTGAATGTATATAGCCACTCTCAGATCTTTTGTGCTCTTTCTTCTTTTTCTTTTTACCAGTCAGATCTCTATCACAATTCCTTCTTGTCCAAATCCTAACGGTATTGCCAAGCATTTGATAGGAAAAGGATCCCCTTGATACCAATGGAAATTTTGAGAATGTTTTAATTCTCCCCATGAGGCAAATGATTTGCTGTACAATTGCTCCACTTTACCTTTACACGTAAGGTCCAAATTATTATGCTAACGATTGTCAGGTAATTATTACTTAGATGGTGCTAGGTCATAGATATCTCTTATAACAACCACTAACAGAAATCAGGTTTTACAATCGATCTGTTACACACAGACAGCAGCCTTGTTCCAGAATCACACTGGTAGTAACTAAACCACAAATACACTGCCGGAGACCCTAGCCTCGTTCCACAGTCCACCGATAGTCAGACTCACACATGCATTGCCTGACACTTCACGCTTGTTACCGTGTCCAGTACTAGTCATAAATCCGAACAGCTACCTTCTGATATTCCAGCCTTGATCTACTGGTAGAACACACATACCCTGTCTACAAGTGGACAGTGGAATAAGGATGTTTTTTTTTTGAGCTGTGTATGCATGGTTCTGTAACATTTACTAGATGTGTGGTAGACAGACTGTAATAGCTGTTTTCTTTAGCACTTACTATAAAAATAAATATATGACCTAGAACATCTGAGACTTGTTTGACTGGTATTCAGAGAACCACATATTCACTGTCTGATATAAAACAGCACTTGATTATTTACATTGGTTCTGTTATACCTCTTGTACCTTTTCAGGGAACTTTGGAACCACACACAGTCCCATGTTGAGAACCACTGATATTAAGAGATATTGAAACATAACTACCAAAATGTATTTCTTAAGTTTGTTCCTGGCGAGTGCATTTTATGTTGGTGCTAATGCTGGATCCAGTATTGGCAACACCATAGCATATAGAGGCTAAAAGGTACTGCACCTAAATGCTCAAAGAACATTTAATTGGCTCTGAAAGAATGGTGACCAGCCTATGAAGTCACTATACTTTAAGACCCAATTATCATCTTCCAAAGTGCTCACCTAATCTTGACTTCTCTAGCTTGGTTACAGAGTTCTGTCCACTTCTACAATCTTCGCCGTTTTTCTCTTGGTCTGTTTCAGGCACTGTAACAGTGTTCCCCCCTAGGACCTGCATAGAGGGATCAGAAAGACTTGTCTCTTTATGCTGAAGATTGGGCTGGCAAAATCCAAGTTCTACATCATTCTTCTTATGTTCTGTGTGTCTGTCTTCTATCTGAGGGATTCTTTGCTTGGGAAGGGTAGAAGCTGTCGTGGACAGTCTCTGAATAGGTGCTGGAGGATCAGTCCTAGGTGGTCTCTGCATGGGAAATGAAGGCTCACTCCTGGGTAGCCTGTGAATAGGGGACGGAGGAACAGTCCTGGGCGGCCTCTCTATGGGGAATAAAGGAGCTGTCCTAGGTAGTGTTTGCACTGGGGATGGACGCTCAGTCCTGGGTGGTCTCTGCATGGAGCAAACAGGCTCAGTACTGAGTGTTCTGTGCATGGGGCATGGTGGATCAGTTCTTGGGGGCCTCTGCAATAGGGATGAAGGCTCTGATCTTGAAGGTCTTTGAATGGGAGCTGGAGGCTCAGCTCTAGGGGGTCTCTGCATGGACGACGTAGGTCCAGCTCTAGGGGGTCTCTGCATGGATGATGTAGGTTCTATATTAGTGGGCCCCTTCAAGGATGATGTAGGGTCAGCTCGAGAGGGTCTCTGCACGGATGAAGTAGGTTCGATATTGCTGGGTCCAGTCAAGGATGATGTAGGATCAGTTCTGGGGGGTCTCTGCACAGATGAAGTAGGTTCACTTCTGTGCTGGCTCTCCAAGGATGATGTAGGATCAGTTCTGGGGGGTCTCTGCACGGATGAAGTAGGTTCACTTCTGTGCTGGCTCTCCAAGGGTGATGTAGGATCAGTTCTGGGGGGTCTTTGCATGGATGATGTAGGCTCAACTCTCTGGGCTCTCTGCATAGGAGATGGTGGTTTGGTCCTGGGGGGTCTCTGCATACAACATGTAGGTTCAGCTCTGGGAGGCTCAGCTCTCAGTGTTCTCTGCATGGGAGATGGAGGTTTGGTCCTGGGGGGTCTTTCCATGGTGGTCAGGTTCTCTGTCTTAGGGAGTCTCTGACCAGGCCCTGGAGGCTCAATTCTTGGGGGTCTCTCCATTAGGTAAAGAGGCTTAGAATTACTGTGCTTGTCTGCAATCGGTGGACCAATATCTATGAGTCCCAAACCTAGAAGAAAGAAAAACAATGTCAGTGTGGGAGTAATAAAAAGACACCTCCTCTTTTATCTGCCCTGTTCCCCTAGTATCTTCTTCCCCTCTTTACCCTAAGCTATAAGTTCTCAGACGCAAGCTGGGTAACTCAGAATATTCAGTTCCAGTAGCTGTGCTGATGGCCACAAACCACGTACTAATAAGTACTTTGCTGCCAGGTAAAAATACACCAACTACCCACACAGCGTTATCAAAGAAAATAAAAGGTAAAGAAAACCTGTAAAATATTGCATACTGAAGCTCTAGGGAAATATACAATAACATTTTAAAGTATTAAAAATAAAATTTACACAAAAATGAATGCATGCTCCCAATAGATCCTCCTACATAGCACTTAAATAGCACTTATATTAGTGTATCCTCTAAAGGATCTCTCAAATTCTGAAGAGGTGAGTTAATCAGCGTTTCACTCATTTCGTTTGGCTAACTGTGCTCAAACAGGGGAATCGTTAAATCCTGGACTGTTGGTAGCTCTTGCACAATGTACCTGGTAGCCCCGGAATACTAAGAGGACCCAAAGATCATTAAACAGCAGTCATTCATGCAAGTGATGTACAAAATGAGGTAGAATGTGCCCCTTTTTTAAGTAAATTTTGTATGTAGTACAGCAGACAACTGCTGTGCACCGCTGCCGCTCTGTCTTTTGTTTCATATCATACCACATACAAGCTCTCTTTAAATATACATCCAGATTAAAGTGCAAACATGGAGTGAAGGGTAACTGGCTTTATGTCTGTTCTGCCCTCCGAGGTTTGTCATGGCAGCCCTGCCCATTGGTGTCCGCTAAAGCCTGACATTAAGATACAATCTTGTAAAAATAGAAAAAGAACTGGTCAGAGACGCTCAACTAGGTAGGAGCCCGTCATAGCATTTAACAAGCTCTATAGGAGTGGAGTCCTCCTACCCAGGAAGCAGTCTCTTTTATCTCACTAGTGCCTTTCACAGAGGAAATATCCTAAAGCATATCATACTGATCCGGACAAAATTGCAGTCCAGCCACGAAGTGCCAGGCAATACCTCTCTCAACAAGAGAAGCAGCCAACCCCAGACGTACGTTTCGGCCTTGTTGGGCGTCGTCAATGAGGTGTAACGGAGCTCTCTCTAGGCACTGTGAGCAAGGGGTCCATATCTGGATTCCCCTGTTACCCTCAGGGTGACTATCCCCACGGACAATTTGTGTATGTAAAAGAACTGATCAGAGACAGTCAATAAGAAATGAGTGTCACACAACAGAGCAAGCTGTATAGGAATGACGTCCTACCACGTGTACAATCTCATCTCACATATGTCTGGGGTTGGCTATTTCTCTTCAGAGAGGAATTGCCTGGTAGTTTGTGGCTGGACTGCCATTTTGGCAGAATCAGTATAATAAGCTTTAGTATAGTTCCTATCTGCGTAAGGCACTAGTAAGCTAAAAGAGAGGGCAACTTTCTGGCAGTGCTTGTTCAACTATATGGCAGGCTCGTTCCTAGATGAGTTTTTGACCAGTTCATTTATGCACATAAAAATAGAAAACAGCAACAGAGAAAAGGGGATTTATCAGTACCATAACTGAGGGATGCAGAGACCATGTGGACATCCTAAAAGCAGTGCCAAATAAGTCCCAAAGAAAACTCATGAACAATGGCCTCGAGATCTTTGCAGCCAAAACTGGCATTCTGAGATGCAAAAATGTTAACTTTATGAAGGTGTGAACAGATGCCCATGTTGCTGCTTTGCAACATGCTGTGAGCATGAAAGAAGTTGGATCAGGTATTAGTCTGTATGCTTGTTTAATAGTCTTTTTAAGCCATACAGCAATAGTGGTGTTAGATGCCAGTCCAAAGAGGCACCCTTTGTGCAGCCTAATTGAATAAAAAATCCTCCAAAAACATCTGGTAAGTGAAAGTGAATGAATATTCACAAAGCAGATGATTGTGATCGTACTTATGTAGGTCCCAGCTATAAGAGCCTTCTGGATATCACGATGTCCCAGATACAGTAAATCTCGAGGTACACCAAAAGGGCTTCTCCTGAAGATCTTGTTCTATCCAAAATGTCGAAGAATCCAGATGAATTTTCATAGGTCCAGTGCGAACAACAAGAGAGACACCCCAGGGGATCAAAACGTTTGCAAAACAAGTCGCAGCATTAACCCTATGAGTGCCAGAGGTGTACACAATGCATTGCAACCCCACTGGCACTCAAAGGGTTAAAGATCTCAAAGTGACTGTACTGGTGGGAAATTTTAGGACACAGATATAAAGAAAGATCTGGGAATATAAACTGATGACCAAGTTTAACTCTCAGAACTGTGGCCTGAACCGTAACAAGGGCTTTACATCACATTATACCACACACACACACAAAAAAAACACATTTTGGGCCCCTTGGGTGCCGGGGAGCTGTGCAACTCATTGCAGGCAATGGGTTGTGCATCCCACTGGCTCACGGAGGAGTAACCCATATGTTCTATAGACAAAGCCATCTCTGGCTAAATACTATAATTCACCGGAGCATAAAAAGTAATAAATCTTGTATGTATCAGTTAGCTAGCTACAAAGAGACTCTACGGAAGCCTAAGGAATACACTGTATAGTTAGTACTGAGAAGAATATTCACCATCAGTAGAATTTAAATGTTAAAATAACTTGTAGGAGTGTTTAACCTGTCAGGTACTGTGCATTCACCATTCATTCTTATTATGCAGGAAGGAGAGACCTAAAGTGTCTTGAAAGTTTTCATCCTAGAGACACTCAGTTAGCCAATAAAGGTATCATCTTTACTCTAACAGACTCCAGCCATATAAAGTATAATGAAGCAGTGTTTACGTCACTCTACACAGATATATATATAAGGTATAATAGACCAGTGTTTACGTCACTCTACACAGATATATAAGGTATAGTGGAACAGTGTTTACGTCTCTATAAACAGATATATAAGGTATAGTGGAACAGTGTTTACGTCACTATACACAGATATATAAGGTATAGTGGAACAGTGTTTGTCACTATACACAGATATATAAGGTACAGTGGAACAGTGTTTGTCACTATACACAGATATATAAGGTATAATAGAACAGTGTTTATATCCCTATACACAGATATATAAGGTATAGTGGAACAGTGTTTATGTCACTCTACACAGATATATAAGGTATAATAGATCAGTGTTTATGTCACTATACACAGATATATAAGGTATAATAGAACAGTGTTTATATCCCTATACACAGATATATAAGGTATAGTGGAACAGTGTTTATGTCACTATACACAGATATATAAGGTATAATAGAACAGTGTTTATGTCACTATACACAGATATAAAAGGTATAATAGAACAGTGTTTATGTCACTATACACAGATATATAATAATGTATAATAGAACAGTGTTCATATACCTATACACAGATATATAAGGTGTAATGGAACAGTGTTTATGCCACTATACACTGATATATAAGGTATAATAGAACAGTGTTTATGTCACTCTACACAGATATATAAGGTGTAATAGAACAGTGGTTATGTCACTATACACAGATATATAAGGTATAATAGAACAGTGGTTATGTCACTATAAACAGATATATAAGGTATAGTGGAACAGTGTTTATGTCACTATACACAGATATATAAGGTATAATAGAACAGTGTTTATGTCACTATACACAGATATATAAGGTATAATAGAACAGTGTTTATATCCCTATAGACAGATATATAAGATATAATAGAACAGTGGTTATGTCACTATACACAGATATATAAGGTATAGTGGAACAGTGTTTGTGTCACTATACACAGATATATAAGGTATAATAGAACAGTGTTTATGTCACTATACACAGATATAAAAGGTATAATAGAACAGTGTTTATGTCACTATACACAGATATATAAGGTATAATAGAACAGTGTTGATGTCACTATACACAGATATATAAGGTATAATAGAACAGTGTTTATGTCACTATACACAGATATATATAAGGTATAATAGAACAGTGTTTATATCACTATACACAGATATATAAGGTATAATAGAACAGTGTTTATGCCACTCTACACAGATATATAAGGTATAGTGGAACAGTGTTGATGTCACTATACACAGATATATAAGGTATAATAGAACAGTGTTTATGTCACTATACACAAATATATAAGGTATAATAGAACAGTGTTTATATCACTATACACAGATATATAAGGTATAATAGAACAGTGTTTATGCCACTCTACACAGATATATAAGGTATAATAGATCAGTGTTTATGTCACTATACACAGATATATATAAGGTATAATAGAACAGTGTTTATATCACTATACACAGATATATAAGGTATAATAGAACAGTGTTTATGTCACTATACACAGATATATAAGGTATAATAGAACAGTGTTTATGTCACTATACACAGATATATAAGGTATAATAGAACAGTGTTTATATCACTATACACAGATATATAAGGTATAATAGAACAGTGTTTATGCCACTCTACACAGATATATAAGGTATAATAGATCAGTGTTTATGTCACTATACACAGATATATAATAAGTTATAATAGATCAGTATTTATATCACTATACACAGATATATAATAATGTATAATGGAACAGTGTTTATGTCACTATACGCAGATATACAATAAGGTGTAATAGACCAGTGTCTATGTCCCTGTGTACATATATAAATACAATGTAATATAGTATAATATAAATATATAAATCTTTCTCTCACCAGCTCTGTCTTTTTCCTCCTCATCTTCACCCCGGAATCACTTTCCTCTCACACAACACAACCGGACGCGCGCGCTTACAGACGATTCGGATACTTCCGGTTTCCCAGTATAACACGATCTAGGGAGAAAGGTTCCGGAGATATCAGTTCCGGATGGCACTAGATTGTACAGACAGCCGGTAATGGTCTAGATTTTCCTCATTCAGTTAACACCGACACAAAGCCATGTACCCCGGGCCCGTCTGTATGTCTTCCTGGGGAGTGTGACACCGAGCTGACCCTGAGCCATCTGATAGGTTAACCCAGAGCAGTGCAGAGTGTGGTGATGCAGCTAGACTACAAATCCCATCATTCACTGACAGACTTCGCCTGCGGGGGACTACGAGAGTTGTAGTCTGGTCGTACCCGGAGAGACTCGGGTCACTCACCGTTGGTTTAAATGCCCTGTCTCAATATTCTGTCACAGGGGACAACATCTGTCTGAGGTTGCACATAGAGATTCCCAGGATCATGGCAGTTAGTTGTTACCAGTGGACAATAGATGTTTGTTCTGTGACTGAATGGACACGGTATGTGTGGGTCTGTGACTACCAGTTGGACATCATCACTGGGGTAACAGGCAGTGTTATATGTGGGTTTGAGACTGCTAGTGGGTCATTATCACCTGAGTGTTACACAGTGTATATGTGGGTCTGTGACTACCAGTGGGAAAGTAGTATAAGACTGGGTGTTACACAGTGTATGTGTGGGTCTGTGACTACTAGTGGGAAAGAAGAACAAGACTGGTGTTACATAGTGTATGTGTGGGTCTGAGACTACCAGTGGGAAAGGAGTACAAGACTGGTGTTACACAGTGTATGTGTGGGTCTGAGATTACCAGTGGGAAAGTAGAACAAGACTGAGTGTTACACAGTGTATGTGTGGGTCTGAGACTACCAGTGGGAAAGTAAAACAAGACTGGGTGTTACACAGTGTATGTGTGGGTCTGAGACTACCAGACTACCACCGCTTTAGTAGCCATCTACCATTGCCTTCAGTGATGTCTGCTAATTTATGCACATATGTTGTTATTGATATTAACCCGTGAAGTCTAATTTCTACACATAGGTAATCTGTATCAGTTAGACCAAACTTATTTTATTGTAGAACTGTAATTTGATAACCCATCACTTATGGACTGATCTTCAAAAGTTTTGTATGAACTTTCTTATATGTTTCTATGTTTGATCCACATTCCTGTGTTATCAAGTAATATTAAACTCAGGGAGACTATTTGCATCATTACTTGTCATTAAATATTATTTAATTAGTAGTGTACTGTTGGCACTTTATTTTATAGAGACAATGTTATATCAACAAAGTACTTCGTTGAGAAAATACAAGATATAACGTGTACGCATGAAAGGCAACTAAGTCAATGTCTGAGAGAGTCTGTGGGTGAAGGAGATTCACGGGAGAACAGTACGAGTCAGATATTGGTGATGAAGGATTCAGTCATAGGATTTGAGGAGCGTCAACTGGAGTTGCCCAAACCAGACCAGGAGAGACGCTGTACCTCAAACAAGCTACTTGTAGACTCCTCAGGTGTCAACTGCAGTTGAATAGACTGGGCTTGTGAAAGCCGTCAACCTCAAACTGGGCAGTCGTAGAAACTAAACTTCGACTTCCACTATCCTCAACTAGTCGGAAGCCCGGAGGTGTCAGTCTAAAGATTTCGACTATGACACCCTCAACTAGTTGGTCAGGCAGGAGGCAGGGATTCGTAGACTGTTGACCACCCACATCCTCAACTAGCCGAGGTGGTCATCGGTGCTACCAACAATGGCGCCCAACTCAGTCGGAGGGCCTGAATTGTGGAGTCTAGCAAACAGTAATATGTATGACCTGGAGTAACAGGAATCTCTAGCAGTTGAAGACTGGAGGGACACTCATCGCGCACAAGATGGCTGGAAGTGTCGTATACAAATGTCTCTAATGCAATTGGAGTCTCAGTCGGGCACAGATGAAAGGACACTCATTGTACATCAGAGAAGCAGGAAAGGAGTCGCAGAGAAGATGAAGCATGGTCTAAGGAGAAGCCGAGGTCGAAGCCAGACAGTAGATCAAGGTACCTGGGGATGGGACAGAGCCGTAGTCTGGAAGGAAGCCTTGTCGAGATTCGTAGTGAAGAGTCGCAAATTCAGGAGTCAGAAGACAAGGTCAGGAAACAAGCCAAACGATCGTTACACGGAGATTCAATAAACAAAGGAACACGACAAGCAAGGACTCTCAGAAACTTGGCGTGAAAATTGAGCATGTGCTGGAGGATGACCCAGGTAGATAAAGGCCACAGTAGACAACAGAGATGGTGGTAGGAGGAGTACCTATAAGGAGCGTGACACTAAGGCCTGGTTGTAGGAGTTAATGCTGAAGAGATTCCTCCAGAAAACATACGTAGCTTAACTATGTGGTCAATAAATTAAATCCCTGCAGATCTGACCTTGATAGCGAAATATCAGAGCCACCATTCCACCACGGTGTGCGTATTGATTTCTATTTTCATAGATGCTTTAAGTAAAGACATTTAGATATACACTAGTCGCCCCAATATTAAAATCTTAATGTTTGTAAGTTAGAAAATACAGCTACTATGTGTACTGTTTAACAATCACCATGCCGAGAAATTCCCCTTTCCGTATTGCAATAGATAACTGCTTTGTATATTATTAACCATAAAATGGAAATGCCAAGATATAGAGCCCTAATTCCTTCAGTATGAATTACAATACCTTTGGTCCACATCCCTGTGCACTCTCTTAGCTACACAGGGATAAAAGTGGCATTCGGCTTATAGGTTATTCAGCAGATGGATTGCAGCACCTGTTACACAGCTAT
This sequence comes from Rhinophrynus dorsalis, assembly GCA_037306005.1. Lineage (NCBI taxonomy): Eukaryota > Metazoa > Chordata > Amphibia > Anura > Rhinophrynidae > Rhinophrynus > Rhinophrynus dorsalis. The sequence continues at coordinate 1,090,453 of CM074728.1, read as the reverse complement.
TTTAACCCTATTGGCTAAATATAACCCTTTGAGTGCCAGAGGGGTACGGAACGCATTGCAAAGTAATGTGTTCCGTATCTCTCTGGCACTCAAAGGGATAAAAGATCTATTCAGTACAAACTGTAATTCACCCATCTCAAATTTGAATACTTTTGACCCACATCACTTTGTTCTCTCTTAGCTAAACAGGGGTCAAAGTGGAATTCAGATAACTACTATTATGCAGATGCATTACAGCATCTATAACGGAACCATTTTAACCCTTGCAAGAGTGGCATTAATGCACTAAAGATGCATTTTCATAGATATCCATTATTAGCCAACCTATCTAGAAATTCACATGGCCCAATGCCTTTCACCAGATACAAATGATTTCATCAGGGGTAATAGGGAAATGGGCCACCATTTTTGCACTGCTTTATACCCTCACAATTATCAAAATGAGCCTTAGAATAGTCTCAAACTTGAAACCTCATCTTGACGTTGCTACGAAGCAGTCTTCCTTAGCAACAAGCAATGAATTTATTTAAAGAGACCGGTTTCTTATTAACACATCTGATATAATAAATGTTAATAATTATTAGCCAATGTAGTTGTTCATTAGAGACTTGGGAATGATTAATGTACATTCTCACACAGTTTTTGAACCATGTATAATGTAGAATCATTGATAAACAAATATGTATATACATATTTATATGTCTTCATATTGACTAATCCAGAATAAAGCCAGAGATAGAGAGAGCATGGAGATTATATTTGCATTTATATTTTTTATTCTGTCAGATGATATTTTAGTCATTTTTTTTTTCCTTGTGTTGTTAATGAATTAAATTTTTTTAGAGTGTTAGACCAAACCCCAATAGGATTCATTCATTGTGTTTTTTCCTTGATGAATGCTTTTAAGATTAAACGTTCATTCAAAAAATTAGGGTTTAAGGCATTCAACGCCTCTCTTTTAATAAATTTTTTGTTAAAGTCACCTATTCCTGGGGACAATAAACTTTACTTACTGTTATTATTGTGTGATTCTGCAGTGTGTCTTGCCACAGGAGTATCCTGTTTGTTTCTTACATCTCCTATGTGTTCAAGGATTTGTTCTCTGAACTCACGCATGGTATCAAAATGTGTTAGTGTATGTGTATGTATAATAAGAGGATTTTAGTCTTACCTGTTAAATCCTTTTCTCTTAGTCCATACAGGTTACTGATAACTCTGGGAGGCGATCCGCCCCTTTAAGTAGGCAGGAACATTTCTCTAAATGTATGCAGGGGGTGGAGCCTCCCCTCCCTCCTTAGCTGCATCCCAGCCAGCTAGCTCCAGAATGATCTGAGACACTAATAACTGACCAGAAATAGGAGAGAAGAAGACTCCTGTGAGCATGCCCCGAAGGACTCCCACGTATTGCCACAGGAGAGCCAAGCATGGTCTCTTGACAGGGTGAGACCAGTAACCAGAGAAAAGGATTTAACAGGTAAGACTCAAATCCTCTTTTCTCTGTTGTCCAATACAGGTTACTGGTAACTCTGGGATGTTCAACCATTGAGTTTCCTAGAGGCGGGAAGAAGGCAAGGACCAGGCGCAAGGCCCCCAGAACCTCTATGAACCAACCAGTCAGAGATCCCAACAAAACTGAAGTGTCAACGGACACCAAACAGGGGTAAAAACACCCCAGGAACTGTAACACAGCACACTGAACTAGAGCCAACAGGGCTCAACAGTAAGGAAGCACTAAGAACCTGAGAAGAAGAAAATCCTAGACAGGCAAGACTGCCTCCAGGACCTTCCTCCCGAAGCTGGCGTCAGCCAAAGCCAGCACATCCACACGGTAGTGCTTCGAAAAGGTGTGCACCGAGGACCAAGTGGCCGCCCTGCACAGCTGATCAGCAGATGCTTTATTCTTTTAGGCCCAAGAGGCCCCAATGGACCTGGTGGAATGAGCCGTGACCCAAAAGGGAATGTGTTTATTCCTCAATTCATAAGCCCTACGAATAGCGGACTTGATCCATGACGCAATAGTCACTTTGGATGCAGGTCTACCTGCCCTAGGACCCTCAGGAATGACGAACAGAGCGTCTGATTTCCTGACAGATTCAGTGCGAGGAACATACAAGTTGAGACAACGCACCACATCCAACAAGTGGAGATCCCTTTCCTTGTCAAAGGAGGGGTTAGGGCAGAAAGAGGACACCACAATTTCCTGATTGATGTGAAACTCAGAGATTACCTTAGGTAAGAACTCCTTAGAGGTGAGAAGCACCGCTTTATCCTTATGAAACACCAGATAAGGTGGTTTACAAGAAGGAGCTTGCAACTCCGCCACTCGGCGAACTGACACAGTCGCCAGAAGGAAAGCCATCTTCCACGTCAAGAGAAGTAAAGGAATAGTAGCCAAAGACTCAAAGGGAGGACGTTGGAGAACTCCCAAAACCAAGTTAAGGTCCCACTGAGGAGCCGGACTCAGAAAGGCAGGATGCACATGAGCAACGCCTTGGAAGAAAACCTTGACATCAGGAAGGACAGCAATGCACTCCTAGAAAAAGACAGAGAGCGCCGAAGTCTGAACCTTAAGAGAACTCAGACTGAGCCCCTTATCCACACCGTCCTGCAAAAAGGCTAGGACAGTGGGAAGATGAAAGTCATGTGACAGATCTCTGTCAGCACACCAAGACACAAATGTTGACCAGACACAGTGATAGATCTTGGAAGAAACAGGCTTTCGGGCACTAAGCATAGTAGACACCACAGCAGAAGAAAACCCTTTCTTATTTAAAATCGAGGATTCAACCTCCAGGCTGTCAAATTGAGCTGATGAACATCCTCCTTCCACAGGTAACCCTGTAGAAGAAGATCTGGACGAGAGGGGAGCTGAAAGGGCTCCGCCACTGATAGGGCCAGAAGCTCCGGATACCAGGACTGACGAGGCCAATTCGGAGCGATCAAGATTACTGGACAACGTTCCACTTTCAATTTCTGTATCACCCTTATCAACATCGGAAAGGGAGGAAAAATGTAGGTCAGGGAGAATGTCCAGGGAATGGACATTGTGTCGGCAGCCAGGGCCAGAGAGTCTCTCTACCGGGAGCAGAATGTCAGAACCTCCCTGTTGTGCCTGGTTGCCATCAGATCCACTAGGGGTACCCCCCATTTTTGAGTTAGGAGTTGAAACACCTCTGGATATAATTCCCACTCTCCGCTGTCAACTGTGTGACGACTGAGGAAGTCTGCCATGACGTTGTCTACGCCTGGAATGTGCACATCGGAAATGACAGGAACGTGAACCTCTGCCCAGGACAGAATGGCCTTGACCTCTAACCAAGCGGCAAGACTTCTTGTCCCGCCCTGTCTGTTGATGTAAGCCATGGCGGTGGCGTTGTCAGATTCCACTCGGACTGGACAGTCCTCCAGTTGAGACTCCCAATGGCGTAGAGCATGAAATATCGCTCAAAGTTCCAGAACATTGATGGGAAGAAGAGACTCCTCCATGGACCACTTCCCCTGAGCACTGAAGCGACCCAGAACAGCACCCCAGCCCAAGAGGCTGGCATCCGTCGTGACCTTGGTCCAGTAGGGAATCCGGAAGGATCTCCCCTTCAGGAGATTGGAAAGGTCCAACCACCACTCCAAGCTCAGCTCGACATGAGGAGGAAGAGAGATCGATAGCTTCTGATGATCTGGTCGGTCCCTGCATGTCTGTATCACAAATCTTTGAAGTTCCCTGGTGTGTGCCATGGCAAATGGAACCGCTTCTGTCGTGGAGATGAACTTCCCCACCAGAGAACACAACTTCGGAACCGGGATCCGATCGCGGGATAGGATCATTGAGACTCTTTGAGCAATTTGTTGGGCTACCTCCTCCGGTAGAAACACCATGCACTTCTGAGTATCAAACAGAAGACCCAAGAAGACCAGTCGCTGGGACGGGACCAGGTCTGACTTGTCCAAGTTCACAATTCAACCATGATGTGTAAGGACTTGAATGCAGGTCTGGACCTGCTGATGAAGAAGGTCCGCAGATGCAGCCTTCAAAAGAAAGTCATCCATGTATGGAGTCACTCTGATGCCGTCCCGATGGAGGACGGATATCAAGGCCCCCAGAACCTGTTGGAAAACCCGGGGGGCTGTTATCAGACCAAATGGAAGAGCTGAAAACTGAAAATGACCTCTGGCGCAGGCAAACCTCAGATACTGCCTGCTCTCTAGATGGACTGGGATGTGTAAATACGCAACCTGAAGGTCCAGAGAAGCAGGGAACTCCCCCGGAGACATGGCAGCGATCACTGTGCGCAGAGACTCCTGACGATAGTGAGTCTTCACTACAAAGGAATTGAGATCTTTCAGATCCAAAATAGGGCGGCCTCTGCCATCCTTCTAGGTCACTACAAAAAGGTTTCAATAGAATCCTGAACCTCTGTCTGAAAGAGGTACTGGCTCCAGGACATCCTTGTCCAGAAGAACCTGAATAGCGTCTTCGAACAGACGGCTTCTCGCGACGTCCTGAGGAGAACGAGAAAGATGAAAGTGAAAAGGTGGGAGGGAAAAAAAAGGGCTTTTTTTTATCCTTCTGACACCACCTGTAAAACCCATGGGTCTGCCACCGAAACCTCCCAAACCCCTCGAAAGAGGTGGAGAAGACCATCCACAGCGGGATGCGGACCTGTGTTCGGTGAGTCATGCCGAAGCAGTCTTGGGCTTGGATGCAGCCTTGGGCTTCCACTGCTGCTTGGGCTTGGAGGAGGGAAGCGGAGCTGATGGAACTGCCTGGTTCGTTGTACATGTCTCAGTTTGAAAGGAACTAAAGGACAGGTTACGCTTAGCCGGTAACTTTTTCTTAAAGACCAAGGGCAGAAGAGTACTCTTACCCCCTGTGGCCTCGCTAATTAGTTCCTTAAGTTCAGACCCAAACAAGGAAGTACCCTGAAAAGGCAAAGAAAGCAAACCTTTCTTGGAAGCAGTGTCAGCAGACCAAATCTTAAGCCAAAGCGCACGCCTAGCCACCACAGCAGTAGTGGAAGCCCTTGCCATCATGCAGACAGCATAAAAGGCAGCAGCAGAAACATAGTGTTGAGCTTCAGAAATATTAGCAAGTAGACGCAATTTCTCCGAAGTAGGCGCATCCTGACGGACTGCCGTAGTGAGTTGTTCAGTCCAGACCGGTTAACCCATGCCACAGCAAAGGCTGGACGTATAGCAGTGCCAATAGAAGCCAAAATGGACTTGAGGGAAACCTCAAGTTTCTTATCAGTCCAATCCTGCAGCGCAGAAGCATCAAACACAGGCAAAGCAGTAGATTTAGACAGTCTAGATATGGGTGCGTCCACCTTAGGGGGGTTGAACCCATTTAGCCATTTCTGTTTCAGAAAAGGAATAAAGTTTAGCAAAGTTTTTAGACACTGAAGAGGACTTATCTGGATTTTTCCATGCGTCAGAAACCAAACGGTCAAGAGTTGGGTTAGGAGGAAAATAAGTAAGGGGCTTTGCAGGCACCTGAAAAACATCAGAGGGAACCTCCTGAACCAAGGGAATGTTGAGTGTGGTCAATACAGCTCTGATCAGGCCCTCAGCATAGGGTTCAGGTTCACATTCAAAAGGGCCCCCAACAGACCTAGTAGACTCTATAACTGTACCATCCTCAACATCTGAATCTTGCAACAATTTTTCCTCAGAAGAATCTGACACATCAGGCGCCCCCTGCAGTTTGGGCAGGGAGGTTCTGATTGTAGAAGGGGTCTGCCATAATTGAAGAGCCCCCTGTACCTGGGAAGGAAAGAGGTGCAGAGTGGACCTAAGATCCCTAGTCGTAGCCTTAAACTCTTGTACCCAGACTGGCTCAAAAGCATGGCTAGAAGGCCCTGGGTTGCTGTCAGGACCTTCAAAGCATGCTGGGCATAAGTGACCAGAGAATTCCCTAGGCAGCCCTGAGTGACAGGAAGAGCAATGCGCAATGGGGGATACTGATACCCCAGCCTCCTTAGTCTTAGGTCTAGCTCCAGCGGTATAGACATACTCACAGTGTCAAAATAACCAACTGTACAATAAATCACCCAATTTTAGTGTGAGAGATTGAAATTTCACCCCAGAAACACTAAATATAGACTTATCTGGCAGGCAAAGGCATAATCTGCGGAGGAGAGAAGGAGAGTCCAAGCCCTGCGTAGGATACTCGCTGAGAAAAGCTCACAAAATGTCTGCCACAACGGGAGCCATTCATAAAAGAGGAGCAAAACGAGCACTCATGGGAAATGTAGTTTTTCCCAAAAAGTACCCCAAAGCAGTGCCCGAAGCTCCCCAAGCCCCCAACACACTTGAACTATAAACCGGATGATAGAGCAAGGGTAGACAATTAAAATGAGCCCATTCTGAAGTTGCTGTGTGAAGCGGTTCCAGAGATACGTCCCAAACAGTGTAGACCCATAGAGAGTAAATGGAGCAGTGGCATCTATGCGGTAAAGCGCGCCTTAAAGGCGCGGTACCTAAATTTTATAGATGTTAAACCAGAAAGTTAAAACGTACAGTGAACATATGTGCACAATTGAAAACACTAGCCCAGCAAGGAAAGTGTCATAAAACCCCATTAAACTTGTCAACCCAGCAGACAAAGGGTTAAGTCACCACATAAACTGCTCCAAATACCCAACAGACATATACATATATACCCAATGAGTGCAGGTGTGCGCAATGAGAACTCCCAAATACAAGCCCAATTAAGGGACACTGTGGGACAAGAGGACCTTCAGCACTCAAAGGGTAGCTCACCTCTCCTGCAGATCTTCTGTCTTCAGGTTACCATGTATTGAGAATTACCTCAGTGGGTAATCCATGGGGAAGCACTTGTACCCAAGATTTTCCCCCTTCAGGGCTTAAGGTCCACCAAAAAGCACCTGGACACTGAGCTAACCGCTTTGAAAGGGCATTTGTCAGTCATGGTAACCCGCCTAATGGTGGTATTCCATATTTGACAGAAAAATAAAAAGGAAACTAAAACTAACTAGAGATGTTCTCCACCTGGAGTGTTCACACCCAGGAACAAATCATTCTAGAAATAGCTGGCTGGGATGCAGCTGAGGAGGGAGGGGAGGCTCCCAGAGTTACCAGTAACCTGTATTGGATGACAGAGAAATATATCTATACATTTGTATCCTAGAGATTTTTTGCAGTGTGTTGGACGTCTCTGGTATTCAAAGGGTTAAAAGTGAAGTGGTAAGTCAAAGATGTACACGTCAGGAATTCAGTGCCACATTTAAACAATTGATTAATACTATGTACACAGATACAAACATATATGAGAATACAGCAACACAAATACAATAACAAAACTTTCATATGTATCGACTGCAACGAAAATGGACACGTACTGAAGGAGTTCTCTCCTGGACCGGAGCAAAAAGCGGCATTATACCCTATACATCATTTTTTATTCTTTAGTTTGTTATCTTCCTAAAAATTTGGACTGTTTCTCCAGATTAGTTTTGTGAAATAAGTCAGAGTGTTGTGGTACACACTGGAGATCAAGATGGTGCTAGAAAACGTTGGACACCTCCCTGTCTCCCATTTTCCTCCTGGGAGCACAACCTCTGCCCTCTGCATTCCCCATCCAGGGAACATTTTGCAGAAAGAAAATCCCAGTCCTCCTCCCCCTTACTCCAAGACATCACCGTCTCACAGGATTTAGACACAGGCAAATCAACCCTCACTCCTGGTCCCTCATCCTTAATTGTTACCTGGGGCACACCAATCCCTCTCCCTAGCCCTTCTCCACTAGGTTTTGGCATTTGGAATTCATTGTAATCACATGTTACAACACACCCCAGCTCACCTTTGGAAGGCATCACTGGTTCAGTTACAGGTAGGCATTTATCCATCCCCTGCTCTCCCTCCCAGCGATCACATTTCACAACATCCCCCAAAGTTTCACACAGTACCTTAGATTGAGCAGGACTTTCAGTTAGCCCCTCCGGTTTGTAATCTGTGTCCTCTGGAGCATAGTGACAGAGCATCTGGCCCAAATCATTCCCCAGCAGAACATTAACAGGGATATCCTCAGAAATTCCAACTTCCCTCAAACCTTTGCTTGTCCCCCAATCAAGGTACACACGTCCCATGGGCACAGCAGGGCACACCCCCCCCCCCAATTCCTTTGATGGACACGTTTCTTCCAGGGATCATATCCTCTGTATTCACCACTTCAGGCCGCATCAAGGTGAATGAAGCTCTAGAATCTCTCAGTCCCATGGTCACCCACACTTACACTCTGCAGGTTATCCTCTTTTCCCCACAGGCCCACCCACAAGCAAAACTGATGGTGGCCCCCCTGTGGCACTCCCACCTCCATGAGCAGGTGGCAGTGGATTCCTAGTGGGGCAAGTAACCCTCGGATGCCCAATCTAGTTGCACTGAAAGCAACGGCAGGTATGGGGCCCACCAGACATAGCCCCTGCGTTATTGGCAGCTGGAGGTGAGGTCCTCACTGCAGATCTTGTAGCTGGTGACTGAACTGTATCTCCTGTCCAGGTTGGAGTACCAGCTGACATAACTCCATGTCTAAATGCTGGTGCATGGATGTCTGAGTAGTCATCTGCCAGTTCTGCGGCATCCCTACCGGTTTTTGGCTTTCTTTCTAGAATCCACCCTCTTACATCAGGGCTCCGTGTATGTAAGAACTGTTCCATTAAAGGGGAACTTTCACCTCCTCACTATCATTATTGTATCCCTTCCTTTGTGTCCCCTCTGTACATTGCGATGTTTCTTTTTGCCTACAAATCTGTTTAAATGAAGCAAAAAGATACTTGAATTGTGTACCTGATGACGTTAGCAGCCGCACAGCCGCGCATCGTATGGTGCAGAAGACACTCCCACAGCCTCAGCTCCTTTCACTTGCCCCAGCATCCTCCGATGACGGAGGCGTTCTGTTAGTAAGCTGGAGAGAGATCTCATTGGCTAGATATCAATCCTTGTATTGACCTCTCATATACTTGTACAATGTGATAAGGTCTCTTCTTAGTCGTCTTTTCTCTAGAGTAAATAAACCAAGTTTAGTCGTTCCTCATATGTGAAGTCCTCCATTCCCTTAATTAATTTTGTTGCTCTCCGCTGTACCCTCTCTAGTTCTAGTATATCCTTTTTCAGAACCGGTGCCCAAAATTGCACTGCATACTCAAGGTGAGGTCTTACCAATGATTTGTATAATGGCAAAATAATGTTATCCAGTCTTGCTTCGATACCTCTTTTTATGCAAGACAGGACTTTGTTTGCCTTTGCTACTGCTGTTTGACACTGGTCACTGTTTCCAAGTCTGTAGTTGACAAGGATACCCAGGTCTTTTTCTAGCAATGAGTCACCTAAAATTATTCCATTAAGTTTATAAGTAGCCTTGGGATTGTTTCCTCCCAAATGCATGACTTTACACTTCCCCACATTAAACTTCATATTCCACATGTTTGCCCAATCTGACATTGTATGTAAGTCCCTCTGTAGACTGAATTAATGACTTTGCATAATTTAGTATCATCTGCAAATATTGATATTTTGCTTTCTATATCTATTTCCAGGTCATTTATAAACATGTTAAAAAGCAGTGGACCTAATACTGAACCCTGAGGTACTCCACTCTCCACTTTAACTGTACTGGAGAATTTTCCATTTACAACCACACACTGTTCCCTATCCTTCAGCCAGTTTTGTATCCAATTGCAAAGGTTATCTCCTAGCCCCAATTTCCTTATTTTATACACCAGCCTTCTGTGTGGCACTGTATCAATTGCCTTTGCAAAGTCTAGTTATACTACATCTACTGCCTTGCCATTGTCAAGGTTGCTGCTTACCTCCTCATAGAAGCTGAAAAGATTAGTTTGGCATGATCTATTCTTCATAAAATCATGTTGATTTGTGCTAATGATTTTATTTTTTGTGTTGTAATCCTGAACATAGTCCCTTATTATCCCTTCTAACAGTTTTCCCACTACAGAGGTCAAAGTCACTGGTCTATAATTCCCAGGTTCTGTTTTAGTTCCCTTTTTAAATAGAGGCACTATGTTAGCTCTTCGCCAATCCTGTGGCACTGAGCCTGTGGTAATAGAATCTTTTAAAAGTAAATATAGGGGTTTTGCTAACACTGCACTAAGTTCCTGAAGAACCCTTGGATGTATACTATCAGGACCCGGTGCTTTGTCGGTCTTAATTTTGTTCAGTCTTCCCATGACATCTTCTTGAGTTAACCCAATATCTATTAATTGTATTGTTTTATTTGTTACTTGCGGAGGCTCTTCTACCATTCCTTGCTCCCTTGTATATACTGATGCAAAGAAAGTGTTTAAAACATCGGCCTTTTCCTTATCCTCACTAACCAACTCACCCATCTCATTTTTTAATGGTCCAATGCACTCCCTCTTATGTTTTTTGCTATTTATATATTTGAAAAACTTTTTTGGATTAGTCTTGCTTTCCCTTGAAATTCGAGTTTCATTATCTATTTTTGCTACCCTAACTGCCTTTTTGCAATCTTTGTTGCACTCCCTGTATTTTAAGAAGGATTGTTCAGTTCCTTCAGACTTAAATAATTTGAATGTGTTTTTTTTCCTTGCCATTTTCTTCTTTACATGTGCAGTTAACCACATTGGCTGTGACTTACTTCTTTTGCATTTGTTCCCCATTGGTATATACTGTTGGGTACATTTCTGCAACCTAAATTTGAATTCTGACCATTTTTCCTCAGTATTTTTGCCTTTAAATAAAATATCCCAGTCTATGTGTTGCATTGAAGCCCTTAACAATTTGAAGTTACCTTTTTTAAAATTAAGGGTTTTGGTTGAACCTATACATTTTTGCTTTGCCAAAATGTGTAACCATGTTGTGATCACTGTTTCCCAAATGTTCTCTAACCTTAATATTGGATACCATTTCTGTGTTATTAGTGAGCACTAGGTCCAATACATTGTTATTTCTTGTCTGCGCTTCCACCACTTGTGACATGTAGCTTTCACGAAGTGTGTTCAAAAACCTGCTACCCTTAGCACTCTGACAGGTCTCATTTTTCCAGTTGATATCTGGATAATTAAAATCTCCCATAATTATAGTATGCCCAAACTGGGCAGCTTTCCTCATTTGCAATAGCAGTTGGGCCTCATCATTGTCATCGATATTTGGTGGTTTGTAGCATATGCCCACCAACAACTTTTTTTTACCTTTTACGCCACATTTAGTCTTGATTTCTACCCACATGGACTCCACAGTTTGGCCAGTTTCCTCACTAATATCACATCACAAAACTGGATTTAGCTCTGTTTTCAAATATAAGTACACACCTCCCCCTTTTCTGTTAATTCTGTCTCTTCTAAACAAGGAATAGTCCTCTATATTTACAGTCCAGTCATGTGCATTGTTCCACCATGTTTCTGTTATTCCAATTATGTCCAATTGCTCATTAACCACCAGCAATTCTAGTTCTCCTATTTTATCTACCATACTTCTTGCATTTGCTAGCATACAATTAATTTTGAAGTCTTTACATATATTAATCCCTACATGCCTTTTTTCTACACCTTCATTTACTAGGAGTTCCTCCCTACTGACTAAATTTTCCCCATCCTTTCTCCACCCCCCTGGTCATTTACTTGGACCCAGTTCCTGTCTGCTCTATCTACCCCATTTTTGCTATCTATACCCACCCCCCCTTTCCTAGTTTAAAAGCTCCTCCAGGCTTCCTAGCATTCTCTCCCCTAACACAGAGGCTCCTCTACCAATTAAGTGAAATCCATCTCTTCCATATAGATTGTACCCAAGAGCAAAGTCTGCCCAGTGTTCTAAAAACCCAAAACCCTCCTTTCTACACCATTGCTTGAGCCATGCATTAAGCTCCCTGAGCTCCCTCTGCCTACCTGCCTGTATTTTTCAGAAAATACTACCTTAGAGGTCCTTGCCTTGAGCTTGCACCCTAAATCCCTGAAATCATTCTTTAGGGACCTCCATCTTCCTCCTACTTTGTCATTGGTTCCAATATGTACCAAGACAGCTGGATCACTTCCAGCCCCTCCCAACAATCTGTCAGCCCTGTCCGCAACATGCCGAACCCGAGCACCCGGGAGACAGCATACTGTTCTGCATTCACGTTCCTGGCGGCAGATTACCCTATCTACTGTCCTAATAATAGAGTCCCCTATTACCACCACCTGCCTTGGTTTCTGCCTGCTCTGCATCCCATCTAGCCTGGAAGGAGGACTGTTCCCCTGGCTGCTAGAGGAATCAGCCCTCTCCATTGTTGCCAATTCTGAGCAATTCTCATCAACATCTTCACACAATCTTGCAAATCTGTTGGACTGAGTCAACTCAGAACTGGCCTTCCTCTTCCTCTGCCCACTACCTCCCTTCCTTACTGTTACCCAGCTGCCTACCTGTCGCTCCTCAGCTACAACTCCACCCTCTTCACCACTAATCCCACATACTACCTGCTCTGTGAGTTCTAAACTCCTTTCCAGGTTTCCAATGTCTCGCAATGTTGCAATATTTCTCTCTAAATCCAATATCTTAGACTCTAAAGAGAAAATATGCTCACACTTGGCACAGCGGTATGACCCCTGGAACGATTGCTCCAAGTGTTCAAACATGTGACAAGATGTGCACTGCAAGAGATTGGCTAACCTGCTATCACTCATGCTTGGTTTTACAATTCAAATAGCTTTATATTATCCTCTAATGCTCACTATATGGTAAGTAACCAACCTTAAACGTGAATGCAATAAATCCTTTGAAATGATAGTCACCTCAGAGCTCTGCTGATTTCCAACTCCTGCTTCTATTCTAACTCCAGATTCCTTCTAACTCTTCACTTGGAAGCAGTCACTTGTAATAGCAGTCTCACAGAGCCAGCTCCACAGAGCTAATGGACTGTATTTATAGTAACTAGCAGCCAGGTGAAATCCCTTAGCAATCAGCCCTAATCACACAGGCCAGAGAAAAACCCAGTAAACAGGTTTTTTTTTAACTTTTGCAATACCCACAATTTTTTTTTTTAAACCTTAATAAAATACCAATAAAACTCCAAACACACTGTTATGTACTTAAAGGGATAGTAATACTTCGTTTTAACTTTATTTTATTTTGTAGGCATTAAAAAAACATGAAGAATGATATAAGTCTTATCTCTCAAACCTTTATAGTTTATGAGATATTCACAAGCAAAGTTCCCCTCCCCGCCCCTTTTACCTAGTGTAAGCCATCTCTTCTCAGATGTGAGTCTGGTTGTATGACAGTACAGATAACAGAAGGGGACAATTTTCTTTGTATGGAAACAATGAAAGCCCTTCCTCCTTGACAAGTTTTTCAGCTTTTTCCGTTATCTTAATTGAAGATTGTCCCTCTCTGCAGTCTACCTGGGCATCTCCCTTCTGATCTGGTTGAACAGGGGGGGGATACTTTGTTTGTGAATATCTCTTAAACCATAAAGGTTTCAGAGATAAGCCTTATATCATTCTTCATGTTTTTTAATGCCTACAAAATAAAATAAAGTTAAAATGAAGTATTACTATCCCTTTAACCAAATTCCTTCTAACTCTTCACTTGGAACCAGTCACTTGTAATAGCAGTCCCCTGTGTAATCCCCTGTATTTGAATTCCCCTGTTTTAAATTCCCACACTTACCACACTTCTGCACTTGAATTCCCCTGTTTTTAATTCCCACACTTACCAAACTTCTGCACTTGAATTCCCCTTTTTAAACTCCCACACTTACCACACTTCTGCACTTACACACTGATGCAAGATTCACACATTCAGGTATTCACTATGTATCTGATATTTAAGCCAGGCATCCACCAATTACAAACACAGCAATTAGTCACTCCCACCACACCAGACTTCAATTATTTACTTGTATCACAGCAAAGAGAGGGGAAAAAAACCCAGAGAGATTTGTTTTTAACCTCTCCCTTACCACACTACACCACACACAATATTCTTATGCTATTTTTCCAGCAAGTATCCAAACTCAGTCTTTCAGGGCACAGGTAACTGATGAACTTCACATGTCCTACGTATGACACAGTAGGTAAGTCTATGTCCTACATATGGCACAATAGGAAAGTCTATGCCCTACATATGACACAGTAGGTAAGTCTATGTCCTACATATGACACAGTAGGAAAGTCTATGTCCTACATATGGCACAGTAGGTAAGTCTATGTCCTACATAAGACACAGTTGGTAGGTGTATGTCCTACATATGGCACAGTAGGTAAGTCTGTGTCCTACATATGACACAGTAGGTACGTCTGTGTCCTACATATGGTACAGTGGGTAAGTCTATGTCCTACATATGGCACAGTTTGTAGGTGTATGTCCCTCCCTGACAATCTTAAACAGTTGCTTATTGTCCCTGATAATCTGGCGCTGTTGTTATGTGTCTATTAACCTAGAACAGATGGCAGAGTTATGCCCATAGTATCTGGCACCATTGGTGTGTGGCCATGGTAAATTGGAAATTGTCAAGTGTGTCCGTATGTTTCCATGGTAATGTGGTACAGATGGTAGGCATATCCTGGTAATCTGGCACAGTTGGTAGATTGGTCCATTGTAATACAGCACAGTTGCTAGGTGTCCATGGTAAACTGGGAAAATGATGAGTTGTTTCTATATAATCTGGTACGGCTGGGTATCATGTGTCTATTATAAAATAACTAGTTTAAAAGCCCGTGTACATGGGCCACAGTGCCACCCAGCAGCCTCGGCTGGTGCTCGGAGCCTCTCTGCTCATTGCCTGCACTGCAGTCATGCGCAGTACAGAGTGCCCAAACGAGGCTGATACAGAGCGGGGCGCACCGAATTTGGACCGTAGTCCTCTCTGCGCACCTCCCTGGGACCAAGTGGTACCAGGAAGTGTGCAGAGAGGACTCCGGTCCAAATTCGGAGCACCCCGCTTTGTATTAGCCGCTCCACATTTGGGCACTCTGTACATGACTGCAGCAATCACAGTCTCTACTACTCATGACGGCTTCTGACAAACATTCTAGCAAATTATTATATAGGATGCAGTGGCTAGGTGTTTGTCCATGGTAATCTGGTACAGATGGGAGGTGCGTGTCACCCCCTAATAATTTGATACCATCGGTAGGTGTGTGGAAATGATACACTGACACAGTTGGTAGGTGTGCTCCTCTCTCTGATAATCTGGAACAGTGGGTAGGTGTGTATCCATGGTAATCTGGGCAATGGGTGACATGATATCCAGGCACAGTGGATAGTATGTCTCCTTCCCACATAATCTAGCACAGTGGCGAGTGAGTGTGAATCTGTATCCCTAGTAATCTCGCACAGTGGGTGACTGTGTGTCCATGATATTCACACACAGTGTTGAGTGAGTGTATCCCAGTAATGTAGCAGAGTGGGTAGGTGTATGTTCTTCCCTGAAAATCTGGCACAGATGGTGTGTGTGTATCCGCATTAATCTAGCACAGCGGATAGACTTGTGTCCATGATAAACCGGATGAGTGTGTATATCCCCAATAATCCAGCGCAGTTGGCAAGGGTATGTCCATGTATTCCAGAGTGTGTGTGTGTGTGTGTGTGTGTCTCTCACCCTGATAATCTGGCACAGTTGGTGTGTGTATCCGCATTAATCTAGCACAGCGGATAGACTTGTGTCCATGATAAACCGGATGAGTGTGTGTATCCCCAATAATCCAGCGCAGTTGGCAAGGGTATGTCCATGTATTCCAGAGAGAGAGAGAGAGAGAGAGAGAGAGAGAGAGAGAGAGAGAGAGTGTGTGTGTGTGTCTCACCCCCTGATAATCTGGCACAGTTGGAGAAAGCTTCCCTCCATCATCATGTGACAGAACCAGTGTGTGTTCCAAAGATTGTATTTGACGCAATTGATGAGTTTGTGTCTCCATGATGATCTGTGACAGGCTGATCATACCTCACCTTTAAAAAGGGACACACATGAAAAATGCATACCACAGGGTTGCTTTGATTTTGGTGCACTCCTGACATATGCCTATTTCCTATAGGATGGTCAGCCTAGTGACAGTGTATAAGGTGTCCCTCCAACATAACAGCTAGTAAAAGACTGTGTACCAGGGTGTAGCCCCAACATGAGACCCAGGTGTTTGTATATTCCTTCCTTACTGCACCACACAAATACAGGTGGAGATGCTGATGTAGCACAGTGCTTAGCCCCTTAGAACCCCTCTTTAGGACAGTTAGGTGCAGGGGAGGGCTGGCAACATATGGCCCAGGGGGCAAATACAATTAAGTGGCCCATATCTACTATCGTCCAAGCCCATTGTCCCAGCCCACCCTGCTTCCTTAATTTTAAAATTGTCCTTAATGCTGTGAATTAAAGCAAGTGATACCACAGACCTTACTGTTGAAATGGGGCTACATTAGATATACTACAGTGCTTACAATTTAACCCTGTGAGTGCCAGAAGGGTACACAACACATTGCTTTTTCAATGCGTTGTGTACTCCTCTTGCACTCAAAGGGTTAAGTAAAGATGCATTAGTGATGCCATAGAGCTTGCAAGGGAAATGGATTATGCTACTAGTGCAGCTATGTTTGGATTGTAGCTCTGCGGTTTCACTTGCATATAGATTCATTTCATAAGTTCTGTGGTATCACTAGTGTAGCTCCATTTACAGCAGCAGGTGGGAGATTGAGTGAGTCACTGGCTCACCAGCCCACACACATGGCCAGCCCAGGGGGCAATTGCCCCCCAGGCCAGCCCTCCCCTGGTTAGGTGGCTGTACCTCCCAAGGTATATGCATTTCGAAATGGCTCTGTACAAATAAAATGCATCGGTACAGTTCTACCTCAGTTAATCAGTTACATAGATAACCGGTTATGAATTAGCTTAAAAATTATTGGTAATGCAGTCACACAGAAACACCCCCGAAATAAAGTGCCCCTCTTTGGTCGATTGAGGTTTAGGGAGATACGACACAGTGATCCCGGTGCATTAGTCAGATCTTCCCGTTCTGTGCTCTGTACCTTGTTTACGCAGCGCTGGGATGGGGTGTTTTGGTGTATGTACAGGGGTGTACAAACATGGCGGACGGCTCGACCGAGGCTTCGTGTGCTCGGGACTTTCCGTCATTCGGGCGTGGTCATTAGTTGCATCAGGACCAGGTAGGAGAAGCTCGCATCAGGACCGGCGGCTGTTCCAGTGTTCGCAGGGAGACAGGGATGAGGAGGGGACACTTCATCAGCATATAGGAGGGCAGCAAGCAGCCAAATACGGGACTGAAACCATTTTATTATAAAGTGAGGAATCGCCCACATAATACGGTGCTAGCACCGGTTACAGGAGGGCATCACCGGCCACAGAAAGGCATCAGAATGGCCGAGATCAGCAACCTGACACCCGGCTTCGGTAAGTGGCCCTGTTACATGGCGATTCCTTATATATCAGGACTGTGGGATGTGGGGATAGGGCACATTGTGTAGGGTGGTAAGGGTTATTATTACCGCCTTGCCCCGGGGCCCTGCTGCTCTCTTACGCTGTTAACCCCTTGACGACCGGGAGTCTCAAATGTATTACAAAGCAACATACCCCTCACTTGGTGGGGGTATATTATATGATGTTTGGAGTGGGATGGGGGCAGGATGCGAGACTTATTGTACGATGATTGGGGTATTATAGGATATACATGACGTTATTGTACGATGATTGGGGTATTATAGGATATACAGGACTTTATTATATGATGATTGGTGTATTATAGGATGTATAGGACTTTATTATATGATGATTGGGGTATTATAGGATATACAGGACGTTATTGTACTATGATTGGGGTATTATAGGATATACAGGACATTATTGTACAATGATTGGGATATTATAGGATATACAAGACGTTATTGTACTATGATTGGGATATTATAGGATATACAGGACTTTATTATATGATGATTGGGGTATTAAAGGATGTTATTGTATGATGATTGTGGTGTTATAGGATATACCAGACTTTATTATATGATGACTGGGGTATTATAGGATGTATAGTACTTTCTTGTACGATGATTGGGATATTATAGGATATACAGGACTTTATTATATGACGATTGGGGTATTATAGGATATACAGGACGTTATTGTACTATGATTGGGGTATTATAGGATATACAGGACATTATTGTACAATGATAGGGATATTATAGGATATACAAGACGTTATTGTACTATGATTGGGATATTATAGGATATACAGGACTTTATTATATGATGATTGGGGTATTGTAGGATGTATAGGATGTTATTGTATGATGATTGTGGTGTTATAGGATATACCAGACTTTATTATATGATGACTGGGGTATTATAGGATGTATAGGACTTTCTTGTACGATGATTGGGATATTATAGGATATACAGGACTTTATTATATGATGATTGGGGTATTATAGGATACATAGGACGTTATTGTACGATGATTGGGGTATTATAGGATGTATAGGACTTTATTGTACGATGATTGTGGTGTTATAGGATATACAGGACTTTATTGTAGGATGGGTGGAGGTGGCTGTTGCAGGAAGTGGTGCTGTGAGATATTGTTGCTGAAGGCGGAGGTTTCATGTAATGGAGCAGGGTATATTGTAATGTATGGGCGAGTTGTGAGACCCTGTGGGAGTATTATAGGGTGTTTTACCAGGTGTCGTACAGTGAGTGAGGTGTATTGAAAGACATACTATTGGTGCTTCTGTGTGTTGCTGTTGGAGGCTTAGCAACTGAGAGAATATAGGATTTAATGATGTGGAATATTCAAGGTTCAATTGAGGGATATGTTATATTATGTGGTGCTGCAGGAATACTGGTGAAAGAGGCTTGGTAAAATCAGGGGTATATTGTAGGATGCGGTGCAGTGGAATAGTGTTGGTGATGGGGGATTGGTAAGATCAGGGGTATATTGTAGGATGTGATGGTGTGGAATATTGTTGGTGATGGGGGCTTGGTAAAATCAGGGTATATTGTAGGATGTGATGGTGTGGAATATTGTTGATGATGGAGTCTTGGTAAAATCAGGGGTATATTGTAGGATGCGGTGCAGTGGAATATTGTTGGTGATGGGGGATTGGTAAAATCAGGGGTATATTGTAGGATGTGATGGTGTGGAATATTGATGGTGATGGAGGCTTGGTAAAATCAGGTGTATATTGTAGGATGTGATGGTGTGGAATATTGATGGTGATGGAGGCTTGGTAAAATCAGGTGTATATTGTAGGATGTGATGGTGTGGAATATTGTTGGTGATGGAGACTTGGTAAAATCAGGGGTATATTGTAGGATGTGATGGTGTGGAATATTGTTGGTGATGGAGACTTGGTAAAATCAGGGGTATATTGTAGGATGTGATGGTGTGGAATATTGTTGGTTTCAGGGTATATTGTAGGATCTGATGGTGTGGAATATTGTTGGTGATGGAGGCTTGGTAAAATCAGGGGTATGTTGTAGGATGTGATGGTGTGGAATATTGTTGGTGATGGGGGACTGGTAAAATCAGGGGTATATTGTAGGATGTGATGGTGTGGAATATTGTTGGTGATGGAGACTTGGTAAAATCAGGGGTATATTGTGGGATGTGATACTGTGGAAGATTGTTGGTGATGGAGACTTGGTAAAATCAGGGGTATATTGTAGGATGCGGTGCAGTAGAATATTGTTGGTGATGGAGACTTGGTAAAATCAGGGGTATATTGTAGGATGCGGTGCAGTAGAATATTGTTGGTAATGGAGACAGGGGTATATTGAGGATGTCATGCTGTGGAAGACTGTTGTTGATGAGGATTGCTGACATGGACCGGTGCTCTGTGCTGGGAAAAAGCTCTGAACATATCAATATCAACACCATTTTAATATACAAAGTCACTCTGCACAATCCATAGATATAATCTTCCTCTGTATATTGTCCATTTATTGGCACAGTGCCAAGCAGACAGTTCATCCGTGCTAGTAATACTTCTCTGATCTATCAAATCCCCATGGCCTCCACCTCTCCCAAAACACCTACACTCCTTCATCTCTAACTACACATCCAGTGCCCCCTCTCTTTCTCTCCACCTCGCTGTCCCCTACTGTAGTATAAGATGTTGATGGCGTGCACTCTGAAGGCCCTCTGTTGATTTGCTATGTAATGCTGAGCATGACATCATGTCTGTAACTAAGGCAGCTGGGCTATATGATTCTGCCTTGTTCTGCTGCACATGACATCGTGTTTGTAACTGAGCCAAAGGAGGTATTATCTTTTCACTAGAGATGGGGCCTCAGCTAACCTGTGGACAGCTAGCTCCCCAAACTGACAAAAAGGAGACCATTTTATTATGAAACAATCATATATCCTTTTTTCTGTATGAGGTCTCATATCCACAGAGTCTGAGAGGACAAATCCCCAGTACAGAGTGATCCTCCTGATCCAGGAGAGGGAGAGTCCCCAGTACATAGTGTTCATCCTGATCTGGGAGAGTCCCCATTACATAGTGTTCATCCTGATCCAGGAGAGGGAGAGTCCCCAGTACATAGTGTTCATCCTGATATGGGAGAGGGAGAGTCCCCAGTACATAGTGTTCATCCTGATCTGGGAGAGGGAGAGTCCCCAGTACATAGTGTTCATCCTGATCTGGGAGAGGGAGAGTCCCCAGTACATAGTGTTCATCCTGATCTGGGAGAGGGAGAGTCCCCAGTACATAGTGTTCATCCTGATATGGGAGAGTCCCCAGTACATAGTGTTCGTCCTGATCTGGGAGAGGGAGAGGCCCGGTACATAGTGTTCATCCTGATCTGGGAGAGGGAGAGGCCCGGTACATAGTGTTCATCCTGATCTGGGAGAGGCCCCAGTACATAGTGTTCATCCTGATCTGGGAGAGGGAGAGTCCCCAGTACAGAATGTTCATCCTGATCTGGGAGAGTCCCCAGTACATAGTGTTCATCCTGATCTGGGAGAGGGAGAGTCCCCAGTACATAGTGTTCATCCTGATCTGGGAGAGGGAGAGTCCCCAGTACATAGTGTTCATCCTGATCTGGGAGAGGGAGAGTCCCCAGTACATAGTGTTCATCCTGATATGGGAGAGGGAGAGTCCCCAGTACATAGTGTTCGTCCTGATCTGGGAGAGGGAGAGTCCCCAGTACATAGTGTTCATCCTGATATGGGAGAGGGAGAGTCCCCAGTACATAGTGTTCATCCTGATCTGGGAGAGGGAGAGTCCCCAGTACATAGTGTTCATCCTGATATGGGAGAGGGAGAGTCCCCAGTACATAGTGTTCATCCTGATCTGGGAGAGTCCCCAGTACAGAGTGTTCATCCTGATCTGGGAGAGGGAGAGTCCCCAGTACATAGTGTTCATCCTGATCTAGGAGAGGGAGAGTCCCCAGTACATAGTGTTAATCCTGATCTGGGAGAGGGAGAGTCCCCAGTACAGAGTGTTCATCCTGATCTGGGAGAGGGAGAGTCTCCAGTACAGAGTGTTCATCCTGATCTGGGAGAGGGAGAGTCCCCAGTACATAGTGTTAATCCTGATCTGGGAGAGGGAGAGTCCCCAGTACAGAGTGTTCATCCTGATCTGGGAGAGGGAGAGTCCCCAGTACATAGTGTTCATCCTGATCTGGGAGAGGGAGAGTCCCCAGTACATAGTGTTCATCCTGATCTAGGAGAGGGAGAGTCCCCAGTACATAGTGTTCATCCTGATCTAGGAGAGGGAGAGTCCCCAGTACATAGTGTTCATCCTGATCTGGGAGAGTCCCCAGTACATAGTGTTCATCCTGATCTAGGAGAGGGAGAGTCCCCAGTACATAGTGTTCATCCTGATCTGGGAGAGTCCCCAGTACAGAGTGTTCATCCTGATCCTGGAAAAGGAGAGGCCCAAGTACAGAGTGTTCATCCTGATGTGGGAGAGGGAGAGTCCCCAGTACAGAGTGTTCATCCTGATCTGGGAGAGGGAGAGTCCTACTGTATTCCTACTGATATAGGAGAGGGAGAATCTACTGATCTAGGAAATGGACTGTCCCCAGTACAGAGTTTTCCTACTGACCTAGGAAAGGGAGAGTCCCCAGTACAGAGTGTTCCTACTGATCTAGGAGAGGGAGAGTTCCCAGTACATAGTGTTCATCCTGATCTGGGAGAGTCCCCGAGTGTCCCTACTACTGATCCAGAGAGTCCGCAACGCAGAGTGTTCCTACTGATCTAAGAAAGGGAAAGTGCCCAGTACAGAGTGTTCTTACAGATCTAGGAGAGGGCGAGTCCCCAGTACAGACTGTCCCTGCTGATCTAGGACACGGAGAGTCCCCAGTACAGAGTGTTCCTACTGATCTAGGAGAGGGAGAGTACCCAGTACAGAGTGTACATACTGATCTAGGAGGGGGCGAGTCCCCAGTACATAGTGTTCATCCTGATATGGGAGAGTCCCCAGTACAGAGTGTCCTCTGATCTAGGAAATGGGTTGTCCCCGATACAGAGTTTTCCTCCTGATCTAGGAAATGGACTGTCCCCAATACAGAGTTTTCCTACTGATCTAGGAAAGAGAGAGTCCCCAGTACAGAGTGTCCCTGCTGATCTAGGACACGGAGAGTCCCCAGTACAGAGTGTTCCTACTGATCTAGGAGAGGGACAGTTCCCAGTACAGAGTGTTCATCCTGATCTGGGAGAGTCCCCAGTACAGAGTGTCCCTACTGATCTGGGAGAGGGAGAGTTCCCAGTACAGCGTGTTCTTGCTGATCTAGAAAAGGGAGAGTCCCCAGTACATAGTGTTCCTACTGATCTAGGAAGGGGAGAGCCCCAGTACAGAGGGTCCCTACTGATCTAGGAGGGGAGAGTCCCAATATATAGTGTTCCTACTGATATAGGAGAGGGAGAGTCCCCAGTATAGAGTGTTTCTCATGATCTAGGAGAGGAAGAGTCCCCAGTACAGTGTGTTCCTACTGATCTAGGAGAGGGCGAGTCCCCAGTACAGAGTGTTCCTACTGATCTAGGAAATGGACTTTCCCCAATACAGAGTTTTCCTGCTCATCTAGGAAATGGACTGTCCCCAGTACAGAGTGTTCCTACTGATCTGGGAGAGGAAGAGTTCCCAGTACAGAGTGTTCATCCTGATCTGGGAGAGTCCCCAGTACAGAGTGTCCCTACTGATCTGGGAGAGGGAGAGTTCCCAGTACAGCGTGTTCTTGCTGATCTAGGAAAGGGAGAGTCCCCAGTACATAGTGTTCCTACTGATCTAGGAAGGGGAGAGCCCCAGTACAGAGGGTCCCTACTGATCTAGGAGGGGAGAGTCCCAATATATAGTGTTCCTACTGATATAGGAGAGGGAGAGTCCCCAGTATAGAGTGTTTCTCATGATCTAGGAGAGGAAGAGTTCCCAGTACAGCGTGTTCCTACTGATCTAGGAGAGGGAGAGTCCCCAGTACAGAGTGTCCCTACTGATCTAGGACATGGAGAGTCCCCAGTACAGAGTGTTCCTACTGATCTAGGAAATGGACTTTCCCCAATACAGAGTTTTCCTGCTCATCTAGGAAATGGACTGTCCCCAGTACAGAGTGTTCCTACTGATCTGGGAGAGGAAGAGTTCCCAGTACAGAGTGTTCATCCTGATCTGGGAGAGTCCCCAGTACAGAGTGTCCTCTGATCTAGGAAATGGGTTGTCCCCGATACAGAGTTTTCCTCCTGATCTAGGAAATGGACTGTCCCCAATACAGAGTTTTCCTACTGATCTAGGAAAGAGAGAGTCCCAAGTACAAAGTGTTCCTACTGATCTAGGAGAGGGACAGTTCCCAGTACAGAGTGTTCATCCTGATCTGGGAGAGTCCCCAGTACAGAGTGTCCCTACTGATCTGGGAGAGGGAGAGTTCCTAGTACAGCGTGTACTTGCTGATCTAGGAAAGGGAGAGTCCCCAGTACATAGTGTTCCTACTGATCTAGGAGGGGGAGAGCCCCAGTACAGAGGGTCCCTACTGATCTAGGAGGGCAGAGTCCCAATATATAGTGTTCCTACTGATCTAGGAAAGGGAGAGTACAGAGTGTTCCTACTGATATAGGAGAGGGAGAGTCCCCAGTATAGAGTGTTTCTCATGATCTAGGAGAGGAAGAGTTCCCAGTACAGCGTGTTCCTACTGATCTAGGAGAGGGAGAGTCCCCAGTACAGTGTGTTCCTACTGATCTAGGAGAGGGAGAGTCCCCAGTACAGCGTGTTCCTACTGATCTAGGAGAGGGAGAGTCCCCAGTACAGTGTGTTCCTACTGATCTAGGAGAGGGAGAGTCCCCAGTTGTAACGGTTTGTTTGAAACACAGACACAGTAGGTTTGAATAAAACACAGTTTTATTAAGCAATTAGGAATACAATAACCCTCACAGGTCCTATAATATATTCTCAATATAGTACAGCCACAAGACAGGGTACATATATATATGTACGCTGTGGTCCAGTATAAATATAGAGTCCATAACACATTATTCTGACACAGGTCAGGCAGATCTTGAAAGAGTCCCAGTGTATCGGTACTGCATGGGTTAATAGCAGTCAGCGAGTGTAAACAGTCCCATGTGTGGTAAGGCCTGTTAAGAAGCTCACTTAGGATACAGAGCTTAAATACGAGTAATGCCCAAGAATAAGTATAGTAGGTAATGGTGAACTGCCTTAGCAGTAACAGAGGCTGAGCAACTTGAGCACTGTCAGAGCAGTAACGGGGACTAGGCAACGTGAACAATGCCATAGCAGTAACGGAGACTGAGTGACGTGGACACTGCCGTAGCAGTAACGGAGACCAGGCAACTAGAACACTGCTGTAGCAGTAATGGAGACCAAGCCCTTGGATACTGTCGTGGCAATAACGGACTCTGAGCCACAGGGACACTGCCGTAGCAGTAACGGAGACTAGGCCACTTGCACTCTGCCATAGCAGTAACGGAGACTAAGTGACTGGAGACTGCCGTGGCAGTAATGGAGACTGAGCAACTGAGCACTGCCGTGACAGTAACAGAATTGAGCAACTCGCCCTGAGGAGGCAACCAACCGGGAGCGGATAGTATGACAAGCCAATAGGAATGTCGCCGGGGCGACACAGTGGCATCCGAGACCAAAACTGCACAGCTGTCACAGACAGCGAGAAAGGATCACCTCCCTCAACCGGAGACGGGAACGTCAGCCAATCCAAGTCGGTACACGGTTCAGGAACATCAGCCAAGCCGGGTCGGTACACAGAGCAGGAACATCAGCCAAGCTGGGCCAGTAAACGGGACAGGAACGTCAGCCAAGCCGGGTCGGTACACGGAGCAGGAACGTCAGACAAGCTGGGTTGGTACACAGGAGATGAGAAGCAGAATTGTCAGGCAGTCCGGGTCAGTTCACAAGCAGGAGACGAGATGCAGAGTAGTCAGGCAGGCCGGGTCAATACACTGAGAGCAAACTGTAATCAGGAACAAGCGCTGGTACTGGAACATCATGAAAGGGCACCGGAGAGGTGCCAGAACCCAGTATTTAAAGGCCATACTGGACGGGACAAGCACAGTATAGCCAATCGGAGTAAAGCAGAAGTGTAGACTGACAGAATGTCACTTAAAGAGCACGGGCACTGTGATACCAGTACAGCCTACCGATCTAGAAGGTGGAAAGTCCCCAGTACAGTGTGTTCCTACTGATCTAGGAAAGGGAGAGTCCCCAGTACAGCGTGTTACTACTAATATAGGAGGGGGAGAGTCCCCAGTACAGTTTGTTCCTATTGATCTAGGAAAGGGAGAGTCCCCAGTACAGTGTGTTCCTACTGATCTAGGAGGGGGAGAGTCCCCAGTACAGTGTGTTCCAACTGATCTAGCAAAGGGAGAGTCCCCAGTACAGAGAGTTCTTACGGATCTAGGAAAGGGAGAGTCCCCAGTACAGAGTGTTCCTGCTGATCTAGGAGGGGGAGAGTCTCCAGTACAGTGTGTTCCTGCTGATCTAGGAGGGGGAGAGTCTCCAGTACAGAGTATTCCTACTGATCTAGGAAAGGGAGAGTCCACAGTACAGAGTGTTCTGATTCATCTACGTGGAAGGATAGTACCACTTCCGAGTTTTCCCCCTTATCTGAGACAGAGTGTTCTTTCTGATCATGAGCCCCCAGTTCAGTATGTTCTTCTTCATCTAGGAGTGGGAGAGTCACCAATACAGGCCAGGGCTACCATCAGAAATTTTGGGGCCAGTACAAACATAAAGCCAGCCCACCCTCTCCGACACCTGCTCCACTCCCACCTGGCTACTGGGCTCTTACTTGCCCAGCTACCTCCTTGTGCGCCACCTGGGGCCAAAACCTGAATAGTGGGCCCACTGGGCCCAGTCCCCCTAAATGGGTCACCAGTGTGCACTCCAGGTAAATGGGCGATGAGAGCCCAATACAGGTAAATGAGTGACCAAGATCCAATACAGTTAATAAGGTCACCAGGGCCCAATATAGGTAAAGTAAATGGTCCACCTGGGCCCTATACAGGTAAATGGTCCTCCTGGGTCCAATACAGGTAAAAGGGGAATTGGGTCCACTCTCACTAAGTGGGAAGCCTGGGCCGAATACCAGTAAATGGGCCACCTTGGTTCAATATTGGTAAAATGGGCTGCTTGGGTCCAATAACAAATATGAGCCACAAAGCCTGTTCAGCTAAACCACGCCACCCCAGTTACCAGCAGCATACCTCCCAACATTTCAAATGGCAAAAAAGGGACACTTTTGTTTTAGGTGGAGTTGATGGGGGTGTGGCTGGTGGACTAGGCATTATCAAACATTTTTAGATTATTTTTTACCAACTGACACTTCTTTGTGTAAATGAATTAATGATTTAGAGCAAGAACAAACTATTTTATTTACACAGGCTATTTATAAACACATATACTGAAGTTTATACAAACATTAATGTGCGTTTTATTGCTGTGGAGCAATGTAGTACACTTATATACACACCACACAGTCTGATCTCCTAAAAAGAGGGATACCATGGTGGGAAAGAGGGACAGAGGGATTTGGATCTCAAAGAGGGATTGTCCCTCCTAAAAATGGACACTTGGGAGGTACGCAGCAGTGAGTGGTGGTGTTCACTGATGCTGGGGCAACTAAGCCCATTGCCATTGCACTAGGATGGGGAGAAGAGGAAAGGGGCAAACAAAGACAGCAGGGGCAGAAAGACAAGGACAAGACAAGGAAAAAGAGAAACAAGGGGTAAGAGCTTAAGAAACTGTACATACCTGCCGCTGAGCTTAGACAAGCTGGAACCCAGGAGTGCTCTTCTGAGATTAGGTACTAAAGGGTGCATTTACATCCAGAATCTTGTCAGTACTTAGTATTTCATGTCCTTCCATGGATAAAGGATGAGGTGGAGGAGCTGACTCAACAAATTGTTTATATTTACTTTGCTTGTAGAAATAGACATGGAAGATAAATAGGATTTTGAGGAATCTCCAACTTGTAAGATACTGATCTGGAAAGTTCCTATAAAGCAAGGACCAATCTTTCCAGAAAGTTTGCAAAGCTTGCATTTTTTGTGTTTTTGAGAGTGAGATCAAGTCTCCTAGGTCATAAATCACTGCAGGAGATGGGTACTTATATTAGGCTTTTCTCTGGAGAAACTGAGCAGCCCAGAAAACAGTTGCAGGTATTTTGACATATTCTGTATCCCAGATAAAGATGTGGGAATTATAGCCCCACGCTAAACAGAAACGTGATAATTCCAGGGAATATTGCAGCAAGGAGATATAGGAAAATCCTGTTGGGGGGTAATTTTATCCAAATCTCCTGCTGAAGTAGCATCAAAGAAATTGTTTAAGATTCTGGTGCAGTCTCTCTCTCATTGGCCATTAAATTGTAAGTGGGTGGCATATGAGAAGTTAAGGTTAATTTCTCTCATTCTGCAAAAGCATCTAGATTTGGTGACTGCCGCGGCAGTTTGTTCAGAAACCTTGACAGCTGCAGTAAATTTCCTGATACCTTCAAGGCCATTCCAGGAGCTCTTTGCTCTAATTGTCCAAACAGTGCAGGCAAAACCAATGCGCTGTTGGCTGCAACTTGAGAATCCTGGCAGGTGGCTGGGTCCCCACCAGCAGGAGCTTTTCACTGACAAATCCACATTTAATTCTTCCCATGAGATGTTACAATGCGGGCTTGTAAATTTATATACCAAATTGATTAGGTTATGAATCCTTAGAGACCATAAAGGATCAGCAGCACACCAAGCCCAGCTTTTAAGCTCTTCTGGAGCATATAAGTAGAGGACTAGAGCATCATGTGGAATAATTAGCTTCTCCAACACATAAACGTGATCCTAATATGGTAGAAAATGCTTTTGTGGCACTGACTTTCACCTTTTATTGATGTGACAGGTCAACCTCGCTGTTCAGAGCAAAGACAACAGATGAAAATTGTACCATTCACCCAGTGGACCTGTTTTCCCCTTGGAGTCTAATTTCAACTGCATTCTAGTGTCCAAATAGCTTTTCTGCCAGCATGCAGTTGAATCTCTACACAATGGCTTGACGACAGTAAGCTTCCCTTTCAGCCCTCATAATGACAATACCATGTTTGGAAAATAGCTGTGATACTGTGGCCATACACTCGTGCTCAGGATCAATCTGCAAGAGCTTTGGTTATTTAAGTGGTCCACAATTGTAGATGCATAACAAGACACTTGCCACCTCAAAGGAATCCTCTGAAGTCAGTAGCTCAGCCTCTTTGTGGAGGCTGGATACATGAATCAGAACGAGGACATACTTATAAGTCTTATCTTGTGATGACATGTGATCTAGAGTCAGGAACAGAAGGTCAGCATGATGAATCACACTGGGGAAGAAACTTAAAAAATGGGCATAGGGATCTGGTGATAACATAATTTTGTTGCCAGGCAGTTTCTTCAGAAACCTTGGCAGCTGCAGCAAGTTTCCTAATAGCTGCAAGGCCCTATAAGTATCAGTTTGGACCACAGTATATGTTCCTTAGTTTAGTACCCATCTCTGCAAAGGAGGCAGAATGATAAGGTATACTTTATGAGTCTCTAGCAGGCATCATATGTGTGCTTGTCTTGTTGAAACAACAGCCTGCAGGTGGCTCTTAGATGTGTAGGCCTACAACAGAATAACAGAGGTAAATAACTGATCTCCTAGCTAGTTCATAGCACCATAGCTGGAGACTCCTTTGGGCCACATCAATCATATATTGGGCTAATGGACCTGTGATTCTCAGATGCCTTGCATGGTAGCCCATTACTAGTACTGCTGCTTCAACATCCTGGGAGTTGCACTTGGCATGACCTTTGTTTTTGGCTTTTTTCTGAAGCACAATAGGGCCATAAGACCAAAGACACCAAATATATAAGGTATTCAGTCTGTTTTTGTGCGCTTCTGCTTTGCTGTTCTACCGCAGCAGTTCTGACCATATCCAATTTGGTTTGTGCTATTAAGATTAAACCAATGGCAGTCAGGACAGCTACACCTGCCTTTGCATTCTGAAGCTTGGAAAGTAGTTGATCCTGGTTTGCCTTGTACACCACAGCTAACGGTTGTCCATCCTCAACTATTTTAGGATCTTTAGGGTGTGTCACCCTTGTCGACACCTCCACAATAGTTGAGTCAATGGTTGGTGTCTTCGTTTCTTCCAGCTCCATCTCTGATTATTTGCAAAAATGCTCTCATCTAATAATGGCAGTTGTCCACAGTTTTCAAGGCTATGGTGAGAGGAGCTATAGAAAACATTGGTTTCAAGGAACTTTCACAAAGCACTAAAGAGTCTACAGTTATTGTGCAGTAGTTGGAGACTAATTTCACTGATGCTTAAACCCTTAGTACTATTGAAGAGCTGCCACTAAAACTCTGTGAGCTCTTGGGACATGATAAAGCCATGCCTGGCAATCCATGAT
The DNA here is from genome assembly GCA_037306005.1 of Rhinophrynus dorsalis. Classification (NCBI taxonomy): domain Eukaryota; kingdom Metazoa; phylum Chordata; class Amphibia; order Anura; family Rhinophrynidae; genus Rhinophrynus; species Rhinophrynus dorsalis. The sequence continues at coordinate 1,060,613 of CM074728.1, read as the reverse complement.
GAACTCATGAACAACACAGCCAAACCATTGGCCTTAAATGACCACATCACACTGGAGATGGACTTGTAGATTAAAGAATAGCCCACTTGGAAGCTGCTGCTTCCAAATCATTGGATCCGAGAAACAATCAACCAGGTCCTCAGTGAGGATAGCATTTTAGACAAGTGCCTCAGTACCATATTTCAGGAGCAGAACATCACAATTATAAGCATCCTAGCCGCAGTAGGGTTTATCATCTCTACCCTAGTTTTACTTCTGAATTGAGGCAGTGGTGCACCAACACCTATGCAGCCCTTTAGAATAATCAAATAAGGGGCAATCAGTGAGTGGGAAAAAAGTCATCTGTTGCATCCTTGCAGAGTTTCTCAGGAAAGGCACAACTGACCTGCCACTGGGCTTACTTGTCCAGGACTGCACCATTCTGGTGATATCATTACAGGTCTGGGTTCCAAGAATTACCCACTCAAAAGTCTGGATTAATTTGTTCAATCTTTTCATGCCTTGCTGGGTAAATTCCCTTGATTTATCAAGGATAAATATATTCCATGCCTGGTGAGCCTCTGAGCCCTGTGCTGTGTAAATCAACACGCATGATCGTGTTCATGTCACTATAATTAAAATATTTATATACTTCAGGTCATAATCATTTCTGCCAATAGGGTGGTAGCCATGGTTTGTCTAGTAGTTGCACAGGCCTTGGTTGTCTCCATGGTGCAACCAGTTGGCAAATAAAACAAGAAAAAGCTGCTCCACTGTGTGATCTAGGATTATGTTAATAACCTTAGGGAGTGTACACATACAGGGATATCCAAACATGACCCCTTATTTACCCTTTGTCTTAGGGGTAATAATAAATGGGTGTGTAACCGTGCTGATCCTGGATGTTTCCAACTCCCTTCATTATAGATACACACAAACATAACAACGGATCGCACTGGAAGATAGCAGTTCAGCAGCGTAATACCCCAGTTATAAAATCCATTAAACTTTATTGCATAGCAGAATTAAAATCATACCTGCTGCTTCACACAAAGATGGTATAGAAGGGAGACTTATGGAGCAGCAAGGTGGTAAGCGGTGCAAGGTATATGGGTTGACGTGTTTGATGCCTTATAGGCGCTTCATCATGACCGTACCCAGGTGGTATCCATAGAAAAAGCCTTTATTGGCTGAATGGCTCTAGAATGTAAGCTTTCAAGACAACTAGGTCTCTTCTTTAGGTACGATAAGAATGAAAGCAGAATGCACAATACATGACTCATACACATTATTTTAACATTTAGATTCTTCTGGCAGTGTATATTCTTATCAGTGTGGACCATAATTCATGCCCTAGGCTCTAGTAAAGTCTCTTTGAAGTGGACTATTAGATACATATAAGATTTATTACCCTTTTGATGCTCCAGTGAATTATAGTATTTAGCCATAGATGGTAAAGTCTATAGAATGTATGGGTTAACCCTCCAAGCCCCAGAGGGGTGCACAACCATCACTTGCGATGAGCTGTGCAACCCCCTTGCACCCAAGGAGACCAAAATTTGTTTATTTTGTGGGATAATGTGATATAAATTCCTCATCACGGTTCAAGCTAAAAGTGGATCTATCATATATAGATATCTAATGCTCATTAGATAGAGCATTTAGCGAAAAAGTTTAATATGTTAGTCATTTAAAAAAAAAAACCTGTTATCTATGCAAAAATTCAAGTTTAAAAGGTGCCCAGCAGCCTACTTCTGCTTGCCGCTGCAGCAAGCTACTTGCTGCACAGAGGCTGCTCTCGTCCCACTACCCAGCATCCTCTGATGACGGAGGATGTCTGTCTCTAAGCTGGAGCGATCTCATTGGCTAGATATTGATCTCTGCCAATGAGATCGCTCCAGCTTAGAGAAAGAAAGCCTCCGTCACTGGAGGATGCTGGGTAGTGGGATGGGAGCAGAGGCAGTGCTGCAACCAAGTAGGCTGCTGGGCACGTTTTAAACTTGAATTTTTGCAAAAATAACGGGTTTTTTCCTCTGTGTCCAATCCACTGCTATACTGAGAGATCCAGCTCCGCCCTCCAGCTGGTAGGACCAACAATTTTCATTACTTAAGGTTCTGCCCTGTGCTGCTTCCCCAGTTATTTTGGTCCTACCACAGCTGGATGACGGAGGCTGGAGCCTCCTGTGATAGCCCAACCGTTTATTGTTTTTCTTATGTGGTTAGCCATAAACGCTAACCACATTACCTGATGTTCGTGGCAGAGAAGGATCTCATACCCTGGAGGTTGCCCGGGTCGCATGGGTCCTTACTGGGTTCCCCACAGGCTATTTCGGCAGCTTACAACCCTTCAGACATGCCGCAGGCTCTAGGGAGGCAAGCCCGGATGACGCCAGCAGTTAATACCCAGAAAACCGGAAGTTCGGCTGGATGCGTTCCAGCAGTGGAACGCACGCCGCGATCCCCGCTAAGATCACTTGGAACCCAAGATGGATAAAGGGCAGAAAGCAGAGAGGCACTGTAAGTACATATTATACTTATATTGTGTGTGTTAGGTTATCTTCATCTTACAGACTGCAACATGTCTTCCAAGGAACAAAAACCTGAGAAGCCTAAGGGTACTGGGGAACCTACTAAAGAGGATAAGACTGTCCCCAAGACTAAATCTTGTATGGGGTGTGAAGCAAAATTATCCTTTGCAGACTCTGCTAAATTATGTCCTGATTGTCTCAAGAAAGCAGCTGGGGATGCAGTTCCACCTCAATTCCAGGATTTTCTTGGATGGATGTGTGCATCCATGCAAGAAACCTTTTCTTCTATGCAGGAGTCTGCTAGAAAACGTCAACGAACTTTAGATGCTGAGGAAGGTCCTTCCAGACGTCCCTTAGAGGAAGAGGAGGAGGACAGTCTAATTGAATTGGAATCAGCCATGTCATCTGCTGAGGAAGGGGAGATCACTGAGGACACCGGTAATTTCAGTATAGATAAAATTGACGGTCTCATCAAGTCCATGCGCAAGACTTTGGGTCTCTCTGAGACCCAGAAAGACCTGAATGTTATGGATGCTGCATTTATAGGATACAAAAAGTCAGCCCCACAGTTTCCTGTACACAGCTCCATTCAGGATATCATTAAGAATGAATGGAAGCAGGGGGATAAAAGATCAGCGATGTCTAGACGCTTCCAGCGTATGTATCCTTTTGCAGATGAAAATATTTCCGCATGGATCAACCCTCCTAAAGTGGATGCGGCCCTGACACAAATTTTGCGCAGAACAACTATTCTTCTAGAAGATGGCTCTACACTGCGAGACCCAATGGAAAAAAGGGCAGATAATGCCTTGAAAAAGCAATTCACTACCACAGGTCATAACCTAAGATCAGCTACTGCTATGGCCTGCATATTCAGAGTTTTACATCTGTGGTTAACAGAATTTGAAGAAAAGATTGATTCTTCGGTCTCAAGATCTCGCCTATTAAAAGAGGTAGCTGCCATCAAAGATGCGGTTAACTACTCAGGTCATGCCTCCTTGGACAACATCAGACTTATGGCAAAATCATCGGCTTTATCCATCACGGCCAGGAGAGCTCTTTGGATCAAAGCCTGGGAGGCAGACGCATCATCAAAAAATAGATTAGTCTCCCTGCCTTTTACAGGCTCTAAGCTTTTTGGTGATCAACTGGAGGAGATCATTAAAAAGTCATCTGGAGGTAAAAGTCCGTTTCTTCCCCAGGAAAGGCGTTCTCATTCATCTCCACCAAGATCAACTAAGTTCAGGCGCCAGTCCTTTCGGGAAGCCTGCAGGTATAGGCCTGGATCTTCATATGATCAGAGGAAAAGATCAGGAGAGAGTCAGCATACTGGAGCCCGCAAGGACTTCCAACGCAAGTCTTCCTTCCAGCAAAGCTCACAATGAAGCCAGCAGAGCCCTGTCTCCAGTGCCAGTAGGGGGCAGACTGGAGTTTTTTCTAGACAGCTGGGAAAAGATCAACCCAGACAGATGGGTGAAGCAGTCTCAGTAGATAGGGTATGCGCTGGAGTTTCAGACTGTCCCTCTATTTGCTCAATTTCAGACATCCAAAATTCGGAACAAAGGTATGCTGTTGAAAATGAAGACCGTCATTCAACACCTCTTGCAGGACAGAGTTATAGAGAAGGTCCCTCAGAATCAACAATTCAGATGAATTTATTCCAATCTTTTTTATGTCTCCAAACCCTCTGGGGATCTTAGAGTTATTCTAAATCTGAAGAGAGTAAATGCCTTCCTCAAAACCAGAACTTTCAGGATGGAAACAGTCCTGTCAGCTCTAAAATTGATTCAGCCTTTCTCCTTTTTGACACGCATAGACCTCAAGCCAATTACTTGAAGTTTCAAAGGAGGGACCCATCAAACTTCCATATGAAGATGTTCTTCCCTCCACCAAGAAGGAATTGCTGTGGTAGAGCAATCCAAGGCATTTGCAGCAAGGAAGATCCCTCGGGGATCTAACCTGGGAGACAGTCACTACAGATGCCAGCACATCAGTCTGGTGAGGAGTGTTGAACCAAAAATCAGTCCAAGGCACCTGGTCAGTAAAGGAATCCAGACTTCATATAAACAATTTGGAGCTTCTAGCAGTCTGGAAAACGTTAAAAAGTTTTCAGGACCAATTGAAACATACAGCGGTTCTAATCAGATCAGACAACACCACAGCCGTAAGTTACCTTCAGAACCAGGGAGGCACGAGGAATGCGGCTCTCAACCATCTAGCACTGCGGATATTATTTTGGGCGGAAACACACTTGAAGGCTCTCAAGGCAACATATCTCTCAGGCACAAAGAATCTTCAGGCAGATTTTCTCAGCAGACATCAAATTCTTCCAGGCGAGTGGTCCTTAAAGAAGGAGGTCTTCAGAGAAATCACAACAGTTCTGGGGACGCCAGTGATAGAGCTCTTGGCTACAGCCAGGAACACTCAATGCAAGCAATTCCTATCCCGTTGGAAGGATCATCAAGCTCTAGCTCAGGATGCCTTCCAGATAAAATGGAAATATCCGCTGGCTTATGTCTTCCCTCCCATTCCACTTATCACAGAGGTCATAAGGAAGATCAGAAAGGATCATGCAAAGGTCATTCTAATTGCCCCAGACTGGCCAAGAAAGCTCTGGTACGGATATCTGATACAACTATCCGCCCAGCCGCCACTAAAACTTCCAGACATTCCAGACCTGTTATCACAGGGGCCGATATGGCACCTGGATCCAGCTTTCTTGAGTTTGCGGCCTGGAAGCTGAACGGAGCTCGCTAAGAAATAATGGTTTATCTGAGGAGGTCATTAATACCATTCTACAAAGCAGAAAACCATCTTCCTCCCGGATTTATTATAGGGTCTGGACTACAGTTGGTGTATATCCAGAAAATTGGACAGTTGGTGTATATCCAGAAAACTGGACAGAAGTAGTATTCTTCCACATACTATTCTGGAATTTTTACAGCAGGGCTTTAACAAGGGATTAAAGCAACTGTCGGCACTTTCAGCTATTTTGGCCTGTCCGTTTGCAGATCAATACCTCATTAAGAGATATATGTCAGCAATATCAAAAATCAAGCCCACTATTAGGGAAATTATTCCACCTTGGGACCTCAATATTGTCCTACAACAGATTTGTGCCCATCCATTCTTCGAACCATTGGATTCGGTATCCTTAAAACATCTTACTCTAAAGACGGTGTTCATCACAGCAATTACATCAGCAAGAAGGGTTGGGGAGTTACAAGCTCTTCTTTGTAAATCACCATTTTTAATTTTTCATCAAGACAAAGTGGTTCTGAGACCTAGAGCCTCTTTCAGATCAAAGGTAGTATCTAGCTTCCATCTAAGTCCAGAGATCATTTTCCCCTCCTTTCCTCCAGATTCAGTTAGTTCCACGGATAAGAGACTGAAAAATCTGGATCTATGCAGACGTTTGCAGATATATCTTCTTAGAACTAAAGAATTTTGTCAGACTGATTCACTTTTTGTTCATTTTGCTGCAAAGTTTAAGGGCACAGCTGCCTCCAAGGCATCCATCGCCCGATGGATTAGAGACTGCATTGCATTAGCTTATCAGTCAGCAGACTTGGAGCCACCACCTAGAATTAAAGCTCACTCTACCAGGTTGGTAGCCTCCTCCTGGGCTTTGAAGGCTGTGGCTTCACCTGAAGAAATTTGTAAAGCGGCCACATGGTCCTCAGTGTCCACTTTTATAAAACATTACAAATTGGACATTCAGGCATCTCAGGATGCTAGTTTTGGCAGGAAAGTGCTACTCGCAGCTAATCCTGTTCAATAACTTTATCCCACCCTAGGGATACTGCTTTGGTAAGTCTCTCAGCATAGCCGTGGATTGGACACAGAGGAAAAGGTGAAATTTACTCACCGATATTTTGTTTTCCTCTGTGTCCTTCCACGGCACCCCTCCCTTGTTTATGGTTGGTATTGTATCGTTCCTTTTGGATACATATATTTATGATTTCTATTGCTCTTACTAACCTAGTTTCTTGTTCCAGCTTTGACAAAATAATAACTGGGGAAGCAGCACAGAGCAGAACCTTAAGTAATGAAAATTGTTGGTCCTACCAGCTGGAGGGCGGAGCCGGATCGCTCAGCATAGCCGTGGAAGGACACAGAGGAAAACAAAATATCGGTGAGTAAATTTCACCTTTTTTCAAAAATGACTAACATATTAAACTTGTTTGCTAAATGCTCTATCTAATGAGCATTATATATCTATATGTGATAGATCCACTTAAAGTTCAGTTAAAAAGTAGTTATCAATTTATATTCCGAGATGTTTGTCTGTCTGTTTCCTAAAATTTCCCATCAGTACAGTCACTTTGAGATCTTTAATGCTGTGATCAGTTTTGCAAAACTGTTGACCCACTGGGGTGTCTCTTTTGTTGTTCGGACTGTACTCATCCTTTTTCTTAGGGTCCTGTTTGGGGATGTTTCACAAACTTGATGAGGTACACAACATTAGCTGAAACACAGGAGAATTTACCCTGGATATTGTGATTTCAGTAGGAATGTGGTATGAGACCCTGTCTGTGGTACATCTGTGTGTGTATGTGTGTGTGCGCAGGTTCCATCCCTGTTTTGTAAACATGGAAAAGTACTATTATCTCTTGAATTCTTAAGGGACCTCTTCACCACCAATTGTTTCAGGATGGGGGGCTGTTTATAGGAGTTCATGTGAATATTCTTTGTAATCTGTCATCAGTACGTAATATTGTTTGGAGGTCTTTTGAAATTGTATGCAGTACTTCAAGCTGTGGGTTGTAAGTGACTACTACTGTCACTGTTCTCTTCCTGTGGGTGTTTGTGTTCTAGGAGATTTCTTCTGAATACATGGGTGGCTCTGTGGATTTGGATATCCGTGATCTTGGCATTATATACATGAATGATAAAATCTCTCCTGAGATTTTTAAGATGTTGATCTCGGGCAGAAGTTTCAGAGCATATGCACTTATACTTTAGAGCTTGGCTGTAAACAATATAGTTTATGTGTATCTGGGAAACAGAGGAATACTGCATAATACTAGCCATTTAAAAAATAAAAAAGTATCTTCTTTCTTGATAAGATGGGATTTACAAATAGCTAATTATCCTGGGATAGAGGATGTCAGTGAGGGATGTTTGCTTTCTCTCTATCTCTCTCTCAGAAATGACACAAATATTTTTCGCTAGACTGGGAATGCTTTGCAGTGCCCAAATCTGTGTTCCCTAACCATGTTAGGCAATGGGAACTGGACTTCCATTGGCCCAGCTTTCTCCAGCCTGCTATGCAAGAAGATGATCCCTCCCTATAAAAACGGTGAACCCATTTGTTTTCTCCCTGCTCCTCATTGGAGTAGCTCTTATTAACTGTTTAGCAAATAAGATCTTTCTCTGATGCTGTTAAGGAGTAATGAGCCACAAATATTGTGAAAAATAGACCTTGGGCTATTCTCACCATGTAGAAAATTGTAACCACGATTTATATCATCTCAGTTTCTGTGTTGACTCTGTTTTTGCAGGAAACATAAAAGCGAAAGGACAGAGTTTCTCAATCTACCTTTGCTCTGACATACAGTCTTAGATTTTTTGGGCATCCCTAATATTTTATACATCATTTGTCAAGGGAAAAACAAAAGTAGTAATACATAAAAATATAGTTACTAGCAGGCATGTGGCAGTTTGAGTGCCAGACATCGGCATTGCAATGTGTTTGATACCTCTGTCGTACTCAAAGGGTTACATTTTATTAAAAGTTAGACCTCGTAGTGGGGCATCAGGCTCAGCTGCTGCTCTCCCACCCGATTCCTCTGGGAGATCAATAGAAGTGACGCAGGGGAGCATAAGATCGCCCCTGCTTCCATTCAACCCAGAGCCAGGTAGGAGTGGGTGGATTGGAAAACCATCTCACATCAATGAAGGGGGCTTTCCCTTATTGACGTGAGAGGGTTTGCTGATCCTGCCCCCTTCTATCCAGCTTATCTGGGTAGAATGGAAGCATTCTGCCACTGATCCAGAAGCTTTTTTTTGAGGTACCCCAAACAGGGCTAGCCTTTCATATATATTGATTAGTACAGCTCTCAATCAAAATGCAAATTATATATTTTATATAACATTAAAATATTAAAATTAGAAACTCAATATAAAGAGTTTTTGTAGTCTTCAGTGGAAAATGGCACCCTATGTTGGGGCCCATGGCACAAAAAAGTGTCGAGCCACTGAACTGAAAGCTGGTACAGAGGTATTACAAGATAGACACATGCAAATAGCCATTACACTGAAGACAGACAGAAAGACAAATTGAATCTTGTCCTCCATTACCAGCCTTTCGGTGGCACCATGTTTTACTGACACTTTTCCATGTCTTCCACAGATATGTCTCCAATTGCCGCAGGGTTCATTGGGGCCACAGTTCTTGTTGTCTCAATCTCAGTGACAGTTTTTATCTGGACCTGCTGCCACAACCGGGCAGAGAAGAAGCTTAAAAACCCTCCCTACAAGTTTATACACATGTTAAAGGGTATCAGTATCTACCCAGAGACCCTGAGCAACAAAAAGAAACCAATACACAACCGCAGAGAAAAGCACCTAAACGAAAATGACACCACACTGGGAAACCTCTTGACAGTCAAAGCAGAAGCTGGATTGATGAGTTCTGAGAAGGATCCCAATGGACTGGCCACTGCCACTTGCATAGACCAGCTGTCTAATAACGTGGACTATGAGGAAGAAGTGAGCCCAGTTCAGAGCTTGACTTCTATGGGCAGCAAGAGCTCCTCTCCCTCATCTCCGGATGCTGATGTCCTGCTTGGGACATTGACTCTTTCAGTGGATTATAACTTCCCAAAAAAAGCCTTGGTGGTCACCATCCAAGAGGCTCATGGGCTTCCAGTGATGGAGGAGCATTCTCAGAGTTCTGACCCCTATATAAAGATGACCATCCTACCAGACAAAAAGCACCGCGTGAAGACTCGGGTATTGCGCAAGACCCTTGACCCGGTGTTTGATGAGACTTTCACATTCTATGGCATCCCATACAGTCAGCTCCAGGATCTGGTCCTTCACTTCCTGGTATTAAGCTTTGATCGTTTCTCCCGTGATGATGTAATTGGGGAAGTTATGGTGCCACTGGCAGGGGTGGACCCCAGCACCGGAAAAGTGCAATTAACCAGGGACATTATCAAAAGGAACATTCAGGTAAGCTCACAGCCACTTCTACTTACAAATCTAGCATTCAGACTCTAAGCTCCTTCAGGCAGGGACCTCTCTCCTATTGTTTCTATGACTGTGACACTTAGTTATGCCCATTTATTTATTGTAATCTACTACTGTTGTAAGGGGCTGCGTACACTGCATAGCACCATATACAAAAAGATATACATACAAGTCTAAAAATATATGTGGCTTCTGTTGGAACGTCAGATACAAATGTCTTACAACTGTGACAAAGAAAAACGTAACTGAAATAGAACTGCCCTGTGTGAAATGTTACACTCTTACCATATGTCTCTGTCCATGGTAGTCACAGATCCACAAATACACTGTTTGACATCCCAGCCTTTTTTCACTGGTAGACAAAGAAGCACACATACACACCAGCCTCACACATACACTGTCTGATACTCCATCCTTGTCCCTCTAGTGGCCACGAAGCACACATACACTGACATTCCAGCTTCACACATACACTGTCTGACACTCCAGCCTTGTCCCTCTAGTGGCCACAAAGCACACATACACTGACACTCCAGCCTCACACATACACTATCTGACACTCCAGCCTTGTCCCTCTAGTGGCACCAGAAGCACATATACACTGACACTCCAGCCTCACAAATACACTGACACTCCAGCCTTGTTCCACTAGTGGCACCAGAAGCACACATACACTGACACTCCAGCCTTACACATACGCTGTCTGACACTCCAGCCCTGTCCCTCTAGTGGCCACAGAAGCACACACACTGACACTCCAGCCTTGCACATACACTGTGTGACACTCCAGCCTTGTCCCTCTAGTGGCCATGAAGCACACATACACTGACACTCCTGCCTTGCACATACACTGTCTGACACTCCAGCCTTGTCACTCTATTGGCCACAGAAGCACACACACACACACACACACACACACACACACACACACACACACACATACATTGACACTCCAGCCTTGCACATACACTGTCTGATATTCCAGCCTTGTTCCACTAGTAGTCACAGAAGCACACACATACACTGACACTCCAGCCTTGTTCCACTAGTAGTCACAGAAGCACACATACACTGTCACTCCAGCCTTACACATACACTGTCTGACACTACAGCCTTGTTCCACTAGTAGTCACAGAAGCACACATACACTGTCACTCCAGCCTTACACATACACTGTCTGACACTACAGCCTTGTTCCACTAGTAGTCACAGAAGCACACACATACAGTGACACTCAGCCTTACACATACACTGTTTGACACTACAGCCTTGTCCCTCTAATGGCCACAGAAGCACACATACACTGACACTCCAGCCTCACACATGCACTGTCTGATACTCCAGCCTTGTTCCACTAGTAGTCACAGAAGTACACATACACAGACACTCCAGCCTTACACATACACTGTTTGACACTTCAGCCTTGTCCCTCTAATGGCCACAGAAGCACACATACACTGACACTCTAGCGTTGTTCCTCTAGTGGTCACAGAAGCACACATACACTGACACGCCAGCCTTACACATACACTGTCTGACACTCCAGCCTTATTCCACTAGTGGCCATAGAAGCACACATACATTCACACCCTAGTCTCACACATACACTGTCTGACACTTTAGCCTTGTCCCTCTAATGGCCACAGGAGCACACATACACTGACACTCCACCTTACACATACACTATCTGACCCTCCAGCCTTGTTCCACTAGTAGTCACAGAAGCACACACACACTGACACTCCAGCCTTACACATACACTGACACTACAGCCTTATTAAACCAGTGGCCACAGAAGCACACATACACTGACACTCCAGCCTTACACATACACTGTTTGACACTACAGCCTTGTTCCACTAGTAGTCACAGAAGCACACACATACAGTGACACTCAGCCTTACACATACACTGTTTGACACTACAACCTTATTAAACCAGTGGCCACAGAAGCACACATACACTGACACTCCAGCCTTACACATACACTGTTTGACACTACAGCCTTGTTCCACTAGTGGTCACAGAAGCACACATACACTGACACTCCAGCCTTACACATACACTGTTTGACACTACAGCCTTGTTCCACTAGTGGTCACAGAAGCACACATACACTGTCTGATACTCCAGCCTTATTATGGTAGTGGCCACAGAACAGCGCGCACACACACACACACACACACACACACACACACACACACACACACACACACACACTCTGACACTTCAGCCTTACACATACACTGTCTGACACTTCAGCCTTGTTACACCAGTGGCCACAGAAGCAGACACACACTGACACTCCAGCCTTACACACATATTATCTGACACTCCAGCCTTGTTCCATTAGTAGCCACAGAAGCACACATACACTGACACCCCAGACTTACACATACAGGCCTCGATTCAACGAGGTTTCACGTGCAAAACAACCCTGCTGCCATTTTTTTTCAGGCACGGTAAGCCATTCAATTACCAGTGCTATGAATAAATACTGGCATGTATAAAACCCGCCTGGTCCAAATGCACTAGAGAAGGGAGAATCGTTTTGAGTCTCTTCACTAGGACCATAGCATATAATTTAAAGTTGAGATTTAAAAGGGAGATTGGCCTATAGCTGTCAGAAACCCACTATCAAGGTTGTGTTCTCCTGGGCAGAACACTCTGTGGAGGTTCTGGCCCTGATTCACTCCAGGGAAGCCTGATATTTTATGGATAATTCTTTTGCTGCGCTACACAAGATTCCGCTAGTTGAAAGGGAATCTCCCCTAGCGATTGAGGCTATTGATGGTAGGCCATTGGTACCCGCTCAGATTACCATGGAAACGATACCGTTATCCTTAAAGATTGGGGCTCTCCACACAGAGAAACAGCGGTTTCAGATCATCCAGTCTCCACACCATGCAGTCATCCTGGGGTTTCCATGGCTACATTTACACAACCCCAGGTTTGACTGGCAGACTTGTGAAGTTATGTCATGGTCTGAATATTGTATGGAACCTCCCTCTGTGCCAGTTGAGTATCGCCAATTCAGTGACGTTTTCAGTAAGGGAGAGGCTAGCGCATTGCCTCGGCCTCGATCCTATGATTGCGCTATTGATTTACCTCCTGGCGCTGTACCTCCCAGGGGGCACACGTATCCATTGTCTTGTGAGGAGAACCAGACCATGGAGGTATATATCGCAGATGCCCTCTCACGGGGTATTATTAGGAAGTCTACCTCACCTGCAGGGGCTGGGTTCTTTTTCATTAAAAAGAAAAGTGGCGAGCTACGACCCTGCATAGATTATCGTGGCCTGAATAAGCTTATGGCAAAAAATGCTTACCCGATACCACTCATTACAGAATTGTTTGACAGGTTGAAGGGCTCTTCTATTTTCACCAAGCTTGATTTACGGGCCGCCTATAACCTGATTAGAGTAAGAGCTGGGGATGAGTGGAAAACGGCGTTCAATACTAGATCCGGTCACTACGAATACCTTGTCATGCCGTTTGGGTTACGTAACGCTCCGGCAGTGTTCCAGGAAATGATTAACGATGTCCTCCGTGATTTGTTGCAAACTTGTGTAGTGGTCTATCTTGACGATATACTCATACACTCGTCTAATTTGTCACAACACATTAGGGATGTGTCTGAAGTTCTGCTCAGATTACGTAACAAGTTGTTCTGTAAAATCGAGAAATATGAATTCCACAAGTCCACGCTGCCCTTCCTGGGCTTTGTGATATCCAAAGATGGCATCACTATGGATAAGGATAAGCTTGCAGCAGTGATGCAATGGCCACGACCTAAGGGACTCAAGGCAATCCAACGCTTTCTCGGATTTGCCAATTATTATAGAAAATGTATTTGAAACTTTTCCACTATTATTAAATCTTTGTCTGACCTTACTCATAAGGGCGCCAACCCCTCCCAATGGTCTGAGACAGCTGATCGGGCCTTTGTGACACTGAAGTCCGCCTTTGCTTCCGCTCCTGTGTTATCCCACCCAAACCCCTCCCTTCCATTCACATTGGAGGTTGATGCCTCTGAGACTGGGGTAGGGGCAGTATTGTCACAGCGTCCGTCCCCTGGGAGTATTCTAAGACCCTGTGGATTCTTCTCCAAAAAATTGACCAGTGCCTAGAGTAATTATGAGACTGGGGACAGAGAACTCTTGGCAATTATTCTTGCTCTCAAGGAATGGCGCCACCTGCTGGAAGGTACTAGAAAGCCTGTATTGATCTTGACTGACCATAAAAACCTGACATACCTTTCAGAGGCCAAGAGGTCGTCCTCTCGACAGGCCAGATGGGCCTTGTTTCTGTCCCGACTCAGTTTTATTGTTTCCTATCTGCCTGGTTCCAAGAATGTTCGGGTGGACGCACTGTCCAGGCAAATTGGTCCTGAAACTGAGAAAGACGAGGTTCCTGTACCTATCATTCCGCCTTATTGCATTTTAGCTACTCTGCGTACCAGCATCACTTCGCCCCTGGGGGAAGAGATTCTTTCTACCCAATATGCTGCACCCCCTGACACCCCAGTGGGCAAGTGTTTTGTAGCCGAGCCACTTCGTACCCCCCTACTTGACGTATATCATGCATCACGAGCTGCCAGGCATATTGGTGTAGACCAATTGATCTGGTCTCTTTCTCAGTTATTTTGGTGGCCTTCTCTATGTGCTGACTGCACCGCATTTATGGCAGCTTGTACTACATGTGCCTGTGTCAAGTCCCATAGACACATCCCAGTTGGGTTATTTCAACCAGTACCGAATGGCGAGCGCCCCTGGTCCCATGTGTCTATTGACTTCCTGAAAGAACTGCCAGTATCTAGAGGTTTCTCGTTTATCCTGATGACAGTCGATAGATTTTTTAAGATGGCACACTTTGTGCCCCTTCTTGGCCTTCCCTCGGCCCAGGAGCTGCCGATCGTATTTGCCAGAGAAGTATTTCAGTTGTATGGGGTACCCAGGGTCCTGGCATCTGACCGTGGGAGCCAATTTGTATCCAGATTTTGGAGAGCATTCTGTGATCAGATGGGCATACAGTTGTCCTTTTCATCTGCCTACCATCCCCAGACCAACGGAGCCGCCGAGCGTGTCAATCAGGGATTGGCCTAAAAGCCTTTGAACTTTTTTGCTCTTTTGGTACTAGGATTATCTCCTCATTCTCTAGAAACTGGTAAATCGCTAGATGAAGTGCTTCTTGGAGTATATTTTCTTTTGGTACTCTGGACATGAAGAATCAAGGTAGTGATAGTGTCATGAATGACATTCTGAACCCTTCTTGAATAAGTTGAAGTAACCATTTGTCTGAAATTGACAGCCTCTATTGTTAAATATAGTGTCAGAGTCTCACTAGTGGAGGATCTGTGGGGACTCCATACTCCAGAGTTCATGCTGTGGTTGGTTTTGATGCCTTGGTTTTGTTTTACTGTAACAAAAGGAATCTCCTGACGTGTTAGGAGATTGTCTGGAAGAATTTTTACTGTGATATGTGAAGGATTTCTTCTTGACTTGAAAGTGCTTTGTTTTATTCTGAGGTAAAAAGGTACTTTTTCCTCAAGTGGCGTGACTGATAATTTTGTCCAGTTCTGAGGCGAATAATAAGGATACTTTAAATGGTAAAGCTACTGAAGCTTTTTGGAGGCAGTTTCTGCATTCCATATTTTTTAGCACAGGGTACGCCCCACTGCAACTGTAGTAGCTGAACATTTGGCTGCTATTTTAGTGATGTCCAAGGCTGCTTCTCCTATATAGGTGTTAGCTTCTTGTAGGTAGGATAGCCTCATGGAGTGTATTGTCTTGTATGGCATGTATGATTTGAGATTGACAAGCCTTAAGGACCAGTGACGGTCATAGCACGTCACGTACTTTTTACTTACAGCGCTCTACCGGGAGTGCTGTAAGTAAAAAATGGGCCTAAAACTGACCACTCCAAGACTGGTGCGGTCGCTCTTAGGCCCCACAGTGGCTCACCTGTACGCGTAACAGGTCACATGCACTGGCGCGTCAGCAAGGATCAAAGCGGTCCTTAAGGGAAAGTAACTTCCTTGGAAGGCTGATTCTTAAGGGGTTAATGTATCAGTCTTTTTGTCAGCCGAGTCCCTCAGGGCTGCTACAGTTTGAATCGGTATAGTAGTACGTTTAGACAGTCTGGATACTGTGGGGACAGCTGGTGGCGGTTTAGACCAAAGGTCTACCTTGTCTTTGGGAAATGGATAAGTATGTTCAAATTTCCCGGATATAACCAAGGATTAGTCTGTATTCTTCCACTCATCTGTGACTATTTGTCCAAGTTCCTCATTGTCACCACCCAGGGGGTAGGGACCCGTGTGGTGCCGGCACTGGTACAGAAGCTTGGGTGCGATGCTAGGGAGCGAAGCTAGAGATTGGTGATGGCGTGCCTGGTACTCCTGTGCTGCAGCTGAAGCGGAGTTAGAGGTGCTGGTCGCGAAACCAGATTGTTCCACCCCAGTTGAGCCGGGGTGCAACCAGGATAGGAGTACACTGGGAACTGTACAGAACCAAGCCGGCTGGACAGGCTGGAAATAGATCAGAGGGCTTCAGGAACTGAGGTCGAGCAAAAGGCAGGAACGGAGCTTGGTCAAAGCAAGGAACTGGAGATTCAGAGTAGTCAGAGCAGGCTGAGGTCAGAACCAGGGGCGGGAGATCCAGAGTAGTCAAGGCAGGCTGAGGTCAGAACCAGGGGCTGGAGATCCAGACTAGTCAAGGCAGACTGAGGTCAGAACCGGGGGCTGGAGATCCAGAGTAGTTAAGGCAGGCAGAGGTCAGAACCAGGAGGAGAAACTAATAACAAGGTCAGAAGACGCTAACAGAGCTCATGGAGAGGGCACCCTAAGCCTATGGTAGCCCATTCAAATAGGAGATAATAGCCAATAGGAGTGGAAGAGGAGGGAGGCTCACCAGGGAGCCTAACATGATTTGCGGAGGCTCCGAATGACATAAGGAGCGGGAGCATGCGCAGACACCAGAAGTAAGACAGCGGCGTCCTGTGCATGCGCAACCGCAACCCAGAAGAAAGAACCCACCGTGAGCGAGAAGCGGCCAGCGAGCGGGTAAGGAGTGGTGACACTCATAAGCAGGAGAAGTGGTTGAGGATTTCTTTTTGCTCTTAAAGAGGAATTTAGATGAGTTGTTAGAGACTTGTTTGTTCGATACTTGGAGAACTTATAGAATTGCTTTAATGAGATAGTCTAAGGATTCTTTGTCATTGTCAACATGCATGGACCCCTCAGCCAAAGACATGGATGGGTCACTATTATCACAGGATAATTCCCCCTCATCGTTTGATGAGTATTGTGAAGAAATGGTATTGTGAAGAAATTAGAGTATCTTTTGAAGAAATCTTCAGTAGAGATCTTTTAACAGGCGCACAAGGTGTTTCTGTTAGCCATATATCTAGAACTCTCTTCAAATTATTGGCTATTAAACCAGGTAAAGCCTTAGGCCACTCAGGTTCAAGATTTGGGGCAAAACATTTGATGTGGTAGTCCTATTAGTCTTTGACTTCAAACATTTAGTACATAAAGTTGTATTGACCTTAGTATTACAAGTTTTACGTGGCAGAAGGCTAGCAATTAAAGTATGCAGACAAGCTTCCTTTGAAAATGAAGGTCTTCTCCAACAAAGCTAGTAGGTAGACCAAATTCGTAATTAAAGCATTGACAGATTCTGCTCCGATGGAGCTAGGTTATGGTCGTCTCGTTTGTGTGAGGAAAGGGATGTGCATGCACACGTAACATTCAAGCTCAATTCTAAGCGGTAAAATTAAAGTTATAACTAAGCAAAGCAGAGGAGAAGTAAATCTCTGTTTTAATAAATTAAGCTACAGTATAGTGTTCTCTCTTATAATCTAGAGATGAGCGCTACACCAGTAGGAAAACCTGAATAACAGCTGTCCAACGTAGTTCTCATTTATCCTTTCTTGTCTGTCAGAAATATGAAGCTTCTTCCTTCTCAGCCAACAGCTGACCTAGGGCCTCCACACAAGAGAATACATGTTATATGCTGTTCCAAAGGAACTAGTCAAAGGTTGTGATGGAGTTAAATTATGGGAATTCTCCATACAAAGTGAGGGCTCCCAGAAGCTTAGTCAATAAAATAACAAAATATTTGAAGAACTCCTTTCTCAGGAATGGAAAATCTGTCTCCTTAGAGGGACACTCTAAAAACCTGAAGGTAGAGCTGCAGGGGAAGGGGCTATCAGCTAGGAAGTGGGAGGAGTATTTTGTTAGCGTGCCCTACTCCCATAGGCACACTGCTTAACCACATGGTCCCTACATCCCTCAATTACACTATACATTTCTCTATTATATTCATTAAATCTATGTGAAATTACCTACAAAATGTTAGTGGTGCACTGAAAATACAAAATTGCATGTCGGGGTAACACAACTAGCTGACACAGAGTCAGTGTGCTCTGGAACTGCTAAAAGCAAGCCAAGTAAGTAATGATCTTGCAGTGTGGCATTACTACAGTATCCGCACTGTGTCCTTCATGGGTGCCAACCTCATTTATCCCTTTAATAATGGACACATATTAAAAGCTTCATACTGCAGATCAGCATAGGGACAAACTGTTGCAGGACTAGAGATGGGGTAGGCAACAGAAGACTAATGATAATGAGAATTGCAGTCCAACAACAGCTAGAGGAAATTGGTTATGAATGATGGGAGTAGTAGTCTGACAATAGCTGGAGAACCAAAGGTTGTCCTCCTGTATTGCAGTCATGCTGTAGTCCTTATCCAGCCCCTCATGTTGAATCTTCCATAGGTGGCAAGCATTTAAAAAGGACGAGGCTGGAGCCGTGTCGTCTTCCCTTTTAGTTACCACCCACACACTATGCTCCCCCACTACTGTACTCTCTCCGATAGTCACTGTTAACACCGTTCATATCACACAATATCCTCCTGTTTGGCAGGCCTTTCATTTCTTTTCACTGGATTAATTTCTGTCCGACAATGCCAAGAATCCAGTAATTAGAGAATGAAAGCATGATGAGCTCCCAATCTGGAACACAATGAAATGATAAGAACAATAGGATGTTTGTAGTCAAATGGTGTTCTACATTGCTGGTTGTGCTGTCCCTCCCCCTCCCTGCATGTTATTGCATGGCACGGATTTATCTGTGGCAGTAAACATTGACCCCTTATCCATTGATAAGAGAACACATTACTACATTTATATGCACTGTAAATATCCACCTGAACATTAAATACCAGAATTCTGAATGTTATTTAAATGCATGTTTCCAATAAAACCAAACGTAGAAGTTTTTAACATTAAATAGAATCAGTGGATCTTAGGTAGGTGGCATTTATACAACAGTCATTTATATCTGCCTTTTTTAATCTACTGTAGGTTGTAACTGAATGAGTACATTTTACTATCTTGAGAATGTATACAAGCCCATCTAGAATCCCAGGCAGGGCTGGGTACTCTCAAGGTAGGACTGTCCCCAATCAGTTAGAAAAAAGTAAAAAAATAAATAAGCAGATATAACTGACTTCTGTATAAAGGGTACCTGGCTAGATAAATTTTTGCTCTTAAACAAATTAAGAATCATCCATAGGTATAGTTACTCTTTAAAAGAGACTTAACAACTAAACATGGAAAAAAAAAATCTCTATTTGTTATTTGACATGCAAAACTTAGATATGTCCTGTGGAGCTGTCCATCCAAGCTTTGTTAAAGGGATAGTTTCACAATAAAAGCAGCTCTGTGGAGAGTGTTATTTCATTACTGTCACAGTTGTAGTACAAGAGTAATTGAATGATAAAATATCCCCCTCCCGC
This sequence comes from Rhinophrynus dorsalis, assembly GCA_037306005.1. Taxonomy (NCBI): domain Eukaryota; kingdom Metazoa; phylum Chordata; class Amphibia; order Anura; family Rhinophrynidae; genus Rhinophrynus; species Rhinophrynus dorsalis. The sequence continues at coordinate 1,041,106 of CM074728.1, read as the reverse complement.
CCCTTTTAGTGATGTAACACTGCTCACCTCACAGCAGGAACATTTTCCGGATGGATCTCAGAGAGGGACAATCTTCGGTTATCATAAGAGGAAAAACCTGATAAACCTGTCAAGGTGGGACAGGGTTTTCCTTATGATCTCAGTAAGAAGATTGTCCCTTGCTGTGACCTGTCCGGTCAAGAGACCAGATTCCACATCTGAGGTGAGCAGTGTTATACTAGGTAAAAGGGGTGGGAGGGGAAAACGTTATCATTCAATTACTCTACAACTTAGACCTTATTAAAATAACACTCTCCATGGCCCAAATACTATGAAGATTAATCCGAGCTGCTTTTTTTGTGAAACATTACTATTATTTTAAGGACCTCAATTGCATAAACAACCTCAGTAGGTTTCTCAGAAGTGATAAAGTAGTGATTTATGTAAAGGCATAAATACCTTTCTGAATAGAAAATGATGGGCATGTATCTCAGTAAATGATCAGTTGTAGATTGTGTCATTCATTTTAACCCCATAGTGACTGTACACGCGGCCATCATTTAACGCCCAGCTAAGAATTTTTTTTTTCAAAATTATTCCGGAGTCCCCAAACAGCGTGCAGTCATGTCCTCTGTCACTAAGTGACAGTTTCTGCGGGACGTACATGTTACGTCCATTGTCGGGAAGGGGTTAAGCTACACAAACAAAATAAATTAGTCAGTGGCTGCTTAGACATGGATGCACAGCTTTCTGCACATGCATTAGTTTTAGAGTTTAGGAATTAAATATTAGATTGAAATTGCCCCATCACCTTAAAATAATTTTATTTAATTTTAAAGAGACTTAAAATGCGTACCTGCTGTACTAGTGATGTGTTCGTAATATAAATAATTTTTGAGGAACTGATCTTCATTTGTTGGTGGCACGTCTTGTATGTTATGCTAATTAACTTATGCACTAGGCCAATATGTGCTATGAATTAATTTGTGTACAGGACCTACTTAGGGGCATTTGTAACAGAATAACAAGAGATATTAGCATACTGCAAAGGAATTAGTATAAAGTGCCACACTGAGCAACGAAAATATAAATGTTAATTTTTAAAAAATGGTTATGCATATGTTTGTCCTCCAAACAAACTAAATATGTCTTGAGGTACGCAATTTAAGGTCCATTTATGCAAGCAACTCCAGTTTGAGTGTAATTCTCCTCTAAATCAGTAATAGTGACAAATGATATGATTTATATGTGTGTTTTGCGTCTTAAAATAATGTCTGTGACTCTGGTATTATTTTCACATGTAGAAATCATGTAGCTCAAAAGATTAACATAAATAATGGCAATGGCAAAACTCAGTACCTCTGAGTAATCAAGATCACTCACCCAGTCTCTGCTATCGGGGTGCTGGTCCTGCAGTCGTCTGCTGCTTTATATGGGCCACGAAGAAAAGACAACTCCTTCCTTTATTAACCCCTTAATGACAGGGGTTTTTTTTCCATTATAGCGAATGACTTCCTGGACTTACCAGGTAAGGTGTCTGTCACTAAGGGGTTTTAAAGCATTGAAAATTAATGTGAGAAGATAAGATTGGCCTTATTTTGGTCATTAACCCCTTCAGTGCCAGAGGCTCGGGCCATTTCCTGAACCCTGCAGGCCAGACACTTTTTCAACATTTTTGCTATCCTTCCGTTTAGGCTTGATTTCCTCTGGGGATTTTTAGTTACATATGGAAAACTATATATTGTTTTTTTCAGAACGAATTGAGCTTTCTTGTGATACCTTACATGAAGAGAATTTTACATCGTGCAAAAAGCTATGATGTCATAATGACAAAAAAAAGTGAAAATTTACTCATTTTGCTAAAATCACATACTATGTATCAAAAATATTTACCTTGATTGAAAAAGTTTCAATTATTTGAAAAAGCCTTGAGTCCCCTGAGTAAAAAAATACCAAATTTGTATAGTTTTACCTACGTCCATGGCTAGCGTAGAGCCCTAATCACCAGCAGCGCAAAATGACATTTTCAACTTTATAAACTAATATGCGCATTCTAGGGTTTTTGTGGTAAAACTACCCTAAAACAGTGGAATAACTATATAAAACTATATATTTCGGAAAAGTAGACAACCTGCCGCATCTAATGAGGGGTAACTTGCCTTCTTACCCCAAGCCTGGTGTGCACAAATGCCTCCAGAAGATGGCGCTAATGAAAAAAAGGCATTTTCTTACATTTCTGCCCCTTCAAATGTACTGAAATTTGTGAAAACCATGGCATTTCCAACTGTATTCATTAGCTAGTGCTCTTAGGAGAAAAATGACACCCCATTGGTATGAGTTTAACTACCTCAGGGGGCGTTAGAAGTGCAAAATGACACCTACTACAACCTCAAATTTTTCTAACATTTTCTCAAACATTACTTGTCTGTACACAAATGGTTATAACAACTACAGAAGTGAAGAAAGGGTACACAAACCATACCATTTTGAAAAGAAGACACCCTGCCGCATCTAATGATGGGTGACTTGCCTTGTTACCCCAAGCCTGGAGTGCACAAATGCCTCCAGAAGGTGGCACTAATGAAAAAAAAAGGCATTTTCTTACATTTCTGCCCCTTCAAATGTACTGAAATATGTGCAAACCATGGCATTTCCAACTGTATTCATTAGCTAGCGCTCTTAGGAGAAAAATGACACCCCATTGGTATGAGTTCAACTACCTCAGGGGGCGCTAGAAGTGCAAAACGACACCTACTACAACCTCAAATTTTTCTAACATTTTCTCAAACGTTACTTGTCTGTACACAAATGGTTATAACAACTACAGAAGTGAAGAAAGGGTACACAAACCATACCATTTTGAAAAGAAGACACCCTACCGCATCTAATGATGGGTGACTTGCCTTGTTACCCCAAGCCTGGAGAGCACAAATGCCTCCAGAAGGTGTCGCTAATGAAAAAAAAAGGCATTTTCTTACATTTCTGCCCCTTCAAATGTACTGAAATTTGTGCAAACCATGGCATTCCCAACTGTATTCATTAGCTAGTGCTCTTAGGAGAAAAATGACACCCCATTGGTATGAGTTTAACTACCTCAGGGGGCGCTAGAAGTGCAAAACGACACCTACTACAACCTCAAATTTGTCTAACATTTTCTCAAACGTTACTTGTCTGTACACAAATGGTTATAACAACTACAGAAGTGAAGAAAGGGTACACAAACCATACCATTTTGAAAAGAAGACACCCTACCGCATCTAATGATGGGTGACTTGCCTTGTTACCCCAAGCCTGGAGAGCACAAATGCCTCCAGAAGGTGTCGCTAATGAAAAAAAAAGGCATTTTCTTACATTTCTGCCCCTTCAAATGTACTGAAATTTGTGCAAACCATGGCATTCCCAACTGTATTCATTAGCTAGTGCTCTTAGGAGAAAAATGACACCCCATTGGTATGAGTTTAACTACCTCAGGGGGCGCTAGAAGTGCAAAACGACACCTACTACAACCTCAAATTTGTCTAACATTTTCTCAAATATTACTTGTCTGTACACAAATGGTTATAATAACTACAGAAGTAAAGAAAGGGTACACAAACCATACCATTTTGAAAAGAAGACACCCTGATGCATCTATTGATGGGTGACTTGCTTTGTTACCCCAAGCCTGGAGTGCACAAATGCCTCCAGAAGGTGGCGCTAATGGAAAAAAAAAGGCATTTTCTTACATTTCTGCCCCTTCAAATGTACTGAAATTTGTGCAAACAATGGCATTTCCAACTGTATTCATTAGCTAGCGCTCTTAGGAGAAAAATGACACCCCATTGGTATGAGTTCAACTACCTCAGGGGGCGCTAGAAGTGCAAAACGACACCTACTACAACCTGAAATATTTCTAACATTTTCTCAAACATTACTTGTCTGTACCCAAATGGTTATAACAACTACAGAAGTGAAGAAAGGGTACACAAACCATACCATTTTGAAAAGAAGACACCCTGCCGCATCTATTGATGGGTGACTTGCTTTGTTACCCCAAGCCTGGAGAGCACAAATGCCTCCAGAAGGTGGCGCTAATGAAAAAAAAAGGCATTTTCTTACATTTCTGCCCCTTCAAATGTACTGAAATTTGTGCAAACCATGGCATTTCCAACTGTATTCATTAGCTAGTGCTCTTAGGAGAAAAATGACACCCCACTGGAATGAGTCGACCTACCTTAGGGGTGCCAGAAGCACATCACTACACCTACCTGTTTGCTTCTTCGAAAATGGCGGCTTGTACTAAAATGTCCATAACTGTTAGAGACATGAAGGAAAGGTATAAAAGGTATACCATTTTGGAAAGTAGACATTCTCCCGCATCAATTGAGGGGTCACTTGCCTTTCTACCCCTTGGGCTGAAGTGCACAAATATTTCCAAAAGGTGGCGCTATGGGAATAAATACATGTTTTTTTACATTTCCACCACTTCAAAGATACTAAAATCTTTGAAAACCATAACATTTCCTGCTGTATTCAGTACCTGCTACCAACATGAGAAAAATGGTAGCCTATTTGTGTGGGTTAACATAGAATATGTGGGTGCTAGGAACACGTACGTAAACCTGACACTTTTGTTTTTGAAATTATCTGCTTGCACTAAAATGGTTATAACCATAATAGATATGCAGAAAAGGTAGAGAAACAATGCCATTTTGGAAAGAAAACATCCTTCCGCATCTAATGAGGGGTCACGTGCCTTCTTACCCAAAGGCTGGTATGCACAAATGCTTCCAGGAGGTGGCGCTAGTGAAAAAAAAAGGCATTTTCTTACATTTCTGCCCCTTCAAATGTATGGAACTTTGTAAAAACCATGGAATTTTCAACTGCATTCATTAGCTAGTGCTCTTAGGAGTCAAACGACACCCCATTGATATGAGTTGACCTACCTTAGGGGGTGCTAGAAGTAGAAAACTACACCTACTACAACCTCTGATGTTTCTAACATTTTCTCAAACCTGACTTGCCTGTACGAAAATGACTATAACACCTTCAGAATTGAAGAAAAGGTAGATAAACCATACCATTTTGGAAAGAAAACAACCTGCCGCATCTAATGAGGGGTCACTTGCCTTCTTACCCCAATACTGGTGTGCATAAATGTTTCCAGAAGGAGGCGATATAGGAAAAAAATTGAATTTTTTTACATTTCTGCCCCTTCAAATGTATGGAGCGCTGTGAAAACCATGGAATTTTCAACTGCATTTGTTTGCTAGTGCTCTTAGGAGTCAAATGACACCCCATTGGTATGAGTTGAACTACCTTAGGGGGTGCTAGAAGTAGAAAACTACACCTACTACAACCTCTGATGTTTCTAACATTTTCTCAAACCTGACTTGCCTGTACGAAAATGACTATAACACCTTCAGAATTGAAGAAAAGGTAGATAAACCATACCATTTTGAAAAGAAGACACCCTGCCGCATCTAATGATGGGTGACTTGCCTTGTTACCCCAAGCCTGGAGTGCACAAATGCCTCCAGAAGGTGGCACTAATGAAAAAAAAAGGCATTTTCTTACATTTCTGCCCCTTCAAATGTACTGAAATATGTGCAAACCATGGCATTTCCAACTGTATTCATTAGCTAGCGCTCTTAGGAGAAAAATGACACCCCATTGGTATGAGTTCAACTACCTCAGGGGGCGCTAGAAGTGCAAAACGACACCTACTACAACCTCAAATTTTTCTAACATTTTCTCAAACGTTACTTGTCTGTACACAAATGGTTATAACAACTACAGAAGTGAAGAAAGGGTACACAAACCATACCATTTTGAAAAGAAGACACCCTACCGCATCTAATGATGGGTGACTTGCCTTGTTACCCCAAGCCTGGAGAGCACAAATGCCTCCAGAAGGTGTCGCTAATGAAAAAAAAAGGCATTTTCTTACATTTCTGCCCCTTCAAATGTACTGAAATTTGTGCAAACCATGGCATTCCCAACTGTATTCATTAGCTAGTGCTCTTAGGAGAAAAATGACACCCCATTGGTATGAGTTTAACTACCTCAGGGGGCGCTAGAAGTGCAAAACGACACCTACTACAACCTCAAATTTGTCTAACATTTTCTCAAACGTTACTTGTCTGTACACAAATGGTTATAACAACTACAGAAGTGAAGAAAGGGTACACAAACCATACCATTTTGAAAAGAAGACACCCTACCGCATCTAATGATGGGTGACTTGCCTTGTTACCCCAAGCCTGGAGAGCACAAATGCCTCCAGAAGGTGTCGCTAATGAAAAAAAAAGGCATTTTCTTACATTTCTGCCCCTTCAAATGTACTGAAATTTGTGCAAACCATGGCATTCCCAACTGTATTCATTAGCTAGTGCTCTTAGGAGAAAAATGACACCCCATTGGTATGAGTTTAACTACCTCAGGGGGCGCTAGAAGTGCAAAACGACACCTACTACAACCTCAAATTTGTCTAACATTTTCTCAAATATTACTTGTCTGTACACAAATGGTTATAATAACTACAGAAGTAAAGAAAGGGTACACAAACCATACCATTTTGAAAAGAAGACACCCTGATGCATCTATTGATGGGTGACTTGCTTTGTTACCCCAAGCCTGGAGTGCACAAATGCCTCCAGAAGGTGGCGCTAATGGAAAAAAAAAGGCATTTTCTTACATTTCTGCCCCTTCAAATGTACTGAAATTTGTGCAAACAATGGCATTTCCAACTGTATTCATTAGCTAGCGCTCTTAGGAGAAAAATGACACCCCATTGGTATGAGTTCAACTACCTCAGGGGGCGCTAGAAGTGCAAAACGACACCTACTACAACCTGAAATATTTCTAACATTTTCTCAAACATTACTTGTCTGTACCCAAATGGTTATAACAACTACAGAAGTGAAGAAAGGGTACACAAACCATACCATTTTGAAAAGAAGACACCCTGCCGCATCTATTGATGGGTGACTTGCTTTGTTACCCCAAGCCTGGAGAGCACAAATGCCTCCAGAAGGTGGCGCTAATGAAAAAAAAAGGCATTTTCTTACATTTCTGCCCCTTCAAATGTACTGAAATTTGTGCAAACCATGGCATTTCCAACTGTATTCATTAGCTAGTGCTCTTAGGAGAAAAATGACACCCCACTGGAATGAGTCGACCTACCTTAGGGGTGCCAGAAGCACATCACTACACCTACCTGTTTGCTTCTTCGAAAATGGCGGCTTGTACTAAAATGTCCATAACTGTTAGAGACATGAAGGAAAGGTATAAAAGGTATACCATTTTGGAAAGTAGACATTCTCCCGCATCAATTGAGGGGTCACTTGCCTTTCTACCCCTTGGGCTGAAGTGCACAAATATTTCCAAAAGGTGGCGCTATGGGAATAAATACATGTTTTTTTACATTTCCACCACTTCAAAGATACTAAAATCTTTGAAAACCATAACATTTCCTGCTGTATTCAGTACCTGCTACCAACATGAGAAAAATGGTAGCCTATTTGTGTGGGTTAACATAGAATATGTGGGTGCTAGGAACACGTACGTAAACCTGACACTTTTGTTTTTGAAATTATCTGCTTGCACTAAAATGGTTATAACCATAATAGATATGCAGAAAAGGTAGAGAAACAATGCCATTTTGGAAAGAAAACATCCTTCCGCATCTAATGAGGGGTCACGTGCCTTCTTACCCAAAGGCTGGTATGCACAAATGCTTCCAGGAGGTGGCGCTAGTGAAAAAAAAAGGCATTTTCTTACATTTCTGCCCCTTCAAATGTATGGAACTTTGTAAAAACCATGGAATTTTCAACTGCATTCATTAGCTAGTGCTCTTAGGAGTCAAACGACACCCCATTGATATGAGTTGACCTACCTTAGGGGGTGCTAGAAGTAGAAAACTACACCTACTACAACCTCTGATGTTTCTAACATTTTCTCAAACCTGACTTGCCTGTACGAAAATGACTATAACACCTTCAGAATTGAAGAAAAGGTAGATAAACCATACCATTTTGGAAAGAAAACAACCTGCCGCATCTAATGAGGGGTCACTTGCCTTCTTACCCCAATACTGGTGTGCATAAATGTTTCCAGAAGGAGGCGATATAGGAAAAAAATTGAATTTTTTTACATTTCTGCCCCTTCAAATGTATGGAGCGCTGTGAAAACCATGGAATTTTCAACTGCATTTGTTTGCTAGTGCTCTTAGGAGTCAAATGACACCCCATTGGTATGAGTTGAACTACCTTAGGGGGTGCTAGAAGTAGAAAACTACACCTACTACAACCTCTGATGTTTCTAACATTTTCTCAAACCTGACTTGCCTGTACGAAAATGACTATAACACCTTCAGAATTGAAGAAAAGGTAGATAAACCATACCATTTTGGAAAGAAGACAACCTGCCGCATCTAATGAGGGGTCACTTGCCTTTTTACCCCTAAGTTAGTTGGCACAACTATTTCCAGAATGTGGTGCTACAGGAAAAAATAAAATTTTGTTTTACACATCAGTCACTTCAAAGATACTAAAATGGTTCAATGGCGTGGGATTTCCTAGGAGGACTTCTTGCCAGCCTAAGAAAAATGGTACCCCACTGCTGTGGGTTGACATACCAATTTACGCTACAGGAGCGTAGCTACCAGTGAAACAGAAATGGTAAAGCAAACAGTGTATGTGTGATTTTATGACTAACAGATGAAAGAAGCTAGGGCGTCAGCCGGTGTACGTGCGGACCTGTGACTACAAGTGTAACAAAGTATGTGGGAGGGTGAGGGATTAGGCAGTGTGTGTGGGTATGAGCAGAGGAGCAAGGATGGTGGGGCAGTGTTTGATAGTGTGTATGGGAGATCTGTGACTACCAGTGTTGATAAAAAGTCCTGTGTGTGCGCCACAGGAAGGGGGTCGGCATTGAACTCCCCTCCTAGTGGCACACACAGGGTTAATTTGTGTTTTAATTTTTTTTTTTTTTATTATATACCTCATTGAGGGGCATAAGGACCCCCTGATCCCTCCCCAATGAGGTCTTAGTAAAAAAATATATATATATATGTCCACAAACAGGGGACCCGGAGAGTGCCACAGGGGTCTCCAGCGCATTGCAAAGCAATGCATTGGATCCTTGTGGCACTCAGAGGGTTAATTTTTTTTTTAATCATTACTTGGTAATCAGAGCTTGTTGGGGGGCCATCAGGACCAATCATGATGGCCCCCCAACAATCTCTGATAACGAAGTAATGAGAAATGCCCTGTGTGTGCGCCGCAGAAGGGGGGCTGCATTGGCCCCCCTTGAGGCACACACAGGGTTAATTTTTTTTCTTTACTTTTTTTATTATGGACCTCATTGGTGGGTATCAGGACCCCTTTGATTCCCCCCAATGAGGTCTTAAAAAAAAAAAAAAAAAAGGAATCAAAATAAATGTTCCTGTGAGTGCCAAAGGGCTCTCCAGCGCATTGCAAAGCAATGCATTGGACCCTTCTGGCACTCAGAGGGTTAATTTTTTTTTTTAATCATTACTTGGTAATCAGAGCTTGTTGGGGGGCCATCAGGACCAATCATGAAGGCCCCCCAACAATCTCTGATAACGAAGTAATGATAAATGCCCTGTGTGTGCGCCACAGAAGGGGGGCTGCATTGGCCCCCCTTGTGGCACACACAGGGTTAATTTTTTTTTCTTTACTTTTTTTTTATTATGGACCTCATTGGTGGGTATCAGGACCCCTCTGATTCCCCCCAACGAGGTCTTAAAAAAAAAAAAAAAAAAAAAAAGGAATCAAAATAAATGTCCCTGTGAGTGCCAAAGGGGTTTCCAGCGCATTGCAAAGCAATGCATTGGACCCTTCTGGCACTCAGAGGGTTAATTTTTTTTTTTATTATTACTTTGTAATCAGAGCTTGTTGGGGGGCCATCAGGACCAATCCTGATGGCCCCCCAACAATCTCTAGTAACAAAGTAATTATAGAAGCCCTGTGTGTGCCACAGGAGGGGGGGGGTGCATTTGACCCCCCCTGTGGCACACACAGGGTTAAAAAATTTTTTTTTTTTTTTTTTTAATAATAGACCTCATTGAGGGGCATCAGGATCCCCCCTGATCCCCCCAATGAGGTCTTTAAAAAAAAAAAAAAAAACCCCAAAGAAAAGACCCTGTGAGTGCTACAAGGGTCTCCAGCACATTGCAAAGCAATGTGCTGGGGACCACTGCGGCACTCACAGGGTTAGTTTTTTTTTTTTTTTATATATTCAGACCTCGTGGGGGACATCAGGACCCCTCCTGGTGTCCCCCAAGTAATTGATCTCCCAGCCGATAGGCTGGGAGACCAATTTGGCGACTGCAGGAGAGCAGAAGCTCTCCTGCCCTTCACTCCTACCACCGGTAGGAGTGAATGGGACCGGGGAAACTTCCCCAACGTCATCAGTGACATGTCACTGATGACGCTGGGAGGCTTCCCCCGGTCCCGCCCACTCCTACCCGGAAGTTCGGGTAGGAGAGACAGAAGAGGAGAAGCTGCGCTTCTGCTGCGCTTCTCCTCTTTCTTTATTGATCTCCCAGCGCGATCGGCTGGGAGATCAATAACAGGGGAGACATGAGGAGTGATCCTCATGTCCCCCCACGATTGCCCACCTTTTTTTTTTTTTAAAATGCGGTCACTGCATGCCGGTTATACCGGCTCATGCAGTGACCGCATTTTAGTGGGTACATTGTACGAGCTTGGCACAGCGGGTACAGCTGTCCAAACTCGTACAATGTACCCACTTGGCACTCAAAGGGTTAACATCACAGAACAGGCTGAAATCTTACCACCAGCTGGGTCCGATGGCCTTATGCTTTGCTGTTAGTGCTTTGACTGTCAGAGAGACTGGACAACAAGTTTGACCTAATTTTATTGCAGGCCATGGAATGTTCCCTCTCTCTGAATCTTATAGAAAGCTTCTGACTGCATAGGATTTGAATCCCCCGTAGGATGGTTGCTCTTCAGTTCAGCTGGGTTACACGAATGCCCCTTATGTTTCTAGTGGTAACTGCCAGCTCTCAGGAGCAGTTTACCTACTGTCTGTTTACCAGAGTTTTCTATTTGTATGTATTATATATTTATTTATATGGCTCCACACAGCGTACACAATGCCTTACAACAGTAGTATGTTACAATAAATTGGATAAAATAAGCGTTTCAGTCATAGAAACAATAGGAGAAAGAATACTGCCTCAAGGAGCTTACAATCTATTTAGACTATATGATCATCTGTGTTAAAAGTCAAATCCAAAAAATAAATTGAATCCAGAAAAGGGGATTTTAGTCTTACCTGTTAAATCCTTTTCTCTTAGTCCATACAGGTTACAGGTAACTCTGGGTAGGCGATCCGCCCCTTTAATTATAGGCAGGAACAATTCTAGAATTGTATGCGGGGGGGGTGGAGCCTACCTTCCCTCCTTGGCTGCAGCTAGCCAGCCAGCTCAGAAAGATTTGGGACACTAACTATTGACTGGATAGTGAAGGGAAAGAAGACTCCTGTGAGCATGACCCCGAAGGACCCCCACGGTCTGCCACAGGAGAGCCAAGCATGGTAACTTGACAGGGTGGGAGGCCAGATCAGAGACAGCCCAACAAACAATGAAGTGTCAACGAACACTGAACAAGGGTAACAACACCCAACTGTTACACAGCACACTGAACTAGAGCCAACGGGGCTCAAAAGTGAAGGAAGCACCAAGAACCGAAGAAAATCCTAGACAGGCAAGACTGCCTCCCTCTGCAACATTGAGATGGGAGGAAAGATGTAAGCCAGAGGGAATAACCAAAGAATGGACATTACATCCACCGCCAGAGCTAGAGGGTCCCTCCATCAAGAGCAGAACCTCAGAACCTTCCTATTGTCCACTGTGTGTCGACTGAGGAAGTCCACCATGACGTTGTTTACGTCAGTAATGTGCACTGCAGATATGGCAGGAACGTGTTCTTCTGACCAGGACAAAAGAGCCTTGACCTCTAACCAAGCGGCGAAACTTCTTGTTCCGCCCTGCTTGTTGATGTAAGCTACGGCCAGGGCGTTGTCAGACTCTGCCCGGACTGGACAGTCTTCCAGCTGAGATGTCCAATGATGAAGGGCACGAAATATCGCCCGAAGCTCCAATATGTTGATGGGAAGGAGAGATTCCTCCCGAGACCACCGACTCTGAGCACTCAGGCGACCCAGGAGCCAAGATCTGATTTGTCCAAGTTGACGATCCACCCGTGATGGGTGAGAGCATGAATGCATTGCTGAACCTGCTGATGAAGAAGTTCTGCAGAAGGGGCTTTCAGAAGCAGGTCGTTCATGTATGGAGTAACTCTGATGCTGTCTTGGTGGAGGACGGACACTAAGGCTCCCAGGACACGGTTGAAGACTTGAGGAGCTGTTGTCAGACCAAATGGAAGAGCTGAAAACTGAAAATGTCCCCGGTCGCAGGCAAATCTGAGGTACTGCCGGCTCTCTGGATGAATGGCAATGTGAAAGTACGCTTCCCGAAGATCCAGAGATGCAAGGAATTCCCCCGGGGACATGGCAGCAATCACGGTTCGTAGAGACTCCAGGTGATAATGAGTCCGGATCACAAAGGAATTGAGATCCTTTAAATCCAAAATGGGACGACAACCGCCGTCCTTCTTGGATACCACAAAGAGGTTTGAGTAAAAACCCATACCTCTGTCCTGAACTGGAACCAGCTCTAGAACGTCCTTCTCCAGAAGAGCCTGAACAGCGCCGAACAGACTGCGTTTCTCTGCACCCTGAGGAGAATGAGAAGGAAAGAAGCGAAAGGGAGGAAGAGAGACGAAAGGGATCCTGTACCCTTCCTTCACCACCTGTAAAACCCATGGGTCCGTGACTGAATCCTTCCAAATGCTGTGACAGTGACGCAGACGACCACCCACAGCAGAGTGTGGACCCGGGTTCGGTGAGTCATGCCAAAGAAGACTTGGAGGCCTTGGGCTTGGAGGAGACCTTGGGCTTCCATTGCTGTTTGAGCTTGGAGGAGGTACACGGAGCTGAGGGAACCATCTGGTTTGCCAGACATGTCTCATTCTGAAAGGAACGAAAATACCGGTTACGCTTAAGAGGTGTTTTCTTCCTAGGGACTAAGGGTAGAAGTGTACTCTTACCCCGTGTAGCCTCACTGATCAGATCCTTAACATCTGGCCCAAACAAAGAAGTGCCTTGAAAAGGCAAGGAGAGCAATGCTTTCGTAGAAGCGGTGTCAGCAGACCAGATCTTGAGCCAAAGAGCCCATCTGGCAACCACATACATGGTTGAAACCCTAGCCAACAAACAGATGGCATCAAATAAGGCAGAACACACATAGCACTGTGCCTCAGAAATGTTGGCAAGGAGGCACAACATATCCGAAGTAGGAGCACCCTGAAGGACAGCAAGAGTGAGCTGTTCAGTCCATACCGCAATGGCCCAGTTCACCCATGCTGCTGCAAATGCTGGACGCATGGCAGTACCAGCAGTGGCAAAGATGGACTTGAGGGAGACCTCAAGTTTCTTGTTAGTCCAGTCCTTTAGAGCAGATGTATCAGACACTGGCAATGAGGTAGACTTGGATTGCCTGGAGATAGGAGCATCCACTTTGGGAGGATGAACCCATCTTGGAGACAGAAGGTTTCCTGTCCAGAGACTTCCACTCTTCAGACAAAAGGAAGTCAAGAGTGGAGTTAGGTGTAAAGTAAGTAAAGGGCTTTTTAGGTTCCTGAATTACATCAGAAGGGTCAGAAGGAACCTCTTGCACTAAGGGAATGTTTACAGTTCAGGTGCTCAGCCGAGGGCTCAGGATCAGCTTCAAAAGAGTCCCCAAAAAACTGAGAGGAGCCAACCACAGAACATTCCTCAACATCTGAATCCACCAGCAGTTCCTCCTCAGAGGAATCTGACACGTCAGGTACACCCTGAGGCTTTGGCAGGGAAGACTAGACGAGGGAGGGGGTCTGCCAAGAATGAAAGACCCCCTGTAACTGGGATGGAAAGAGTTGCAATGTGGTCCTAAGGTCCCTTGTAGCAGCCATGAACTCTTGCACCCAAACTGGCTCTAATGCATGGCTGGAGGTCCCTGGGAGACTCTCAGGGACATCAGAACATGCTGGGCATAAAGTACCTGAGAATTCTCTAGGTAACCCTGAATGACAAGAAGAGCAATGCGCAATAGGGGATACAGAGACCCCAGTCTCCTTAGTCTTAGGTCTGGCCCCAAACTCCAACAGTATAGACATTCTCACAATGTCAAATAACCTTACTGTGTAAGAAATCACCCAATTACAGTGTGTAGGATTAAAGTTTCACCCCAAAAATCGCTAAAATAGACTTATCTGGCAGGCGAAGGGTTAATCAGCAGAGGAGAGAAGAAGAGTACAAGCCCTGCATAGGATACTCATTCTGGAATTAGCACAAAATGGCTGCCACAGCGGGAGCCAATCAGAAACGAGCGCGTGAAACAAGCGCTCATGGGAAATGTAGTTTTCCCAGAAAAGTACCCCAAACAGTGCCCAAAGCCCCCTGAGCCCCTCAACACACTAGAAACAAGAACCAGATGATAGAGCAAGGGGAGACAAGTAAAATGAGCCATCTCTGAAGTCGCTAGGTTAAACGGTTGCAGAGATACGTCCCGAACTGTACAGTCCCATAGGAGTGAATGGAGCAATGGCGCCTATGCGGTAAAGCGGAACTCAAATTTTACAAAATTGAAAGTGTAAAACTAAAATACATGAAACATCACTAGAACATGTTAGACTACCCCAAAAAAACACTGAACTAGTAGGAAAAGTGTTAGAAAACCTCCCAAATGAATGCAAAACCAGCAGCTAAAGGGTTAAATACCACATAAACCTGCTCCAAACACCCAACAGACATACAGATAGACCCAATGAGTGCAGGAGTGTTCAATAGGAACTCCAAATGAAAAACCCCTGTGCGGAGGAGCACTGTGGGACATGTGGACCTGCAGTACTCAAAAGGTTGCTCACCTTTCCTGCAGATCTTCTGTCTTCAGATTACCACGTTTAAAGAAGAAGTCTGAAGAAAGAACTTGTAGCCAAGATTTTCCCCTAGGGCTTAAGGTCCACAAAAAGCACCTGGTCACTGAGCTAGCCACATCTAAGGGCATTGCCAGTTATGGTAATCCGACTAATGGTGGTATTCCATTTCTAAAATAAAAAACTTCTAAAGCTATAGCAGAACTGTTCTCTTGCCTGTGTTATCTTCACCAAGGAACAAATCTTACTGGAGCTGGTTGCCTAGCTGCAGCCAAGAAGGGAAGGTAGGCTCCACCCCCTGCATACAATTCTAGAATTGTTCCTGCCTACTTAAAGGGCCGGATCGCCTACCCAGAGTTACCAGTAACCTGTATTGGACGACAGAGAATATAGAATATGAGTGGACAAAGGAATGTAATAAATAAATTGTATACATGGCTCCACTCCCATTGTTTTGATTGTCAATGACAGACATATAGACCAGGCTCCAATTAACTGTGTATGGAGTCTATTGTTTATATGTGGTTAACCTGTTGTAGGATAAAGATACTGTGATCTTATCACTCTGATCTACAGTGTCTTCAGTAATGAAATGTGAGGTTCATTCTTCTTGTCTGTTTATCCATTCATGGAGCTATCTGGCTACTGTCAGACTGTAATGCACAAGATACATCTTCTTCTCTTAATATTCTCTCCTGTCCTTCCACAGAAATGCATCAGCCGTGGAGAGCTTCAGGTGTCACTTTCCTACCAGCCAGTAGCACAAAGAATGACCGTGGTTGTGCTGAAGGCCAAACACCTGCCCAGAATAGACATCACAGGCCTCTCAGGTAGCAGCTATTTATCAGAGCTCCGCACTGTGGTGATTTCTTTCCTTCTGTCTAGAACATCTAATGTGGCCACCTCACCCCTTTCATAGAAGCCTCTTATTAAATCTACAAATGTCACGGCTATATAGGAACCACTGCAAGACTAGAGCAAGGATGGGCACCCTTTGGCTCTACAGACCTCATTGAAGTGCATCTTTTTGTCCAACAGCAGCTTGGGGTTGCTAACCCTTTGAATGCCACAGGGTATGTAATGCATCATGGACCAATGTGTTGCTTACCCCTCTGGCACTTAAAGTGTTAAGGATGATGCAAGCTGTAGTTAATAAATGGTCAGCTGAAGGAGATGGGAAGATGTGGTCCAGCAACATCTAGAGAGCAAAAGGTGGCCCATCTTCTCTGTGGCAGCAAATGTTCCTAAGAGCTGCCAAGACATACTACAGCTGATGGTGTTATGTCAATGCAGGACCCCATAAAAGATCAGGGAAAGCTGTTATTGGTTGGGGAGGCCAGATTACCCCGTGAGCTCTATCCAATGATATTTTGCACTCAATTTTATTATGTCTTATGTACACTGTAGTCATCATACGTGCATTTTATACAATAGTCAATTACATTGTTTTAAAAGTAAAGTAAGCTGTATTAATAAGTGTATTTAAACTAAAGAACACTTAGCAGTGCCAAAACAGCAGTGTAAAGCCAGTAACTTACTGTACAGATATCCTTGGGGTCAGGCGATGTTGGCATAGACATTGCTGTGAGGAGGTTTGTCCCTGACCTGATATTCTCTGGTTCATGAGAGGGGAAGTAGGTGCCTACATCTTCCTTACAAAATGGTCAGGTGGTCTCCACCACTAGTCCTTACTTTACACTATTATTTTAGCGTTACTAGGTACCGGGAAGCATGCTCTTTACTATGAATACACTTATCAATGCATTTTAAGATCACTTTAATAATCACACAGTAGGCCAAAAAATTACAAGGAGCAACGACTGAGTGTGTGGTCCACTCCTTAAACGTTCAGAGAGGAAGCATGAGGAGTCCCAGAGGTACTGGCTATCTAATGTGGTATTTGTACTTCTCGGTAATAAGCATTGAACTCAACTTCAGCATTACCCATCAAAGACTATGTATGATATCAAACCCAAGTATTAAATACAACCCATTATAATCATAAGACAGAAATAAGAAAAAAAGAGGTGGGCTCGCCACAGTCTTGATATCCTCTGCTTTAGTTTAACCATCATCCAGTGTGGTCTGTTTGTAGGTTCTCATTCATCTATGCAATAAATACAAGATAGAGGGTATGCATCAATCCCAGATGCAGTAAGCCTGCATGCACATTATCCAGTGACTCATAACAATCTTTATTTTATTATCTGCATTTTAAGGATGAAAGATAACAAAACAACTAAGTAGGTAGGAGGGAATGTTGTTGTTAAGCACTTCCACTAATAGTGGAATAGCCAGATTTGATTATTTTCGTATGACTAGATAGTCACGTGGATGGACATTCATTATAGAGCATTGAATAAAATAAATATTCTGACAGCCATGTGGATGTGTGCATCCAGAATTGGTGGGCCACAATTCTCCCAGGCATACCTGTTGTCCTTTGGACTCAATACGTTTGTTAGTGGGCATGTGCAAATACTTACTCTGACTGTAACTGATGTCTCACCTTTTAGAATGCCTTTTGGTTTTATTTTCCTTATTGGATCAAAAAAAGCTGTAGCTTGAAGGATTCCTCACTGTGATTTAGATTTCCCAAGTGACGCCAGTTAGAATGACAAATTTGTTGCAATTCATTTTTCCACTTTTTAGCAGATTTGACAATTATGTTTCTTGATGACACTTGCAAATATTTAAAGGGATAGAAATGTTTCATAATAAAAGCAGCTCTAATTAATCATCATAGTATTTGGACTTTGGAGAGTGTTATTTTAATTCTGTCAGAGTTGTAGTACAAGAGTAATTGAATGATAAAGTATCCCCTCCCGCCCCTTTTACTGATGTAACACTGTTCAGCCAGATCAGAAGGGAGGTGCCCAGGTAGACTGCAGAGAGGGACAATCTTCAATTAAGATAAGGGAAAAACCTGAAAAACTTGTCAAGGGGGGCAGGGATTTCATTGTTCTCATAGGAAGAAGATTGTCCCCTGCTGTTATCTGTCTGGTCATGGACTGCATTTCACATCTGAGGTGAGATGGCTTACACTAGGTAAAAGGGGCGGGAGGGGAAACTTTGCTTGTGAATATCTCTCACACCATAAAGGTTTGAGAGATAAGACTTATATCGTTCTTCATGTTTTTTTAATGCCTACAAAATAAAATAAAGTTAAAACGAAGTATTACTATCCCTTTAAGTGCATTTCTAAAATGAATGTTCCCAACATTGTTGGTCAGAAATGTTTGAGAACATATTGACTAGTGTAATTTGGGAGTTTCTTTTCTTTCATAACAGACCCTTATGTCAAGGTGAATGTCTATTATGGCAGAAAGCGCATTGCCAAGAAGAAGACCCATGTCAAGAAGTGCACATTGAACCCAGTCTTCAATGAATCCTTCATCTATGATATCCCTATGGACCTGCTACCTGATATCAGCATTGAGTTCCTTGTCATCGACTTTGACCGCACCACAAAGAACCAGGTGGTGGGCAGGCTAATTTTAGGGGCACACAGCATTACTGCCAATGGAGTTGAACATTGGCGGGAGGTCTGCGAGAACCCCCGAAAGCTGATTGCAAAGTGGCATTGCCTGAGCGAGTACTAGAGGTTACATCTCGTTAAGGTTGGGATGAAGGGATGAACACCAGTCAATGAGGTGGCATAAAAGGGCTGAAGCCAAAGGGGCAGGAAATATCCATTTTGTGTAATCTTGTATAACCTTTCCAGTGACCAAGACACCTTTTAAACTATTTGATTTAAGGTTTGTCCAATACTGAAGGTGTTAACCTCGTTTTAGTGGTAGATCAAAGCTTTCCTAGGCAACTGGTTCTTACAATGTTTTGCAGGATTCTGTACTTATAAATATTTACTAAACCATACGATAACACAAACCTATAAATGCGTATTGCTATACAGGACTATCTATAATCACTTGACTGCATGTTTAAGACACACTGGAATTTTTTAATGTATCCTAGTGTGTTTCAAATTTCAACCTGTTGCCAGTTTCCCGTGAAAGCCCTGTGCATGTCAGGTACTCCCTACTGATTCCAAAGGAGGTAAACATGTGTGGGTCTTGTAAGAACCTATCGGCTTCCTATAGCTATTTAGTGTGGAAAAATCTCAGAGCCTACTAATTTCACTCTAACCCTTTGAGGACTAGAAAGATATGCAATGTTATGGTCATTAAAGGTTTATTATAGGAGTTAGCACAGTAACTCCTCTTGTTTATACAAGAAAAGTAGCAACATATCCTATCTACAGTGGTGGACATTGTTTTGTTCTCCATCTGCCTTACATTATAGACATATCAGTAAATAGATGACATATGCATAACCCAGTGAAATAATGGAAAGAGCTCAGATATGGTAGAACCTTGAAAACAGCTGATCCAACTGTTTGTGTGCAGAAAAAGAAAATGAAGCAAACTATACTTCAATCTAGAAGTAAAAAGAAAATCATCAATTTGATAGATGTAGGGATCATCTCAAAAGGTAGGTTCGCATACCGCTTAATACTTTTTGTGCAGTAAGTGCATGCTGATAGGCTAAAGCATCCACTCACAGCTCCCATCAGGTTTTGAAAGATTCCTCTGATCCCAGACAAAATAGCCCATCAGATGGACAGATACATAATATATAATAGCAGGCGGCAAATTAAACACAAACAATTTATCCTTTATACCTCAGCTGAATTTCCCATTAAGAAGAGTAAGGAGGTGTCTAGAGTGCCAAATGTTTGAGGGGCAGGGGCACCTCAGCTAGGCTGCCCACATTCTGAATTGTGGGTGTGTCCAGAGAAATCTCAATGTCCCCATTTCATTCCCTTTTGCAGGCTTCTATTTAACCCCCTTGGATGCTAGAGACATTGCAGATCAATTCTCTCTAGCAACCAAGGGGGTTAAAGCTTTTTATTTGTCAGTGCTTATTATAGACCAAAGGGTATATACTGTGCCAGGAAACAGTGGGTGGGACTGAGCTATGTGAGGCATGGTGGTGTGGTCATAGGGTGCCTAGAGTGCCTTGCCTAGGGGCTCCTAGGATGTAAATCCGGCCCTGTTTATATCTGACAGTAATGGTTTGAACTTCCCTTTTTTGTGGCCACACTGGATATAATTTTTTTTTTTTAGCTACATTGAATGCAAGTTTGTGGTTTCATCGACTCTGACACATATATTCACACTGATCTTTATATGTGATTTACAGATTTCCTAATTTGCATTTTCACAAGTTCAATCATAATAATTATTCCAGCTTTTTGTTTTATATATACATCTTTATCAGGAACATGCTTAGCCCTGTTTGGAAAAGTATTCCTCCATTTAGGTATCAATATAGGGTTTGGTTGTTTTAGAAAAGGTCCTTATAGACATATTGTTTCAGTAGAGTATACAGAATGCAGAGCATTCCTTGTGGGTTCCATTGTTTGTTCTATTGCTTGTGTTTCATTGTGGGTTCCATTGCTTGTTCTATTGCTTGTGTTTCATTGTGGGTTCTATCGGCATTTTAGCACCATTTTTTCTCTACTGGTAGGTGTGGAATTAATAGTTTTTTTTCCTTTTGTCGCCCGATATTATGTAAAAAGTATTTGTCCCAGTAACAGTCTGTTTTATCCGGTATTGGAGGAATCCTTCCTTTTACATCAGTCTGCAGGAGGATGCCGAAGCAGATGAGTAAGTGCTTAAAACACGTTAGGTGGTATCCAAACCTGGCTTGTCACTTGAACCCCTACCATTTATCTAACGGATGTTCTCATTAGAAGCTTGCATAAAGATTTTGGTTTGTCTCCTGGATTGAAGCTAAGCTTTCTTCATATCCTTTATTTTGCAATATCGGCATGGTTGTGGATCATACATATTGAGAATATAGTAAAGTCCACAGACTGAGCAGTATAGCCTTCACAGTCATGGGACAGATTTATGACAAATGCTCCCTTATATTCTTCAGTACATTGAATCCATCAAATGTTCTTCTGCATAATCTGTGGCTTTTCAATGCCACTGACAGTTTAGAAGCCATTTTTTTTAAAGGACTCCGTCTCCTTTATTTCCTGTGATAACTACTATGTCGCATGCACTTGTGTTCCAGCACATTCCTGTTACAGAGACACCAGCAGATCCTACTGGTTTTCTTATATGTCCATCACCACAATCTGGTCTCTCTGCGCTCCAAATTTAAATTCTGGCCTGTGTCACCCACTTTTGCTTTCTTTGTGCACCATCACCAAATGATGGTCTCTCTGCTCCATTCCAAAGATCTACTTTGTTTTTTTTTTTTAGTGCTGCAACACAAGGTTGCGCTGCTCTTTTCTCCATCACCAGCCTTAGTCTACTTTTCCTTTGCTTCCTGACCAAGCTCACGCTGCTCTCTGTACTCTGTCACCAAGCTCACTCTACTTTCCTTTGTCTGACCAAAGCTCACTCTGCTCTCTGTACTATATCACCAAGCTCACTCTGCTTTCCTTTGTCTGACCAAGCTCACGCTGCTCTCTGTACTCTATCACCAAACTCACTCTGTTTTCTGTTGTCTGACCAAAGCTCACTGTACTCTCTGTACTATATCACCAAGTTCACTTTGCTTTCTGTTGTCTGACCAAAGCTCACTCTGCTCTCTGTACTCTATCACCAAGCTCACTCTACTTTCCTTTGTCTGACCAAAGCTCACTCTGCTCTCTGTGCTCTATCACCAAGTTCACTCTGCTCTCTGTTGTCTGTTACCAAAGCTCACTCTACTCTCTGTGCTCAATCACCAAGTTCACTCTGCTCTCTGTTGTCTGTTACCAAAGCTCACTCTGCTTTCTGTACTCTATCACCAAGCTCACTTTGCTTTCTGTTGTCTGTTACCAAAGCTCACACTGCTCTCTGTACTATATCACCAAGTTCACTCTGCTCTCTGTACTATATCACCAAGTTCACTCTGCTCTCTGTACTATATCACCAAGCTCACTTTACTTTCCTTTGTCTGACCAAAGCTCACTCTGCTCTTTGTACTCTATCACCAAGCTCACTCTGCTTTCTGTACTATATCACCAAGTTCACTCTGCTCTCTGTTGTCTGTTACCAAAGCTCACGCTGCTCTCTGTGCTCTATCACCAAGCTCACTCTGCTTTCTGTACTCTATCACCAAGCTCACTCTACTTTCTGTTGTCTGTTACCAAACCTCACTCTGCTCTCTGTGCTCTGTCACCAAGCTTACTCTGCTCACTGTGCTTTGTTACCGAGCTCACTCAGCTTTCTGTACTCTATGACCAAGCATACTCTGCTCTCTGTGGTCTATCACCAAGCTCACTCCTCTGTCTCAGATCTTGCCTTTACATGGGCCATTTGTCTTGTAACCCTGAAATAAGTGTCTCTTAGTTGGTTTAAGAGAATGACATACCTTGGAGAGTTACTATCGTATAGCAGTCAGTTATATCTATTTACTGTATTTTGCAATATGAATTTTGCTGTATTGTGAAAATTAACAGGGGTATTCTAGCTACCTTGAGAATGTTACTTTCTTTCCATGCTAGACATAGAGAGTCCTGCCTATGACTATGAAGGGAACCACTAACATTTTCAAGATAGTAACATAAGAGTTCAGATGCAAAACACAGTAAACAGATGTACCTGACTGCTGTATGCATGGCACCGGCCTAGATAAGTCCTTCTGCTAACCAAATAAAGAGAATCATATTTTCATGTTATAGCCAACAGTTAATGCTGGTGTCTCTGTTACAGTGCTTTCATTTTCTGCTAGTTTAATACTGGTCCTTTCCAGCATCCCCCACTGGCCTCTTCTGCAGGGGATCAGAGACAATTGTCCCTGATATTGAGGAAAAGGCTCAGGGGAGGGAGAATGGGCTTGGTTTCTATGATGAAATTAATAATTTCAGTGTGAAGAAGCTTCCTGTGGTATAATGAGTAAGAGAGACTCATGCTAATACATTTTATTATGTATTGCTGAATCTATTTCAGTGCATGGTAAATTATGTTTGATGAAAGGAACACAAACATCTCAAATATCACTCACTCCAAGCTGATATCTATTAGAAATCTGTATTTTTTCTAGATCCAAATATCTTCTTCTAATACTTCTTTTGCAATGCCTAGACTGTTCTATTGATTAGGTTTATTTGTGTAAGATCTAAGGCAATTTACTTTAATTAGCCAAAGTAACAGACAGGTTACAGTCATGCATATACCCATATATGTATAAAAAAGAAATGCACTCACGTGTGGTGTTAAACTGGGTGGAAAGATGACAGCTGGTGTGGCACAAGAAGGGTTAAACTGCCCCTGTACAGGTATACTCCAGATAAAACGTGAATCACTAGAAGTTTCACCAATAAAAGAGATCAACCATATAAAGTGGATTCATCTGAAGTTATAAAAATATAAATAAAAATCTGAATGATAAACAGATGCATTACAAAAAAATCATCTGGAGAGTTTCAGGATAATGAGAGCCTTTCATCAGGAACACTAACTTTCAGTAACATTGAGTAAAATAAATGAATACAAGACTATATAATACATAATATCAATATAATTAACGGAGTCAAAAACAAAATATAAAGCTTGTTATAATAATGCTCTGAATAATGTTTTATATATCAAAGGAATTAACCATGGCATCACCAAAGACCAACAGGAATTGAATAAATTGCCTTGTATTCATTTACTTTACTGAACGTTGTGCACAATCAGCTTACTGTCACTGTAATAATTTAACTGATAACATTGTATTTCAACTTAAGCGAATCCAGCTGACTCTTGAAACCTCTGAGACGGCCATCTAGTTTTCTTATATTAATGGTGGTAATGGAATCCTGCAGAACGCATGAAGGAATACTTCCACGCACCACCATACACATGACTTATTTCACACATTAGTTATCCTATACAAGGGTTTTACATATGCTAGCTTGGATTACAGGGTATATATTTCAATGTAATTATTATATGTTAGTTTCCTGTAATCACATGGGTACAACAGAGCCATTCAATAGCATTACAACAACCTCTAAGAAAATATCCCGGGAGCAACATTTACATTTGTTTAATGAGTTAATTTCTCCCATCCTTGATATTAACTATACATATTTTGTTATAGTACCTTATGAGCTTAAAACAAGGGTGCTGAATGTTTTCAGAGTAACATCACCCACCACCACCTTTTAATGTGAACATTTACCCTGTATTGTTAACACACAATTACATACACATCACACATTCTCTTTGATTTATGGACAAAAATGAACCCAATGCATGCACTAAGATTGCAAGCTTTCTTTCAGAGGACTGTCCTAAAAATCTTGCAGTCAGTGCTGGGCCATGCAGACATTCTCATGACCTGCCATCTGTTGTACATCTTGCAGGAACATTGCTGTAAAGGCTTTTAAGGCTGTCTGAATGATCTGTCATATTATATTACAAATGCCATTGTCTGGCCTTTGCCGCCCCTCCCCCCCCCGGGGTAAACCAATTCACAGTTTGTGTACCTCTGACTCATACGAACAATGATGCTAAAAAAATATATATATATATATATATATATGTTAAGATATTTAAAATTGCAGGTTGGGGGAATAATTTTTCATTTCCTCTTATCATTACAATTTACCAAACAGGAAGTAAGAAAAGCAAAGCAAAATGCTTCTTCCAGAATGCTGGAAAACAGCATGTGCTATTTAACATTTGATACATTCCTTCAAAGGATATGTAATTGAAAATGTTACGAAAGGTCCACTTATATATATAACATATATATATATATAACTTGTGTTTAAGCATTAGTCCGCCATTAATTACCATTAAACCTTACAGTGTCAGTGTTGCACATACATCAAAGACACTGAAGGGGTCAAAATAGCAGCCATGTCTAACACCTCACATAAACACCGAACACAAGTATGTATGTTGTAAGTACGATAAAATACAGATAAAGAACCATACACTATTGAAATAAGTAATAAATACATAGTTGCTACTTTAATTATTTCTGGTGTTGCCGTCACATTCCTTTAATAGCAGCATCAAATGAAAGATTCATGCGGCATGGCTACACAATGACCACAGGAGCCCTTGAATAGGGGTGAGCAACATTTGGCTTTTTTTCCTGATGGCTGAGGATGAAGGGAATTCTGTTTAATAACAGGTAATACAGGCTAAAGATGATGGAAGCTGTATGCCAGCAGCAGCTTGAGAGACAAATATTTGTATCTTTCGTAAGCAGTCATTAATGGATGTGATGGGCACCTTAACCCCTGTGCCTTGCTGATATGTTCCCAAGGGAAGGGGCCTCTGAAATCTTTTCTCAACCTGCCTCCTATAATTGTATGATCAAGATCAAGTACAAGAAAATAAATATTAAAAAATAAGAACCCTTTCAGTCTGAGGTGTGTGATCCTGCATACTGCTGTCTGCTGTTATACTATGTAACGCTGTCTTGTATGTTGGATTTGTTAACACACAAATAAAGATTGATTCACTTAAAGAGTAAAGTCTATATAATTGTGTTGAGTTAATGAGCTCATACAATAAGAGGGTTAATGGGATGATGTCATGTATGTGCAAGTATGCTGGACAGCAGGCCCCAGAGCTTGGATTAGCTGATAGCTTTCACGTGCACTACTGATGTGTTGGAGAGCTTGCGTCTACCAGATTAAACTGAAACTGTCCCCATGTAAACCTCCATTCTGTTGTCAGTAATAAATATGTAATGTATGTATTGCATGTCTATAAATTTAGTATTATACAACTAGTGTAAAAGGCCGTGTACACGGGCCAAGGTCCGGGTGATGTTAACCCTTTGAGTGCAAGAGGGGTACGCAACGCATTGCTTTGCAATGTGTTGCATACCCTCTGGCACTCAAAGGGTTAGGAGGCCTGTCCTACAACCAACGCAGTCATGCACTGTAGAGACTGCCCGAAAGCACAGAATGTTCCCAGCACAGAACTCCCAGCATTCCTACACCTCCCAGCATTCTGTGCGATCGGGCAGTCTCTACTGTGCACGACAGCTTCTGACACACATCCTAGCGAATTATTATATAGGATTTGAATTAGTCTGTATATCTTCAGCTTTCAAGTGTCATTTTATGGCTTAGGTTTCTCTATGCAACATCTCTGTGTTATCAACTGCTCCTCACTGTAACACTGGGGGAGAATCACTAAGGTGTGATAAAGAGGTGATAAAGTGGAGATAACTTTTGCAGTGATATCACTTCTCCCGTTCTTATGTTATTTTATGGAGCCAATGCACTAAGATCTCTCAGATTTTAGGGATCTTAGTGTACAGGCTCTACAGAATAAAACAGGAATTTGAGAAATGTTATCACTGGAGAAGTTATATCTGCTTTATCACCTCTTTTTCTCCTCCCTGTGTGAAGTTACGATGGTACAAGCCTGTATAGCAAGTCTACTAGTCAGAGCCTGACCCAAGGTATTTGAGAGAGCGAATAAAGCATTTACCATTGTAAAATAACATAAAAGAGTTCAGTTTAGCTCAGCAAATATTAACAAAATTAAACAAAGGTAAGTACATATATGTATTTTTAAGAAAGTAATATTTAAGACATTTAGATATATTATAAAGTCATTGGTAAGTGGTTATCAGATTGCGTTAAGTGGAATAGTAGGGTTCTGTGAAGAAGCAGAAGAGGTTCCGTGAAGATGGTGAAGGGGTTCCCTAAGGAAGTAGAAAGGGTTCTGTGAAGAAGTTGAAGGGGTTCCCTGAGGAGGTAGAAGGGTTTCCCTGAGGAAGTAGAATGGGTTCCCTGAGGAAGTAGAAGGGGTTCAGTGAAAAAGTAGAAGGGGTTCCATGAAAACGTAGAATGGGTTCCGTGAAGACGTAGAAGGGGTTCCGTGAAGACGTAGAAGGGGTTCCGTGAAGACGTAGAAGGGGTTCCGTGAAGACGTAGAAGGGGTTCCGTGAAGACGTAGAAGGGGTTCCGTGAAGACGTAGAATGGGCTCCGTGAAGAAATAGAAGGGTTTCCCTGAGGAAGTAGAGGGGGTTCGCTGAGGAAGTAGAAGGGGTTCTATGAAAAAGTAGAAGGGGTTCCATGAAGAGTAGAAGGGGTTCCCTGAGGAGGTAGAAGGGGTTCCATGAAGAAGTAGAATGGGTTTCGTGAAGAAATAGAAGGGGTTCCCTGGAGCACAGGAGTGTGGCAGACAGTGCTGTTGGGTTTGTAATTACCAGTGTATGTAGAGTACATTAAAATATTTCACAGAATGTAATTGTATTTTCTGTTAATTTTACTTATAATTTATCTTATAATAATAATACAGTATATGAACCCCACAAGAAAAACAATAACTTGTTAACTGATACATTTTAG
This sequence comes from Rhinophrynus dorsalis, assembly GCA_037306005.1. Taxonomy (NCBI): domain Eukaryota; kingdom Metazoa; phylum Chordata; class Amphibia; order Anura; family Rhinophrynidae; genus Rhinophrynus; species Rhinophrynus dorsalis. Next base: position 1,013,805 of record CM074728.1, on the reverse strand, counting down.
CCTAATATTTTATTCTTATATTACTGGACTCTTCAGCTACATTTAACATTGATATTGTGTTAATCCCTTAGCTGCTGGAGAGATCTCCAACTCATTGAGAAGCAATGTGTTTGAGACCCTATAGAAACCAAGGGATTAAAGCCACAATTCAATTCATGCCGGTACAACAGCTAGTTGGGAAATAATGGCTAAAGTCTAGGGATGCACCAATACCATTTTTTAAAGACGGAGTACGAGTACCGATACTTTCCCCAAGTACTCACCGATACCAATTACCGATACTTTTTTGCAATGCCATTTGACAGTTTTCCAAGGGGTGGTGAGAGGGTGCAGTGGAACTGAGAGGGAGATGGGGGGGGGCTGAAAGGAACTGAATTGGAGAAGTGGAGGAGGGCTGGGGAGAACTGAATTGTAGAAGTGGGGGGGCTTGGGAGAACTGAATTGTAGAAGTGGGGGGGCTGAGTGGGAGAAGTGGGGAGGCTGAGTGGGAGATGGGGGGGCTCTCAATGGGGCTGATGCATGGCAATGGGGCTGAAGCCATGGCTTTCTGCAAAAGAACAGTGAGATTGTGCCAGGGTCTCCCTGGAAAGCTGCAAAGAAGTTTACAACTGCAGCTTCTGCCTGCCTTACCCTCCAGCTACCAGCTGTAATTTCCTCCTCTGCTGGGTGCTCGCTGTCCTCTCGCAAGCCTGGCAGAGGTCAGCGTTGGAGCGTTGCCATGGTAACCCGCGGCAACACTCTGATGCTGCAGAAGGGAGATAGGCGCCTGGGGAGCATTGTGAGCAGCCCCCCGGGCTCCCTCTCTGCAGCACCGACCCTGACACAGGGTATCTGTGCTGGCATCAGCTGCATTTGTGCGAGTACGAGTACTGTTACACAACACACTGAACTAGATCCAACAGGGCTCAAAAGTGAAGGAAGCACCAAAGAACCGAAGAAGATCCTAGACAGACAAGACTGCCTCCAGGATCTTCCTCCCAAAACTGGTGTAAGCCAATGTCAGCACATCAACACGGTAATGCTTCGAAAAGGTGTGCACAGATGACCAAGTGGCAACCTTGCACAACTGATCAGTAGAGGCCTGATTCTTGTAAGCCCAAGAAGCCCCAATGGATCTTGTAGAATGAGCTGTGACCCGAAAGGGAACAGACTTTTCCCTTAGCTGGTAAGCCTTACAAATAGTAGACTTGATCCAAGTCATTTTGGATGCAGGTCTCCCTGGCCTGGGGCCCTCAGGAATGACGAACAGCACGTCAGACTGTTTAATGGAATCAGTGCGACGGACATAAAACTTGAGACAACGCACCATGTCTAACAAGTGGAGATCCCTCTCCTTGTCAGAGGTAGGGTCAGGGCAGAAAGAAGGCACCACAATCTCCTGATTAATGTGGAACTAAGAGACCACCTTCGGGAGAAACTCCTGTGAAGTGAGAAGCACCACCTTGTCTTTGTGAAACACCAAAAGGGTGGTCTACAAGACAGAGCATGTAACTTCGCGACACGGCGAACAGACACGATCGCTAGGAGAAAGGCGATTTTCCGCGTCAGCAGGCATAGAGGAATAGTAGCCAAGGACTCAAAGGGAAACCAAATTAAGATCCCACTGAGAAGCGGGAGTCTTAAAAACAGGACGAGTATGAGCAACGCCCTGGAAGAAAACCTTGACATCAGGAAGAATAGCAATGCGCCTCTGAAAAAAAACTGAGAGAGCAGAAGTCAGAACCTTAAGGGAGCTCAAACTGAGGCCCTTATCCACACCGTCCTGCAAGAAAGCCAGGACCGTAGGCAAGTCAAATCCTGAAAAAGATTCCTGTCAGCACACCAAGATAGAAAGGCCGACCAGAAACAATGGTAGACCTTAGAAGAAACTGGTTTGCGGGCACTAAGCATAGTAGCCACCCCACCAGAAGAAAAACCTTTCTTCTTCAGTATTGAAGATTCAATTCCCAAGCCGTCAAAGCTAGATGATGAACATCCTCCTTCCACAGGTAACCCTGTAGAAGAAGATCCAGACCACAAGGGAGCCGGAATGGCTCCGCCACTGACAGATCCAGAAGCTCCGAGAACCAAGCCTGTTGAGACCAGTACGGAGCAAACAGAATGACTGGACAGCACTACAGTCTCAATTTCTGTAACACCCTGTGTAACATGGGGAGGGGAGGAAAGATGTAAGCCAGAAGAAATAACCAAGGAATGGACATGGCATCCACCGCTAGAGATAGAGGATCCCTCCAGCGAGAGCAGAACCTCGGAACCTTCCAGTTGTGTCTTGTCGCCATCAGGTCGATGCAAGGAAGACCCCACTTCTGAACAATGAAGGTGAACACCTCTGGGTGCAGTTCGTACTCTCCGCTGTCCACAGTGTCTTGACAGAGGAAGTCTACCTTGACGTTGTCTACGCCAGGAATGAGCACTGCGGATATGGCAGGAACATGTTTTTCTGCCTAGGACAAAATAACCCTGACCTCTAACCAGTCGGTGAGACTTCTTGATCCTCCCTGCTTGCTGATATAAGCCATGGCCGTGGCGTTGTCGGACTGGACCCGAACTGGGCATTCTTCCAGCTGGGGTGTCCAATGCCGAAGGGCATGAAATATCGCCTGAAGCTCCAACACGATGGGAAGGAGAGATTCCTCCGGAGACCACCAACCCTGAGCACTCAGGCGACCCAGGACTGCTCCCCAGCCGGAGAGGCTGGCATCCATTGTCACCATGGTCCAGAAGGATACCAAGAAGGACTTGCCCTTCAGTAGACTGGAGAGGTCGAGCCATCACGAAAAACTTGGTTCCACATGAAGAGGGAGGGATACTGACATCTTCAGAAGGTCAGGCTGACCCCTGCACACCTGGATCACAAACCTCTGGATTTTCCTGGTGTGAGCCATGGCATATGGGACCGCTTCTATTGTGGAGATGAATTTCCCCACTAGAGAGGACAGCTTCTTGGCTGGAACTGGATTGTGAGCTAGAACAGCAGAAACCCTGTGGGCGATCTGGTGAGCCTCCTCGTCCATAAGAAAAACCATGCTCTGCTGAGTGTCGAAGAGAAGGCCCAGGAAGACCAGAAACTGGGATGGGACAAGATCTGACTTGTCCATGTTGATGATCCACCCGTGATGGGTGAGCGCATGAATGCAGTCCTGAACCTGCTGATGAAGACGTTCTGTAGAAGGAGCTTTCAGAAGCAGGTCGTCCATGTATGGAGTAACTCTGATGCCGTCCCGATGGAGGACGGATACTAAAGCTCCCAGGACACTGTTGAAGACTTGAAGAACTGTAGTCAGACCAAAGGGAAGAGCTGAAAACTGAAAGTGCCCTTGTCACAGGCAAATCTGAGATACTGCCGACTCGCTGGATGAATGCCGATGTGTAGATACGCGTCCTGAAGTTCCAGAGAGGAAATGAATTCCCCCAGGGACATAGCAGCAATCACCATCCTTAGGGACTCCTGGTGATAATGAGTCTGGATCACAAAGGAATTGAGATCCTTTAAATCCAAAATGGGCAACAGCTGCTGCCCTTCTTGGAGACCACAAAGAGGTTTGAGTAAAAACCCATACCTCTGTCATGAATTGGAACAGGTTCCAGAACATCTTTGTCCAGAAGGGCCTGGATAGCGCCATTGAACACACGGCATTTCTCTACGCCCTGGGGCATATGAGAGGGGAAAAAACGAAAGGGAGGAAGAGAAGAGAAAGGAATCCTGTACCCTTCCGCCACCACCTGTAAAATTCACGGGTCCACCACTGAATCCTCCCAGATGCTGGGTAGTGACGCAGACGGCCACCCACAGCCAAGTGGGGACCTGGGTTTGGAGAGTCATGCCTAAGAAGTCTTGGAAGCCTTAGGCTTGGAGGAGACCTTGGGCTTCCATTGCTGTTTGGGCTTGGAAGAGGAATGCAGAGCTGAGGGAACCGCCTGGTTCGCCAGACGTGACTCAGTCTGGAAGGAACAAAAAAAAAAGCTGATTACGCTTGAGAGGCGCCTTCTTCCTGGGGACCATAGGCAGAAGGGTAATCTTGCCCCCTGTGGCCTCACTAATCAGATCCTTAAGATTTGTCCCAAACAAAGAGGTGCCTTGAAAAGGCAATGAGAGCAAAGCTTTTTTGGAAGCAGTGTCAGCAGACCAGATCTTGAGCCAAAGAGCTCATCTGGCAACCACAGACATGGTGGAAACCCTTGCCATCAAACGGATGGCATCAAATAAGGCAGCCGAAACATAGTGCTGGGCCTCAGAAATGTTGGCACGAAGCCACAACATATCCGAAGTAGGAGCACCCTGACAGCCAGCCAGCGTGAGCTGTTCAGTCCAGGCTGCAATGGCCAGGTTCACCCATGCTGCAGCGAACGCTGGACGTATGGAAGTACCAGCAGTGGCAAAAATGAACTTGAGGGAGACCTCTATTTTCTTGTCAATCCAATGTTTCAGAGCTGATGCATCAGCAACTGGCAAGGCAGTGGACTTAGATAGCCTGGAGATAGGAGCATCCACTTTGGGGGGATGAACCCACTGAGCAAGCGCTGCCTCAGAGAAGGGGTACCCCCTAAGAATCCCACAGCCTACAAGGAAAGGAGATTCCTCTGCTCACCCATAGCCAAGCCGAGAGGTAAGGGAAGGTAGTCACTAGGAGGCAGCTGGCCAAATCTAGCCTGGGAGGCACAGCAGGTACTGGTCCCCGTACGGAAGAGATCCGACTCGACAGGAGAGTCCCTCCAGCAGACAGACTCGATACTGCAATCAGGATCAAGCTCAATGGCAAGAACCCGCTCTCTGGGTACAAGTGGGTGGGTCACAACCGGACAGCAAAGATTCCCTGAAGCCGTGGAGGGCTGTGCCAGCCGACCGAAAGGCTGAGGAGGAAAGAATGACTCTCCCAAACAGAACCCGCTCGGTGGCTGGAGTGCCTAAGAACAGGTGAGCAAGCAGACAAGGGATAACCTCCAAAGGCAGCACTGGGCTAGGGTAGGGAGCGAGATACAGAGGTGCGAGGCGGAATAGTGCAACACAGCAGCACCGGGGAGGTCAAGACAAGTAAAGACACTGGGAGCAAACTGGAGCAATAGAGAGAAGGCAGACAGTAGTCAGTAACAAGCTGAGGTCTTATCGGGGGCGTCTGGGACATCTGAGGGCGAGCGGAGAATGGTCAGTACAAGCCGAAATACCAGGAGCATCAGGAAGCTAAATCAATGAGAAAAAGCAGGGTCGTCTAGCTGAGGATCAAAACCGGAACTCAGGAAACACAGGAACACTGAGTGAAATGAGAACAGCATAAAATAATAGAGCATCGAGTCCAGGGCTGACTGGGCCTAAAAATGTGAGCGACCCAATCAGGAACAAGGAGGGAAGAGGAACGGATTCTATGGGTTATTTACAGTCCCCAAAAACTGAGAGGAGCCCACAGCAGAACATTCCTCAACATCCAAATCCACCAACAGTTCCTCATCAGAGGAATCTGATACGTCAGGTACTCCCTGAAGTTTCGGCAGGGAAGATCTGATGGAAGAAGGGGTCTGCTAGGAGTGGAAGACCCCCTGTAACTGGGATGGAAAGAGTTGCAATGGAGACCGAAGGTCTCTAGTAGCAGCCTTGAACTCTTGCACCCAAACTGGCTCTAATGCATGGCTGGAGGTCCCTGGAAGAAAATTAGGGACATCGGAACATGCTGGGCGTAAATGACCTGAGAATTCTCTAGGTAACTCCGAATGACAGGAAGAGCAATGTGCAATAGGGGACACACAGACCCCAGCGTCCTTAGTCTTAGGCCTGGCCCCAACCTCTAACGGATTAGACATTCTCACAGTGTATCACCCAAATACAGTGTGTAAGATTAAAATTTCACCCCAGAAATCTCTAAAATGCACTTATATGGCAGGTGAATGGTAAATCTGCAGAGGAGAGAAGGAGAGTCCAAGCCCTGCGTAGGATACTCGTTTAGGAAAAGGCACAAAATGGCTGCCGCGGCGGTAGCTAATCTGAAACGAGCTCGCGAAGCAAGAGCTCGTGCGAAATGTAGTTTTCCCAGAAAAAGTACCCCAACAGTGCCCTGAGCCCCCCAACACACACAAACTGTTAACCGGATGACAGAGCAAGGGCAGACAAATAAAATTAACCATCTCTGAAGTTGCTACGTTAAGCGGTTGCAGAGATATGTCCCAAACTGTACAGTCCCATAGAAGTGAATGGAGCAATGGCGTGTATGTGGCAAAGCGTGCAAACACAAATTTGTGAATTAAAAGTACATGACTCATCACTAGAACATATTAGAAGACCCCAAAAAAACACTGAACCAAGTAGGGAAAGTGCCAATAAACCCCCAAAAGATGCAAAACCAGCAGCTAAAAGGTTAAAGTACCACATAAACCAGCTCTAAAACACCCAACAGACATACAGTTAGGCCCAATGAGTGCAGGAGTCTGCAATAGGAACTCCAAAGGTAAACCCCTGTGCGGAGGGGCACTGTGGGACATGTGGACCGGCAGCACTCAAAGGGTTGCTCACCTTTCCTGCAGATCTTCTGTCTTCAGATCACCATGTTTAAAGAAGAAGCCTCAGTGGGCAACTCCTGAGGAAAGAACTTGTAGCCAAGATTTCCCCCCAGGGCTTAAAGGGATAGTAATGGTTAATTTTAAGTTGATTTAATATTGTAGACATTAAAAAAAAAGGTTAACAATTCTACACAATCAAGCAGGCACTGGAAAATCAACTGTTTATTAATTCCCACTCCAATAGTGTGGTGCACTCCAGGTTTAAAATATACAGTCAAACAAAACAGTTCTCCCTGGAAAGAAGAAAGAAACGAGAGACCAAAAGAAGATCCCTCTCTATCTTCCCAGAGAAAACCAAAAAAGAAACCTGATTAAGGAGGCACTCAAAAATAAGCAAATAATAAACAATTATAAATTTTATTGATACAAATACAGATGCAATCAACAAAATTAAAAACAATTAAAAAACACATATATTGAGAGGATCAAGGATATTGATATTGAATATGGCACATGCGCTGTTGCATATTATTTACGGTTCTTTTTCAACCATATATATATTTTTGGTATGCGGATTATATTTATGCTTCGGATTACATGGGAGATTGATAATGGTTCCTGTGCATAAATTTCGTCCTTTTGAGATCTTATGTATAAATCGCACGAGTATGGTGCATGCATTGTTTGATTTTATAGGATCAGGTGTTTTAAGAGAGCATCTCCCATTGGTGCCTGTTACATTTAAATATTGGTAGCCGTTACCTGGTTTGTATCCCCTGATGAAGCCGTTTGCGGCGACACGCGTAGGAATGAATGGTTGAGGGGTTTTTTGAGTTTGCTCCGGCTTCATTTTTTTCAACCTCTGTCTGGATGGGATCCCGTTTTATACTTGGAGGATGAGTATACTTCATGAATAAATTGCTTTACAATTCATCAAGCAGAAAGTGGAGGGAGCGGAGAACTTTATTTTCCTATATCTCTCAAACCATAAAGGTCTGAGAGATACGAATAAGTGCAAGTACTCTTTTTTAATTGTATCTACCATATAGTTAATACTTTTTTTCTGACATTACTATCCCTTTAAAGAGATAGTAATGTTTCAAAAAACAGCAGCTCCAATTAATCTTCATTGTATTTGAGCCATAGAGAGTGTTATTTCATTACTGTGCGCATTGTAGTTCAAAAGTATTTGAATGATAAAGTTTCCCTCTCCCGCCCCTTTTACCCAGTGTAAACCCCAACTCCCCAGATCCAGTCCATAGATCAGACAACTCACATCAAGGGTCAATATTCTACTGTGAGAACAATGAAAGCCCTGCCCCCCTGCTTTTTCCCTCATCTTAATTGAAGATTGTCCCTCTCTGCAATCTACCTACGCACCTCGTTGCTGCTCTGAGGTGAGCAGTGTTACATCAGTAAAAGGGGCGGGAGAGGATACTTCATCATTCAATTACTCTTGAACTACAACTCTGACAGAATTGAAATAACACTCTCCAAGGCCCAAACACTATGATGATTAATTAGAGCTGCTTTTACTATGAAACATAACTATCCCTTTAAGGTCTACAAAAAGCACCTGGTCACTGAGCTAGCCATAATCTAACGGCATTTTCAGTTATAATAATCTGCCTAATAGTGGTATTCCATATCTAACAGAAATATTTAAAAAATAGCTAAAACTATAGCAGAACTGTTCTCTTGCCTGTGTCTTCACCAGGGAACAAATCTTACTGGAGCTGACTGGCCAAGGAGGGAAGGTAGGCTCCACCCCCTGCATTCACTTCTAGAATTGTTCCTGCCTACCCAAAGTTACCAGTAACCTGTATTGGATGACAGAGAAAAGGTATTACGTGCTGTACAATGCTTAGGAGACGGCATTACACAAAGAACCTGACTCAGGGTACAGTATTACACACAGTGCCAGGCTCAATGCTCTGTGTAACAGAGTGCCATGCTCAGTGTAAGGCATTACATGCTGTGCCATGCTTTGGTTACAGTTTTATGCAGTGCCAGGCTTAGACTAAGGTATTTACATGCTGTGCAAGGCTAAGGGTACTGTATTACATGCTGTGCCCGGTTCAGGGTATGGTATCACACACACACACAGTGCCCAGCTCAGGGTACTGTATTGCATGTTTTGCCAGGCTTATGGTACGGTATAACATGCTGTGCCAGGCTAAGGGTGCGGTATTATACACAGTGCCAGGCTCAGTTCCATTATTACACACAGTGTCAGGCTCAGGGTACAGTATAACAGAAGGTGCCAGGCTCAGGGTATGGTATCACACACAGTGCCAGGCTCAGGGTATGATATTACACAGACTGCCAGGCTCAGGGTACCAAATTACAGACAATGCCAAGTTCAAGGTATGGTATTACAAATGGTGCCAAGCTCAAGGTACAGTATTACACATAGTGTCAGGCTCTGTGTTATGTATAATACACAGTGCCAGGCTCAGGGTAAGGTATAACAGAAGGTGCAAGGCTCAGGGTATGGTATCACACACAGTGCCGGTCTCAGGGTACGGTATGACACACAGTGCCAGGCTCAGGGTATGGTATGACACACAGTGCCAGGCTCAGGGCACAGTATTACACCAAGTGCCAGGCTCTGTGTTATGTATAATACACAGTGCCAGGCTGAGGGTAAGGTATAACAGAAGGTGTCAGAGTATGGTATCACACACAGTGCCAGGCTCAGGGTACAGTATTACACGCAGTGTCAGGCTCTGTTTTCTGTATAATAAACAGTGCCAGGGTTAGGTATAACAGGTGTCAGGCTCAGGGTATGGTATCACACACAGTTCTAGGCTCAGGGTAACGTATAACACACGGTCGCAGACTCAGTGTAATGGATAATACAGTGCGTGTGTCGGGGTAAGGTATAACACACGGTGCCAGGCTCAGTGTAATGGATAATACAGTGCAGGTGTCAAGGTAAGGTATAACACACAGTGCCAGGCTCAGTGTAATGGATAATACAGTGCAGGTGTCAGGGTAAGGTATAACACACAGTGCCAGGCTCAGTGTAATGGATAATACAGTGCAGGTGTCAGGGTAACGTATAACACACGGTCGCAGACTCAGTGTAATGGATAATACAGTGCGTGTGTCGGGGTAAGGTATAACACACGGTGCCAGGCTCAGTGTAATGGATAATACAGTGCAGGTGTCAAGGTAAGGTATAACACACAGTGCCAGGCTCAGTGTAATGGATAATACAGTGCAGGTGTCAGGGTAAGGTATAACACACGGTGCCAGGCTCAGTGTAATGTATAACATAATGCAGGTGTCAGGCTCAGTGTAATGTATGACACAGTGCAGGTGTCAGGGTAAGGTATAACACACGGTGCCAGGCTCAGTGTAATGTATAATACAGTGCAGGTGTCAGGGTAAGGTATAACACACGGTGCCAGGCTCAGTGTAATGGATAATACAGTGCAGGTGTCAGGGTAAGGTATAACATACGGTGCCAGGCTCAGTGTAATGTATGACACGGTGCAGGTGTCAGAGTAAGGTATAACATACGGTGCCAGGCTCAGTGTAATGTATGACACAGTGCAGGTGTCAGGGTAAGGTATAACGTACGGTGCCATGCTCAGTGTAATTGATAATACAGTGCAGGTGTCAGGGTAAGGTATAACACACGGTGCAAGGCTCTGGTGAGGTATAATGCACGGTACCAGGCTCTAGGTGAGGTATAACACACAATGCCTGGTTGAGGTATAATGCACGCTACCAGGCTCTGGGTGAGGTATAACGCACGGTACCAAGCTCTGGGCGAGGTGTAACACACAGTACCAGGCTTTGGGTGAGGTATAACGCACAGTACCAGACTCTGGGTGAGGTATAATGCACGGTGCCATGCTCTGGTGAGGCATTACACACGGTGCCAGGCTATTCTTTACACTCACAGTCCAGATTTCAGTCACCGGTCCTTTCCCGCCTCTCTACCTCACTGATTTGGATCGCAGCGAGTTACTTGGCCACTGATAACGTCAGTGAGTAACGCCCCCGTCTAGGTCACGTGTTTGCCGGCTTCCGAACCGCTCCCAAGTACAGCCGCCATCTTGTAAGTGAGTATCGTACTGTGAAGTTATTGTCACTGACTCCACCTGAACTGTGTACAATAGGACTGCGTGTGTCCACAATAGTACGTAGTAGGATTGTGTGTGTTATGGTATTCAATGTGTCCATAATAGGTCTCCATTCACTGTGTGTTTGTACTAGGACTGTGTACGTAATAGGTCTCCAATCACTGTGTGTATATATGTATATATATATATATATATATATATATATATATATATATATATATGTGTGTATGTGTATTAGGACTCTGTGTGTACATAATAGGTCTCAACGCACTGTGTGTTTGTATTAGGACTGTGTGTACGCAGTAGGGTTGTGTGTACATAATAGGTCTCCATGCACTGTGTGTGTATTAGGACTCTGTGTGTACGTAGTAGGATTATGTGTACATAATGTCTCTGTGCACTGTGTGTTGTACTAGGACTCTGTGTGTACGCAGTAGGATTGTGTGTACATATTAGGTCTCCATGCACAGTGTGTTTGTACATAATAGGTCTCTGTGCACTGTGTGTTTGTACTAGGACTCTGTGTGTACCTATGGCATTCATTGTGTACATAATAGTTCTTAATGCACTGTGTGTATGCAATAGGATTCTGTGTACTAGGACTCTGTGTGTATGTAGTAGGATTGTGTGTGTGATGGCATTGTGTACATAATAGGTCTCAATGCACTGTGTGTTTGTACTAGGACTCTGTGTGTACACAATAGGATTGTGTGTACATAATGTCTCCATGCACTGTGTGTTTGTATTAGGACTCTGTACGTAGTAGGATTGTGTGTACAATGCACTACGTGTATGTACTAGGACTCTGTGTGTACGCAATAGGATTGTGTGTACATAATAGGTCTCAGTGAACTGTGTGTTTTGTACTAGGACTGTGTGTGTACTCAGCAGGATTGTGTGTACATAATGGGTCTCAATGCACTGTGTGTTTGTATTAGGACTCTGTGTACGCAATAGGATTGTGTGTACATAATAGGTTTCTGTGCACTGTGTGTTTGTACTAGGGCTCTGTATCTACGCAATACGATTGTGTGTAATAACATTGTGTGTGCAGCCTCTGTTGTGTTTGTGTGCACTAAGTCTGTTGTGCATAAGCGCGCTTTGTTTTACGCTTCAGACATAAGTATGGATCCTTACACAAGTGAACTGTGAATGTATTCATATGGGGCCATCAGCCCGTAGCAATACCTCCAAAGTACAAAAACTTGTATAATTAAAAAAAAAAAAAAATTGCATACCCCACTTGCACTCAATGGGTTAATTCCCCAACATCTAACACCACCCCATGATGTCTAGTGGGGTCTTCTTCACCTTGGTCTTCCTCTATAGTTCCCCTTTTGTAAACTTCTTTCTTCATCTGTGCTCTTCTTCACATTTAGTGTTGCTCCTGAAAAGAAATATACTTATTAAAATAGATATTTGCATTAAAGTTAATCTGCTGCAGCAGCCCAGCCAGAAAAATGATCAACAATCCCCACCTTTCATGCTATTGCCAACTCCACTCTGAGAAAATTGAATAGGTACTGGCTTTTATATGGCCAATCCCTGTTCAAAATGGTCACACGTTCCCATTGGTGGGGATGAGGGGTTACGCAGGGCACAGAACATGTCCTGCAGTAACCATGCCTCCCAGCCAATCGGCTTCTAGGTGGAGTGATAACTAAACTCACTAGAAGCTGAATGGCTGGGAGATGTGGTTACTTCAGGGTACGTTCCCTGCACTGCCTAACCCCACATCCCAGCCAATGGGAACGTGTGGACCATTTTGAACAGGGATTGGCCATATAAAAGCCAGTCCCTATTCCCATTTCCCTCTGTGTGTATCGGGCAATAGCACGAAAAGTACAAAAAGGGGGGATTTTTGGTCTCTTTTTTTCTGCCATCACCATCAATGTAACTTTAATACAAATATTTATTTTAATAACTACATTTCTTTCTCAGGGCAACACTAAGTTTAAAGAGGAAGACCGAAGAAGAGTACAGTTGAAGAAGGAAGTATATAGAAGAGGAATATCAGGGTTGCAGAAGACCCGCTGGACGTCACACTTAAGGTATGTGCTACAGCTATGGGTGATGGCATTGTATTAGGGCTAGTATTTGTACTCTTTGTGTTGTTAGGGGTAGTGTAGGGCCAAGGTTAGTGTTTGGGAGGGTGACTGAGCTAAAAGACAATCTCTGTGTTTGACTTGGCTGGTTTCCTTTGAGGAACTAAAAAAAAAAACAAGGTGACCGTTGGGCTTCAAGTTAGATTCTGTGGGATAACGCTCATCGTGGTTCATGTTGGTAGGGCAATTGAATTGTGACGGTACCACTGTGCTTGTGTACCGTTCGCTGTTATTTTTTTCCCCACCGTATTTTTTTACTGTGCCTTCTTGAATCGAGCCCTAGAGTGTTGTGTACAGTACTGGAGACCCCATCTCCAGAAGCATATAGATACTCTAGAGCAGTGGTTCTCAACTCCTGTTCTCAGGACCTACTAACAGGCCAGGATTTGATGATTTCTTTGTTAGAGTACAGGTGAGTTAATCAATAGGAGGAAAGTACATTTTAACCTGTTAAGGACCCATGACGGTCCTGGACCGTCATGGAATTCCGGGCTCCCTGCGTGGCTGCACATTGTTTGGGGAGCCCGGAAGCAGATGCCGGAAAAATAAAAATAAAAAATGGTCCTTAAGTGACGGCCGCATGTGTGATCGGCCGTCCTTAAGGGGTTAAAGGAGTACAAATGGACAAGTCATAGTCTAAAACTAGAGGGACAGAGGCTCAGATGTAATGTTAGACTTTCGAAGTAATGTTTAAAGGGGATGTATCACCGTAAAAAATTTTGACCATAGGGTTTGTTGCTAAAGTATTATTAGAGAAGCTGTTTGTTTTTTTTTTGTTTTTTTGTTTTTGTTTTTTTTTTTTTTGCAATCTCCGTATAATGCTTACTGGAGCTTGGTATAACAATAGCAGACATTCATAGCACACCGAAGGAAAGCGTGGACACACTCACTGGGGCAGCTGGGAGGGGGGAGGAGAAGACAAGCTGTGCTGTGCACATTGTGTGGAAGTGCACAGCACAGTAAATATCTGCAAAAGTAGTTACATTACAACTAAAACAAACAGCTTTCCTAATAATATTTAATAACAACCTGTGGTCAAAACATTTGTTTTTCTACTATGCAGAGCTTTATTGCAATGCTGTACGGTGTCTGGTTCATGTGTAATTAAATTATAAAGTGTCCCTCTCCTGCCCATTTTACATACGTAAAACTGCCATGCGTCTGATGTGGAATCCGGTCATCGGACTGGACAGCTCGCAGGGAGGACAACCAGAAGAGAGAGCTCCCAGGTCCACCAACACATCACCGGCCATTCCAAAATAGAGTTAAAAAACACCTCAATTTTATTGTAGGTTTTAAAAGCAACAGTCATGAACAAATCATGTCACATGGGAAACAGACAATGCTGCCCACCTTATGCATTGTGTAATTATATCACAAAACACGTAAGATGGCAGAATTGCCTGTTTTCCATATGACATGATTTGCTCATGATTTTTGCTTTTAAGTCCTACAATAAAGATTTTTTTTAACTCAATATTTTGGTTGGCCAGTGATGTGTTGGTGGACCTGGGAGCTCTCCCTGCCTGTTCTCGCGTTTGGGGAGTCATTACTATGATTGTAGGGAGTAGCAGTGAGCCCTAGGCAAGTGGGGTGAGTGCATTGTTTGATATTCACCTTGTTCATTCATGTGCAGTAGCAACCATTTATTGAATTTGTTTAGTATACATTGTGTATGAAGATTGCAGTGAGGGACAACCTTCTGGTAGTCAGTGTAAGGAAAACCCTGCTTCCTGATTGTTTTTCCTTATTCTGACAGAAGAGTGTCCCTCCATCACGTGCCTTCTGGACTAGCTTGCTGCTCTGAGTAGAGGCAGAGTTACATATATAAAAGGGGCAGGAGACAGACACTTCAAAACATAATTACACATGATCTAGACACCATACAGCACTGTAATAAAGCCTGGCATGGTAGAAAAACTTTGAATGATCAAAGCTTAATTTATGCAGAAACGTTGCTATCCCTTTCACTCAAAGGGTGGAAGATGAGTGGAATGGCCTACCACAGGGCTTAACATTTGAAGTCCTTTGCTACTAGCCAGACATGAAAAGTTACTCGCCACTGCAAGCCAAAACATACCCACCAGGGCTGAATTTCTACTCGCCAGGGCTCAATTTTCACTCTCTAGTGGCGAGTGGAAATTTTGAGCCCTGGCCTACCAGCAGAAGTGATAGAGGGATAAGGCTGTCCTAACCATAAGACCGGGTTTGAGGTTTTTAACACAGGGAAAATGGGCAGACTAGATAGGTCGAATGGTTCTTATCTGCTGTCAAATTCTGTCCTTAATGAACTGTATACAGGTTTTCCTTGTACAGTGTCTGGCTTGGCTGGGTGTGATTGTGAGTGGTAATAGGCTTGAGGGTGGGTGAGTGGAAGGGCACAGCAGTGAGTTCCTTTTAAAGGGACAATAATGTCCCATAAAAATATTTAGATTTAGGTAGAGATTGAAAAAATAAACCAATTGTAACAAACCCTATCTCT
Source organism: Rhinophrynus dorsalis (assembly GCA_037306005.1). Lineage (NCBI taxonomy): Eukaryota > Metazoa > Chordata > Amphibia > Anura > Rhinophrynidae > Rhinophrynus > Rhinophrynus dorsalis. The sequence goes on along the minus strand of CM074728.1, from coordinate 998,635 downwards.
CAAACCGCTATGGTTTCAGAGATATAGGGATACAAACTTCCCTCCCCTTCTCCTGATGCTAGCTGACAGCAGGAGATTTGAGTTGTAAGATTAGAGGAGGCTCTGCAGCAGAGCCGAAATCACAGTACTTAAAAAGAATTAATTCATTGGAACTGTCTACAAAGTGTGCCTGGTATGCTAGACGCTGACTTCAGGAGAAGGGGGGAACTTTGAATCCCTATATCTCTCAAACCATAGCGGTTTGACAGATAGGGTTTGTTGCAATAAGTTTATTTTTTCAATATCTACCTAAATCTAAATATTTTTTAGGGGACATTACTGACCCTTTAATGCATGTAATAGTGAGCCACCTTCTAGCATCTTAATACCCCCTTAACCCCTTTGCATCCGATGATGTACCCGGACTATCACGCTGGTCTGGCACTTAAGGACCATTGATGGTCATGGCACGTTATGGAGTTCAGGGCTTCTGGCGCGGCTGCACAACGCTCTGGAAGCCCTGAACCAGAAGTGATGATGATAAAAAAATTCCCCGTGGTCACCAAGTGCCAGCCGCACGTGCACGCGCCAATTAAGGGGTTCAAAGTTGGTATCATGTTAGCTTTAGAAAAGCAGGAGAATGGTATAGTAAAAGTGACACCTTTATTGGCTGAGGGGCTTAAGTACACAAGCTTTCAAAACCACTTGGGTCTCCTCTCCAGGCATGTTAATAAGGAAGGCTGAATAAAAATACATGACGTGTTATACATTCCTGCAACTTCTAGTTCAATTGCAATGGATGTGAAACTTATCACCATTGTCTGTGTACATTATTCCTTACTCTCCAGTAGAGATCTTTGTAGCTGACCAAGTGTTGCAAAGTTTTTCTTCTAAATTTTGTGTGTAGAGAGTTTGTGACTGCTTCCAACGATGGCTAAGTATATGGAATGTATGGGTTAATCTTCCAAGTGCCATAGAGGTGCGCAGGGCACGGTTTTGCAGTGCATTTTGTACCCTTCTGGCACCTAAAGGGGCCAAATATATTATGTGGGTTAATATGACACATTCCTAGTCACTGTTGAGGCCACAGCTCAGTGAGTTAAACTTGGTTATCGGTTCAGTGCCCAGATCTATTTGTATCTCTGTGTCTGAACATTTCACTTCAGTACAGTCACCATGAGATATTTGATGCTGTGGCCATTTTTGTATCTTTTTGTCTCTTGTTCACAATGGACTTATGAGAATTGATTTATTTTATTAGTTTGTTCAGTCTCCCCTACATATTATCCTGTGTTTGGATAATACACACATATGAGATAGACAACATTAGATGATCTGCAGGAGAATCGGCCCTCACTGTTGTGGGTTTGTGTGGGAATATGCTATGGGCACCTTGTCTGTGGTACATTCTGTATATGTGTACAGATTCCACATCTTTCCTTACGTCTAATATGGGTTACAGGGACCATAGGATTGAGTCCATCTTCTGCAGAGGGCTTGGCACTTCAAAAACACAGAGTCTTTGAGGCAAACCTCAAACCCCCCACTCATTCTCCAGATTCACACATAGTGGTACCAAAAGTGGGAAGAAAAGGAGACCCCAAGAGGACTTTTGCCTGGGGAAGGAAAATGCTGTGTATATTTATTTATTTATTTATTTTTTTTGTGTTCCAGCTCAATCATCCCACCTAGTCTGTCACAGAGGAGCAAGTTGGCACTACTCTTAGTTTTTACCTTAGTTATAGGGATGTATATTCCAGCATTAGGCAGACTCCCATCACTGCCTTCCCTGGAGTTGGATTGCCCAGTTCACAGGAGTTTTTATAGACTGTTTTTCTTTGGAAATTGACTTTATGACAAGTCTGCTCCTCATTTCTGAACTTGTAAATGTGGCCGATTTACTTTAAATCTCGTATTAAGATAGAAGAAGTCAGAGATGCTCAGCTAGGCTCATGAGCTTGCAAGGGTATCTAAAAAAGCTCAGTGGGACTGTGTCCTCACTCCCAGGGTGCAATCTCTTTTAGCTCATAAGTGCCATACACCGAGAAGAAATATTCTGAACACATCATTCAGGTCCTGCCAAAATGACAGTCCAGCTACGAAATGCCAGACAATTCTTCTCTGAACAAGGGCAGCAGCTAACCCCAGACGTACGTTTTGGCCTTGTTGGGGCTTGTCGGTGAGGTGCAGCTGATCCCTCTAGGCACTTTTGAGCAAGGGGTCCACGTTTGGATTCCCCCATTGCTCTTAGGTTGACTAACACTAAGAGCAATTTGCATCTAGATAGAAGAAGTCAGAGATGCTCAACTAGGCTCATGAGCTTGTAAGGGTATGCAAAAGCTCACAGGGACTGTCTTCTCACACCCAGAGTGCAATCTCTTTTATCTCACAAATGCCATACACAGAGAAGGAATATTCTGCAGCATATCATACAGGTCCTGCCAAAATGACAATTCCTCTCTGAACAAGGGAAGCAGCTAACCCCATACGTATGTTTCGCATTGTTGGGCCTTGTTGGTGAGGTGCAGCTGAACTCTCTAGGCACTTGTGAGCAAGGGGTCCACGTCTGGTTACCTCCTTTACTTTATATCTCTTATAACCCTTGTAGAACCAATTTATCCATCTGCGGCTATAGGACACCTTATTTCATCACCTGCTAGAGGGACACCGGTTTAGACGTAATGTAAGAAAGTTTTTACACTGTGAGTGTAGTAGATAAGTGGGATAGCCTACTAGTAAAAGTGGTAGAAGTTAATACAGTGCGGGAAATGTAAGCGTGCATGAGATAGGCATAAGGCTGTCCTGAACATAAGACAAGACTTAGAACCGAACAAGGTTTGAGGTTTTACAGTAGGAAAATGAACAGACTAAATGGGCCGAATGGTTCTTATTTGCTAGCAAATTTTATGTTTCTATTATGCTTCTTAGTCATTCCTAGGTTAATATTAGACCTCTCAGGTTTCTAATTTACTTTTTCTTTAATAATGGCCCCATTAAGAAAAGGTGCCAGTTTGGTGACCATCTTTGCCTCCTAGGCTTCAGTGGGGAAGGTTGTGTGGGACATATCTCCGTACCCTTTTATGTAATAAGGATCAGAGTGGGCTCGTTCTTCATCTTCTCTGGCTATGGCCATCATTCCTAATGTCCAGTTATTTGTAATCAAGATAAAAGCTGTTCCTTTCAGTCACTGGGCACTTCACCAGGTTTGTGGTTGCTTCCTTGGCCATTCAAGAATCAGGCCTCTGATGAACAGCTATTTAACGTGGCAATGTGGTCCTCTTTCCACACATTCACCAAACACTACAGTGTCCGTGCTCTGCTCTTGGCTGAGGCCAGATTTGACCGGAAGGTCCTTTTAGGGTGTTGTGCCTCCTTTTTCTTCTAGCCGCACCCTGTTCAGTAGTTTGAGCCCTGTTCACTCTTCTTTTGTTTGCTGTGTCAGTTCGGTGCCTGTTGAATCATGATGCCAGTTTAGTTCTAGGAATCCTTCCCTCCCTGGAATCTTTATGGGTGCATTGGTATAGCCCCGTGGTTCCATACTGGACGTAGGAGAAAGAGATGATAAAGTGAATATGACTTCTCCGGTTTATCACTTTTCTAATTCCTATGTTAATGCTATAGAAGCAATTCACTAACATTTCTTAAGTTTTGGAGATCTTAGTGCATAGGCTCCATAGAATAACATAGAACTGGAGAAGTCCTTTCCACTTTATCACTTCTTTATTACTGCTTAGTGAATCTCCCCCAATTCCTGTTTGAAGTGCACTGCCCTCTGGAGGAGGCGTGCTCAACCACTTGGTTCCTATGGGCTAAGAGGAAACTAACAGTTCATTAAAATCCTGTTTTGTAAACATGAAGTACCATTTCCTTTTGCAATCTTAAGGGCGCTCTTTACCAACTGTTTCAGGTTGAGGTGATGTTAATAGGAGAGGAGCAGAGATTTGGGGAATATTCTCTTTAATCTGCCATCAGTATGTAGTATTGTTTGGAGATCTTTAGAGATTTTGTACAGTGCTACAAGCTGGGGGTTATGGGTGACTTCTAATGGCCACTGTTCTCATCCTGTGGTTGGTTGTATTCCAGGAGATTTCTTCTGGGTCCACTGCTGTAGATGCCAATGACCTTGGCATTGAGTCCATGACTTAAAATCTCTTTTAATGATAAGATATCAATCTTGGTCAGAATTCTCAGACATATGCGTTACACCTTAGGGCCCGGCTGCATACAATAGTTTTTTGTCTGGAATGGAAACCACTAATTTCTGAAATAATTAGACTTGTCAATTGGCTTGTTTTTTTCCTGTGATTAACGCTCTGCCACCTTTTATCTATATTACAAAATACATGACATAGCTTATACATTTCTGCAAATCCCTGGTTGTTATATCACGAGTTGTATATTGTTCAGCCTTCATTCTAACATGCCTGACAGAGAGACTTAAGTTGTCTTGAGAGCTTGCAATTCTAAAGCTACTCCGTCAATAAAGTTATGACTTTTACTCTCCTGGTCTCCTTCCTCTTCTCACATGTAGCTCATTGTTTCATTTGCTTCTCAGGGGGAAGCACTGGGATCTTGTGAAATGGACCCAAGTACAAGCAGAATCGTCAGTCCAGTGCCGCTAGTACAGTCCCGAGAGTACAAGCTTGTGATGCTGGGAGCAGGGGGTGTGGGGAAAAGTGGTAAGTCTGCCCATGCTTCGGGCATTTTTGGCCCACCAACTGCATCATCCATCTGTCATATGTACTGACTAGAACATGTATTGTAACAACAGTAGTGTCTTGTTAATTGGAAGTGTCCTCACCCTATAGCACAAGACTGTTCAGTACGCAGGGGTAATCATGGAACTGATCTCACTGTATAACATAAGGCTGCTCAAAGGTGGAACAGACATCCAACTCTATAGTGCAAGGCTGCTCAGTGTGCAGGGCTAATGGTGGAACGGATATCTGTCTCTACAGTGTGACACTGCTCAGTGTGCACGGCTAATGGTGGAACGGATATCTGTCTCTACAGTGTGACACTGCTCAGTGTGCAGGGCTAATGGTGGAACGGATATCTGTCTCTACAGTGTGACACTGCTCAGTGTGCACGGCTAATGGTGGAACGGATATCTGTCTCTACAGTGTGACACTGCTCAGTGTGCAGGGCTAATGGTGGAACGGATATCTGTCTCTACAGTGTGACACTGGTCAGTGTGCAGGGCTAATGGTGGAACGGATATCTGTCTCTACAGTGTGACACTGCTCAGTGTGCAGGGCTAATGGTGGAACAGATATCTGTCTCTACAGTGTGACACTGCTCAGTGTGCAGGGCTAATGGTGGAACGGATATCTGTCTCTGCAGTGTGACACTGCTCAGTGTGCACGGCTAATGGTGGAACGGATATCTGTCTCTGCAGTGTGACACTGCTTAGTGTGCACGGCTAACGGTGGAACGGATATCTGTCTCTACAGTGTGACACTGCTCAGTGTGCAGGGCTAACGGTGGAACGGATATCTGTCTCTACAGTGTGACACTGCTTAGTGTGCAGGGTTAATGGTGGAACGGATATCTGTGTCTACAGTGGGACACTGCTCAGTGTGCAGGGCTAATGGTGGAACGGATATCTGTCTCTACAGTGTGACACTGCTTAGTGTGCAGGGTTAATGGTGGAACGGATATCTGTCTCTACAGTGGGACACTAGCACTTAAAGGATTTAACCCTTGAAGTATCTGACCTGTAATTATAAATCCTAAATAGAATAAAAATTATAGTCTAACCCCCCCCCCCAAGATCCTGGATAATGACCATCATTGATTTTAAGTAATCTTTTATTAACCCTTTCAGTGATTCCATACTGAAAGGTGACTGTTTGTTTTTTACTGTAAATCATTTCACTAGCGTATTTGTCAGCTGATGGATTAAATAACTACTAGTGCTGACAGGTCACTTTAGTCTTCTGCCTTCACATGGCAGGAGTTTGTACCGCATTACCGATAGACACTTTAGTCTTCTACCTTCATATGGCAGGAGTTTGTACCACATTACTGATAGACGCTTTAGTCTTCTACCTTCATGTGCCAGGAGTTTGTACTACATTACTGATAGACGCTTTAGTTTCGATGTGTATAATATACAGTGCTGCAGGCTTTTGTTTGTAATGTGTTGCAGTTTTCACAAGAAATAGGGAAATTAGTGATATAACAGGAGTGGGTCACTACTGTACATAAGAACATTTTCTGTCGTCAGTTTCTCTTTAAAGAAGCAGTACATATTTGTTATGGGGAAAAAATAAATAAGAAAAATAAAAAAATATATATAAAATATTGTAGGGGGTTTCCTGTTGAGTTAAATAAGGGTAGTCTCAGTTCTGAGAGATGCATATTTCCAGAGTTATTCCAGTTTTAGCAAGGTTTTTTTTTTTTTTTTTTTTTGTTTAACAATAACAGTGCTCTCTAGTAGTCAGATTCCAATTATTATGTTTGAGAGGAAAGTCATTGACAAACTGTTCAACATAGAATGTGATAAAACTCATCAGTCACCTTCTGTCATTACTTACAGGAAGTAACCATGCTGTCACTTTCTGATTTGTTTGAACTGTTTTAAATTTTAAACAACTGATAGTAATGGGAGTACCCTTGTTTTATTCAGTAGGAAAAGCTCTATAACAGTTTTTTTTTACCACCTTTAAAATAGAAAGTTACATATTTGTTCTGTTATAAAATAGGATTTTAGTGTTTTTACCTCTGAAATCCTTTTCTCTTTAGTCCATATGGAACACTGGTACCATGGGGTTGAGGGCAGGGCACAATACATAAGATCTTTGGGCTTGAGACTCCCTCCTCCTTCAGCTCTTATACCCCCTTCCTACAATCTCCCAAAATTCAAAAGAGCCACAATGTCAGAAAATAAGTGGGTATGAAAAGAAAATCTCACAGAGCTAAGACCCTAAGCAGACTCCATTTCTTGGGAAAGCAACACAGGAAAGATCCCAGATCTGTGTTCCATATGGACTAAAGGGGAAATGATTTAACAGGTAAGACTAAATTCCTATTTGTCTTAAATCCAGTATAGAACATGGGTACCATGGAGAAAAGACCTCTCCCACATCCCTATGATACCAGAGTTCCCTAGGACTGTTCAGAATCTGAATATCCTCTGCTGACACTGAACTAGCACGCCAAACAAGCCAACAAGCTCATAAAACTACTGTACAACAACTGGCAGTAGAAAAAAGAAGACAGATCCTTAACCCCTTAACGACCCTTGACGGTCATAGTACGTCAAGGGTCGATTTGACTGACCGACCGATGACGTACTATGACCGTCATCGAATTCCGGGCTCCCCCCGCGGCTGCACGCCGTTCGGGGAGTCCGGAATGCAACGGAGCAATAATAAAAAAAAAAAATGCTCCGTTGTCATTCAGTCGCACCCGTGCGCCGATTCTTCCGTCGTTAAGGGGTTAAACAGGCAAAACTGCCTGAAGGACCTGATGGCCAAAACTGGCTTCAGCCAAGGCAAAGACATTGAAAGTATACAAGGCCCAAGTTCCAGCCTTGCACAGCTGTTCAGCTGAGACCTGGTTCTTGTAGACCCAGGAACCACCCATAGATCTAGTGGAATGTGCTGGGTCAAGGGACTCCATTCTGGATAAAAGACAGCACTAAATGAAGTCAAAAACCTGTGGGGACAACACCGGTGGAAAATTTACCCTATAGTCTTCCTTAGAAGAGACTGGCTTCCGAGTCTGGATCATGGTGGAGATGTCAGTGGAAATCATTTCTACTTCAGAATAGTGACTTCAAGAGCCATGCCGTCAAAGTCAATCTCTCTGCATCCTCATTCGACAAGGGACCCGAGAGTAACAGGTCCATTCTGGGATGCAGCTGAATCTGCTTCCGCATGAACAGACTGACTTGGTCCACAAACCACTCCCCCCTGGGCCAGATTGGAGCAATCAGAATGACCAGTGCCCTGTCCATTCTCATCTTAACTATCACCCTAGGGATGTGAGGAATCGTTTGGGAAACAAATATGAAAGACGGAAGCTCCATGAATTGGACATTGCATCCATAGCGAACACCAGGGTGCCCCATGTGCAAGAACAGAATGTTGAAACCTTCCTGTTCTACCTGGTTGCCATCAGATCTAATGCTGGGACCTCTGCGGGGTTTGAACTATCAGGTAAACCTCTACTAGATGGATTTCCCAGTTTCCTGGATCTACATCTTGGCAATTTAAAACGTCTGCCAGCTTCCTGGAATGTGAACAGCTGAGATGGCCGGAACATGTGCTGCGCCCAGCTGAGGAGATCTTTCACCTCTCGCCATGCTATCTCGCTGTGAGTTCCCCCTGGGCAATTGATGTATGCCACCACCATGGAGTTGTCCAACTGCATACTCCCTTAGAATCCAGTGAGAACCTGAGACCAATGAAGTAGAGCCTCTCTGAGCCCCAGAATGTTGATGGACAGCAAACACTCCTGCCCTGACCACCCTGGTGCTCCAGGACTGCGCCCTAGCCCCTCAGGGCTGGCGTCCGTCGTTACCAGAACCCACTCTGGAATCACAAAGAGTCTTCCTCTCTCTAGGTGTTGCCAATGGAGCCACCACTGAAGGTCTGTCTTTCGTTCTGTCGAGAGAGATCCTCCGGAATCCTGGACCAAGACCTGAGGATGTCCCACTCAAGCTCCCTTGTGTGGAATTGAGAGTAAGGAATAGCTTCCAGAGAGGGCATCAAGCAACCCATGATGAGCGTAGTCCTTGATTGTAGACGACTGCAAATCCAGCGCCTGAGACATGTCCTGGAACATAATCTGAATCTTCACCTTCGTGAGAAACTCTGCCCTGAAGGGTATCGAACTGCTTGCACCAGGAACCCCAGAACCTGGGACTAAATTGAATAAGTTGTCTTGATGTTGAGAATCTAACGTGATGCTTCAGGATGCGGGTGCACTCTTTGATATTATGAGTCAAGAGCTCTTAGGAAGGGAGCCTTGATGAGGAAGTAGACCAGATATGGAGTCTGAGAAATGCCCTGAGTATGTGTGCGTGGCCAAAGCTGCGATGATCTCTGGGAAGATTCTGAAGGTTGAAGCCAGAGCTGTGATCTGGTAATGATTAGAGCTGAAACAAGTAGTGATTGCTGTCTGAGTTGATCAGGATATGCAAATATGCTTCTTGAATATCCAGAGACACTTGGTATCTCCCTGGGCACATTGCTATGATAGAATGCAAAGATTCCATCATGAAGTGCTCAGAAACTACATACTGGTTGAGCCATATTAAGTCCAGAATAGGGTAGAAGCTGTCGTCCTCCTTGGGGACCTCAAAGACTGGAATAGAAACCTGAAAGTGCTCTGGCACTGGCACTAGAACCTTCTTTTCCAGTAGATTGGCTATTGACTCATGGACCAACTTTGTTCTGTCTGGGTTCCTTGGATCCTGTAAAGAGAAGAAGCAATATGGAGTGAGGGATTTTGACCTCTATGCAGTACGCTTCTGATACCACCCGCAAAACCCACTCCTCCGTTATGGAGGAAGCCCAGGCGTCTCGGAAAAGGCAGAGGCAACTTTGGACCAAAATTCTGTGAGTCCTTCAGAAGTTGGTTTGTCAGAGTTAGCCTTTGCAGTTCATAGCTTGGGCTGCCAGGACTGTTTGGGCTTTGTAATGGGGTATGCCTAAGAGGTGTGAGGGGTTTGCGCTCCAGTTTAGCAAAAACCGTGCTTTCCGGGGGGGGGGGGGGAGGCATGCATGGTTGAAAGTTGAGGCAGCAAGGTGCTCTTATCACCCTAAGTGTCACAAATAATCTGTTTAAGGTCAGGCCCAAAAAGAGCAAGGACACCAGTGATGACTTAGAAAATTGGTTTGCAGACCATATCTTACATGGCTGAAAAAAGAAAGAAATGGACCATAAAAACGTGTCCTAAAAAATAAATAAATAATAAATATATATATATATATATATATATATATATATATATATATATATATATATATATATATATATATATATATATAGAGAGAGAGAGAGAGTCTTCTCTCTTACTACTATTCCTTTGCCTATCACTACATTAGTAATGTATTGGGAGGCAAAATTATGAAGCTGAAAGTTCCGCTTTAAGTTTTTTTTTATGTGCACCGTGCTAAGCTTTTTACCGAAGGCTGACTCTGTCATCCCTGACGGTCCAAGAGCTGGTCAGGCCGCTTCCAAAGTCACCATTTTCTCTTTGATCAAGGCTACTAAATGCCACTTATATGAGATCGGGAAGAAACCTGTTCATTTTAACATCATGGCACGTTCCACCAGATCCGTGGGTACTTCCTGCACCTACAAGAATCAGGCCTTGGCTGAATAGCTGTTCAGTTCTTGCAACGTGGTGCTGCTTGTATACTTTGACCAAACACTACTGCATCAATGTCCTGGCTGAAGCCCGCTTTGGCCGGATAGTTCTGACTGTTTAAGGATCTACCATATGGAAAAATAACTTCATACTGTTGTTTCCTGTGAATAGGAGTCCTCTTAGGGTCTCAGTCTTGGGAGAGTTTCTTCTTTTTCACCAATTACTTCTTTTTGTGTGTCTTTGGTCACATGAATTCTGGGAGTTAGTGGTTGCTGGGGGTTGAACTGGAGAAAGAAGGGAGTCCCCACCCATAAGACCCTGTCTTTTATGATATGTCCTTCCCTCCAGGAGGAGGGACTCAACCCCATGGTACCTGTGTTCCATATGGACTAAAGAGAAAAGGATTTCACAGGTAAGAACAATAAGATCCTATTTTACAGTAGAGCAAATGTGAAACTTTCTATTTTAAAGGTGGTTGTTTTGTTTCAATTTATGGGTACCTATGTGCATATTGGAGGTAAGAGAAATTTTAATGAAGCATCAACCAGCCGTGAGAATACGCTTCTTTCCCCTTAGATCATTTGCTAATTTGCATTTGACCTTTTGAGTGCCAAAGAACTGTTAAATGTTTTGCACACATACATGGAACACAGAGTTAACGTTGCACATGTGGAGGGGAGCACACTGGGGGACCAATCAGGAGAGTTAGAAGCTACTTGTGGTGGAGAGGATCACAAAGGGGGCAGATCAGGTTAACTGGGGGAAGTCACTTCGGATAGAAATGTTAGGGAGAGGAGCACATGGGGCTGATCAGGTGAGTTGGGGAAGTCACTTGGGTTGGAGATGGGGATGGATCAGGTGAGTTGGGGAAGTCACTTGGGTTGGAGATGGGGATGGATCAGGTGAGTTGGGGGAAGTCACTTGGGATGGGGATGGATCAGGTGAGTTGGGGGAAGTCACTTGGGTTGGAGATGGGGATGGATCAGGTGAGTTGGGGAAGTCACTTGGGATGGAGATGGGGATGGATCAGGTGAGTTGGGGGAAGTCACTTGGGTTGGAGATGGGGATGGATAAGGTGAGTTGGGGGAAGTCACTTGGGATAGAGATGGGGATGGATCAGGTGAGTTGGGGGAAGTCACTTGGGATGGAGATGGGGATGGATCAGGTGAGTTGGGGGAAGTCACTTGGGATGGAGATGGGGATGGATCAGGTGAGTTGAGGGAAGTCACTTGGGATGGAGATGGGGATGGATCAGGTGAGTTGGGGAAGTCACTTGGGATGGAGATGGGGATGCATCAGGTGAGTTGTGGAAGTCACTTGGGTTGGAGATGGGGATGGATCAGGTGAGTTGGGGGAAGTCACTTGGGATGGAGATGGGGATGGATCAGGTGAGTTGGGGGAAGTCACTTGGGTTGGAGGTGGGGATGGATCAGGTGAGTTGGGGAAGTCACTTGGGATGGAGATGGGGATGGATCAGGTGAGTTGGGGGAAGTCACTTGGGATGGAGATGGGGATGGATCAGGTGAGTTGGGGGAAGTCACTTGGGATGGAGATGGGGATGGATCAGGTGAGTTGGGGGAAGTCACTTGGGATGGAGATGGGGATGCATCAGGTGAGTTGTGGAAGTCACTTGGGTTGGAGATGGGGATGGATCAGGTGAGTTGGGGGAAGTCACTTGGGATGGAGATGGGGATGGATCAAGTGAGTTGTGGAAGTCACTTGAGTTGGAGATGGGGATGGATCAGGTGAGTTGGGGGAAGTCACTTGGGATGGGGATGGATCAGGTGAGTTGGGGAAGTCACTTGGGATGGAGATGGGGATGGATCAGGTGAGTTGTGGAAGTCACTTGGGTTGGAGATGGGGATGGATCAGGTGAGTTGGGGGAAGTCACTTGGGATGGAGATGGGGATGGATCAGGTGAGTTGAGGGAAGTCACTTGGGATGGAGATGGGGATGGATCAGGTGAGTTGGGGGAAGTCACTTGGGATGGAGATGGGGATGGATCAGGTGAGTTGGGGGAAGTCACTTGGGATGGAGATGGGGATGGATCAGGTGAGTTGGGGGAAGTCACTTGGGATGGAGATGGGGATGGATCAGGTGAGTTGGGGAAGTCACTTGGGATGGAGATGGGGATGGATCAGGTGAGTTGGGGGAAGTCACTTGGGATGGGGATGGATCAGGTGAGTTGGGGGAAGTCACTTGGGATGGAGATGGGGATGGATCAGGTGAGTTGAGGGAAGTCACTTGGGATGGAGATGGGGATGGATCAGGTGAGTTGGGGAAGTCACTTGGGATGGAGATGGGGATGGATCAGGTGAGTTGAGGGAAGTCACTTGGGTTGGAGATGGGGATGGATCAGGTGAGTTGGGGAAGTCACTTGGGTTGGAGATGGGGATGGATCAGGTGAGTTGGGGGAAGTCACTTGGGTTGGAGATGGGGATGGATCAGGTGAGTTGGGGGAAGTCACTTGGGATGGAGATGGGGATGGATCAGGTGAGTTGAGGGAAGTCACTTGGGTTGGAGGTGGGGATGGATCAGGTGAGTTGGGGGAAGTCACTTGGGTTGGAGATGGGGATGGATCAGGTGAGTTGGGGAAGTCACTTGGGATGGAGATGGGGATGGATCAGGTGAGTTGGGGAAATCACTTGGGATGGAGATGGGGATGGATCAGGTGAGTTGGGGAAGTCACTTGGGATGGATCAGGTGAGTTGGGGAAGTCACTTGGGATGGAGATGGGGATGGATCAGGTGAGTTGGGGGAAGTCACTTGGGATGGAGATGGGGATGGATCAGGTGAGTTGGGGGAAGTCACTTGGGTTGGAGGTGGGGATGGATCAGGTGAGTTGGGGGAAGTCACTTGGGTTGGAGATGGGGATGGATCAGGTGAGCTGGGGAAGTCACTTGGGATGGAGATGGGGATGGATCAGGTGAGTTGAGGGAAGTCACTTGGGATGGAGATGGGGATGCATCAGGTGAGTTGAGGGAAGTCACTTGGGATGGAGATGGGGATGGATCAGGTGAGTTGGGGGAAGTCACTTGGGATGGAGATGGGGATGGATCAGGTGAGTTGAGGGAAGTCACTTGGGATGGAGATGGGGATGGATCAGGTGAGTTGGGGGAAGTCACTTGGGTTGGAGATGGGGATGGATCAGGTGAGTTGGGGGAAGTCACTTGGGTTGGAGATGGGGATGGATCAGGTGAGTTGAGGGAAGTCACTTGGGATGGAGATGGGGATGGATCAGGTGAGTTGGGGAAGTCACTTGGGATGGAGATGGGGATGGATCAGGTGAGTTGGGGAAGTCACTTGGTATGGAGATGGGGATGGATCAGGTGAGTTGGGGAAGTCACTTGGGATGGAGATGGGGATGGATCAGGTGAGTTGGGGGAAGTCACTTGGGATGGAGATGGGGATGGATCAGGTGAGTTGTGGAAGTCACATGGGTTGGAGATGGGGATGCATCAGGTGAGTTGGGGGAAGTCACTTGGGTTGGAGATGGGGATGGATCAGGTGAATTGTGGAAGTCACTTGGGTTGGAGATGGGGATGCATCAGGTGAGTTGTGGAAGTCACATGGGTTGGAGATGGGGATGCATCAGGTGAGTTGGGGGAAGTCACATGGGTTGGGGATGGATCAGGTGAGTTGGGGGAAGTCACTTGGGTTGGAGATGGGGATGGATCAGGTGAATTGTGGAAGTCACTTGGGTTGGAGATGGGGATGCATCAGGTGAGTTGTGGAAGTCACATGGGTTGGAGATGGGGATGGATCAGGTGAGTTGGGAGGAAGTCACTTCGGTTGGAGATACACTTTCATTTAAATGGTGCTTTTAACCTCATCAGTTTCAGATGTCTGTTGCACTGCTTTGCAATGCTCTAGAGGCCCCTCTTGTATGTTAAAATCCCCATTTACATCACATGTAATGTTTATCTTGTTTGTGCTTTAAATATTAACTTGCAAAAGTGTGGAAAAGATACTGAGAAAATGAAGAAACAAGTAGACGAAGTGTCCTTAAAGGGATAGTAATACTTTGTTTTATCTTTATTTTATTTTGTAGGCATTAAAAAAAACATTTAGAACGATATAAGTCTTATCTCTCAAAAAGTTTCCCCCTCCCTCCCCTTTTACTTAGTGTAAGCCATTTCTTCTCAGATGTGGAATCCAGTCCATAGACCAGACAGATAACAGCAGGGGACAATCTTCTTCCTATGAGAACAATGAAAACCCTGCCCCCCCCCCTTGACAGGTTTATCAGGTTTTTCCCTTATCTTAATTGAAGATTGTCCCTCTCTGCAGTCTACCTGGGCACCTCCCTTCTGATCTGGCTGAGCAGTGTTACATCAGTAAAAGGGGCGGGAGGGGGATACTTTATCATTCAATTACTCCTGAACTACAACTCTGACAGAATTGATATAACACTCTCCAAAGTCCAAATACTATGATGATTAATTAGAGCTGCTTTTATTATGAAACATTACTATCCCTTTAAATGGAAACTATTGAGTTGTTTATGGCCGCCTGTGGCTGCATTCAGTTCGGATAAATTATAAGAGAGGGTTGAAGTTCATGGTCTTTTACAGCTTCTTATTTCCCGTTGTTATGCAAGTTGGTATATTATTTGTGTTACTTTACCTTGCAGCTATGACCATGCAGTTCATAAGTCACCGATTCCCAGAGGACCACGACCCCACTATAGGTAAGTGAAACAAGCTGGATTTTCATGGACTCTGGTGTGTCTGGGCCTGCACTTTACTAGGAGATCCCTGTCACACATAAGATCAGTGGTAAATGAGAAAAAGGTTTTATTTATTTTTATAATGGATTTAGGCAAGTCATTTTACTAAATCTCTTTATAGCAAGCAATGGTAATAGCACTATCTGGTGTCCCAATAGAAAACTGCAACTTAATGTACTCTCATGACTTTTGAAACAAACCTCTTGCAGCCGGGGCATGCCCTAGTTTTATTCTGCAGGATAAAAAAATTACAGTAAATAAAAGCACACGGCTTCTTCAAGCTACATTTTCAAAAATTGTCCATGCCTTACACTAGCCAGAACAGGCTGCATTTGAAAGTTGTTTTGTGAAAGGCAACATAAATAGAAAAATAAATATCTATTAAGACAGCATTTCTAGTCCCGCCTCAAAGCATATGCCTCCTGGGTGTGTCTGCCCTAGAGCCGCTGCTGTGAGGACCAGAGACAGCTGATCTTTTATTGGCTGCTTTCACTTACCTAAATGATTATCTCAAATGAGCAGATAATCCTCGAAAAAAAGGAAAGAAGACAAAAATGTAATACAATCTAACCCTTTTAGAGCCAGAGGCTTGGGCCCTGTAGGCCAGATACATTTTAAGCATCCATCTGTTTAGGCTTGATTCCTGCGTGGAAGTTTCCAGCTATTTATGGAAAACTATATATTGTGTTTTGTTTTTTTTTTTTCATAATGAATTGAACTTTTGCACGGTGCCTCTCAAGAAGTACATTGTGCAACAAGCTATGATGTCATAGTTATTTTGAGAAAATCACTTTTTATATATATATATATATATATATATATATATATAATATATTCATAGTGTGTGTGTATATGTATGTATGTATGTATATATGTGTGTGTGTGTGTGTGTGTATATATATATATATATATATATATATATATATATATATATATATATATATATATATATATATATATATATATATAGAATGGCAAGTGAAAATTCAGCCCTGGTGGGTATGTTATGGATTGCAGTGGCGAGTAACTTTTCAGGTCCGCCTAGTAGCAAAGGACTTAAAATTATAAGCCCTGTGTATATGTGTGTATGTGTATGTGTGTGTATATATATATATAATATAAAATGTGAAAGTCTTAATTATTTGGAAAAAGCCCAAAGTCCCCCAAGCACAAACATTTCAAATATGTATAGTTTCACCTACTTTCGTGGCATGTGCAGACACTACTTAAAAGGAGTGCAAAATGGTATCTTCAACTTTATTAACTAATATACACTTTCTACTGGTTACATGGTAACTACCCTAAAAACAGCTCAATATCTATATAAAACTATATATTTCCGAAAGATAGATATCCTACTGCATCAAATGAGGGGTTGTTGGCCTTCTAGCCAGGTGAGCACAAATGTCTAGAGAAGGTGATGCTAAAGGAAAAAAGTATTTTATTTTTTTGTTGGGTTTGTGGCCAATGCATGCTGATAATACTGGCTTATGCAGTGGTCTCAGTACGTTGTATGGGCTTGGAAGAGCACGAACAGCTGTACAAGGCTGTATGACATACCACCTTGACACTATGACGGTTAACACGTTAAAAAGCTACTCAACGCAATCAAAAATAAAATGGAAAATGGTTATATACATAGCTGTTTGCGAAAAGCACATTATTATTTAACCCCTTACCAGCCGAAGACGAACATGTACATCCTGAGTGGATGTCCCAGGTGGACAGAGGACGTACATGTACATCCCGGAAGTCATTTAAACAAATGACAAAAAATGTTCGGCGGGCATTAAGTGCCGGCCACGTGCGAGTGCGGCCGGTCACTAAGGGGCTAATTTTCAGGTCATTTAGTGTATTGTTTTTGAGGTAATAGTTATATTTTAATATTTATTTATGTGAAGTAGGAGATATCAAGCACCATCATTATGGGATACGGTTAAAAGAAAAATATGGGTTATTACATTTGTTTGTTATATACATGGTTTTTGTTACTCTTTTTGGATCTTTTATTTATTGTCCTATTGTGAATATTAGGTGGGCTTCATGACTCCATTGTTAAAGGAATTCATTTTGGAGATATTGGATATCTGTAGTATATTTTACATCTTCATTTTTGAGACTGTTTTTTTTTATTTTCTTGTCTGGATTGGTATTTGTTTACTTGGGGATTTGGCAGATATCAAATACAATCACTTATTTTTGTTGTCATTACCTGTTTGAACATGTGGCCCTTGGTGTTTAGTGTGG
This sequence comes from Rhinophrynus dorsalis, assembly GCA_037306005.1. NCBI lineage: Eukaryota > Metazoa > Chordata > Amphibia > Anura > Rhinophrynidae > Rhinophrynus > Rhinophrynus dorsalis. Next base: position 981,356 of record CM074728.1, on the reverse strand, counting down.
AGTCCAGGAGCTTGTTGTGTGCGCAGACAGCTGTGTATATACAAGGCCATTATATGGGTGAGGGCTTTCATTTCAGATAGATGGCATTGATCAACTTTTGGTACTTTCATGGGTTGCACGTATTTCATTTCACTGTGTTTATAACAATGGCGAATGTTTGTTATAAAGCTGCATCTGTTTATCATTCACGTTTTTTTTTTTTTTTTTTTTTCCCCTTTTTCTTTTACAACCTTAACGCTAGATAGTTAACACCTCTCTGTTTGAGGCATTGTAAATTTACATCCGTCAGTGTACACGTCCCCTCAGGCTGCTTCTGCCCAGAGCTGGGGCCGTGAGCTCCAGTGAGGAACATGATTTTCTATTGGTTGTTTTAAAACCGCACCCACCTGTACAATCAGTAGGTAGTTTCAGCTTCTGCAGGAGGAGGGACTAGAAGTCGTGGTGGATTTTTCCACTTAGTGTAAGTTTATAATATTACTACTCCCGAAGATGTTGGTAACATAGATAAGCTAGTAAAATATTGGTCTTGAATGTACTTTTTCTTTGTTTCCCTGTGCTATTTTACCCCTAACTCTTCCACCAGAGCTTCTAAAATTCTGGGAGCCTGGACAAAGCTGGAGTTACCAAGGACTTTTCTGCACACTCATTTACTGACCATGTAATAGTCACTGTATTGTGGATTTTACATATAATGTGTAAATCCAAATAAAACAGCACCATCTGGGCTTCTCAATAAATTATTTAAAAAATGAAAACTTAATCTGCATAATATTGTGTTCTTTTTGGGTCTTGGTGGCCATTTCATCGTAGTCCAACATTGGCTTATCTTGTCCCTGTAGCCAGTGATCAGTTCTCCTTCTAGTACAGGGGTCCCACACTTTTGGAAGTTGTGACAAGCATGGCTGGAAAATGGTCATTTGTGTGGCCTATTTAAACATTACATATTACAGTTAAAGTACTAGGAATCATATCACATTAAACTTGGTGTCACAACACCCACATGTGCTACGACATGCCTTTTGGCAGCTTTGCTCTAATGTACTGAACACTGTGCTTGGCTCCATGCAGGGTGCTGAAGTGATGGAATGTGTAATGTGTCAGGACTGTAAATGGGTGTAAAATGCAGGAAGGTGCCATTCGAGAATGAAATCTGAGGGGGGGGGGGGGTTTGTGAATGGATCACTAGTGCAACATCGTTTGTATAATAAATTAAATGTAACTTTTTCCACAGAGGATGCTTATAAAATCCGTATACGAATTGATGATGAGCCAGCCAACTTGGACATTCTGGACACAGCTGGACAGGTGAGTGCATGTGTTATGCAGGCTGGGTACTTTGGGGAGTAATCAGACAATGGAACTGCAAGGTATATAACTGTACCTGTGGGTTCTGCATCTTGCCTTCTGTCAGTTTGTCGCTTTCTCATGTTACGTCACTGGATGTCCTCTCTGGTGTCTTACCCCAGTAGTAGTCCTATTACAGGCACACTACATCACTGCGCAGGGCTCAGCCACTCCTTTTCATAAAGGAACACAGGCAACAAAAAATGAACTGGGCTTATATACACTTAAATTCCATGTGTTTCATTCTAAATAAAAGAACATTGCATTGTTTTAGGCCTAAAAGCTAGACTTAAATGTGCTGTGAAGGTACAGACATTACTGCCTTTTCTATGGTCCCATCTGATTGTCCAGAATTATCTTTACAGGAATAGTAACCTTTTATTTGTCTTCTATGTATTCTGAAAGTGCATTATATACAGTCAAATTGCCTATACTTTTTGTCCCAGCCTCCCCCAGTGAGCTATCGGATATCTGTTCCAGAGACATTAAATGCTTCTTGTGTTATCGTCTTACTTTTTTAAATTATTAAATAAATATGGTGTCTGTAGACCTGCTTTCATATTCCCAGTCAGAAAGCTCATAGCAAACAGACCAGGCAGCTCACTGACATCGATGTAAGTGTAAAAATCGATGAAGATAAGAAAAAAATATAAGGTATTTATTTATTTAGAAAATGTTTTACCGGGAAGCATACATTGAGCTTTCTCTCATTTTCAAGTATGTCCTGGATAGTTTTTAGTAAAGGGTTACATATTTAACAAATTGTGAAGCAGTATATATACATACATCAACATTAATATACAGCTTCACACTGTTTTTAGATATAAAGAAGCATTTACTTTTAAGGATTTTAAACTGGGAGCAGATTTGATTATTTCAGGCAAATTGTTCCAGGCCTTTGTAGCTCTGAAGGAGAAGGCAGATCATCCTGCTTCTTTCTTGTATTGTGGTATACACAGTGAATTGTTAGCAGTGGAGCGGAGGTTATAGTTAGAATGGAGAGCTGGAGTGATCATACTGCTCAGATAGTGTGGAATAGTCAGTGAGTTGTTAGCAGTGGAGCGGAGGTTATAGTTAGTATGGAGATCTGGAGTGATCATACTGCTCAGGTAATGTGGGATAGTCAGTGAGTTGTTAGTAGTGGAGGTTATAGTTAGTATGGAGATCTGGAGTGGTCATACTGGTCAGGTAGTGTGTGATAGTCAGTGAGTTGTTAGTAGTGGAGGTTATAGTTCGTATGGAGAGCTGGAGTGATCATACTGCTCAGGTAGTGTGGAATAGTCAGTGAGTTGTTAGCAGTGGAGCGGAGGTTATAGTTAGAATGGAGAGCTGGAGTGATCATACTGCTCAGGTAGTGTAGAATAGTCAGTGAGTTGTTAGCAGTGGAGCGGAAGTTATAGTTAGTATGGAGATCTGGAGTGATCATACTGCTCAGGTAGTGTGGAATAGTCAGTGAGTTGTTAGCAGTGGAGTTTATAGTTAGTATGGAGATCTGGAGTGATCATACTGCTCAGGTAGTGTGGAATAGTCAGTGAGTTGTTAGCGGTGGAGTTTATAGTTAGTATGGAGATCTGGAGTGATCATACTGCTCAGGCAGTGTGAAATAGTCAGTGAGTTGTTATAGTTAGTATGGAGATCTGGAGTGATCATACTGCTCAGGTAGTGTGGAATAGTCAGTGAGTTGTTAGTAGTGGAGGTTATAGTCAGTATGGAGATCTGGAGTGATCATACTGATCAGGTAGTGTGGAATAGTCAGTGAGTTGTTAGTAGTGGAGGTTATAGTTCGTATGGAGAGCTGGAGTGATCATACTGCTTAGGTAGTGTGGAATAGTCAGTGAGTTGTTAGAAGTGGAGGTTATAGTTAGTATGGAGATCTGGAGTGATCATACTGCTCAGGTATTGTGGAATAGTCAGTGAGTTGTTAGCAGTGGAGGTTATAGTTAGTATGGCGATCTGGAGTGAGCATACTGCTCAGGTAGTCTGGTAGTGGTTGTGTACTAAGCAATAAAGGTAAAGGCTACATCTAGATTTGAGTGTTAGCCAATTTAGTTCTTTAAACATGTCACAGTGATGGGCAGTGTAATTACATTGGAGGATAAAGCAGCATAATTAATTATACAGGGTGTCAAGTTTACTAAGATGGATTTCTGGCACTTGAGCATATACTACGTGACCATAGTCTATGACTGGCAGCAACATCTGGTGTACAATACGTTTTCTCAACAGGGAACTTTAAACATGATTTGTTTCTAAAAAGAGTACTTATTTTGGGATAAAGTTTGGAGGTTAATTTGTCAATATGACCAAAAGTGAGGTTAGGGTCAAGCCACATACGAAGATATTTGTAGGAGGTCACCGGGGCCAGTTTACGATTAGACTCTGTTACAATGAGTAGGTGGATATTTTCCAGATTACGCAGTTTGTGTTTTGTGCCAAATATAATTGTGACCGTTTTGTCTGTGTTAAAGAAAAGTTTGTTCTTTGTTATCCATCTGTCAGCTTCACAGAAATGATGTTGTAATATGGTTTCAAGTTGTGATATGCTTGAGTGTGACAGGGGTACACGGTTACTGCTTGGTAGACCAAGGGTTAAACGATTTATCCAGGCAGACAAAAAAAGATAATAAATTGCATTTCACTGTCGTCCAATACAGGTCACTGGTACCATGGGATGTGTAGTCCCCTTTAATAGGCAGGAACAATTATGCAAATAATTTGCAAGGGGCGGAGCCTCCCCTCTTACTTAAGCCACCTTCTGGCCAGAGCCACCCATATTGATTTGTTCCTGGTGTGCTTGCACACCAGGCAGAGAACAGCTATGCTTCTTAGAGTTTTATTATTTTTTTCTTCAAATATGGAATACCACCATTAGGAGGGTGACCATGGCTGTGAATGCCCTCACCCGAAGTGGCTAGTGCAGCTTCCAGGGATTTCTGTGGACCTATACCTGATGAGGGGACAGCTTGTGTTAAGCAGCTCCCCTGTTGGGGAAATTACCTCTGGTTCTTTCCCTCCCTATCATGGTCACCTGAAGACAGAAGTCTGCGAGAAAGGTGAGTCACCCATTGAGTGCTGAAGGTCCACTTGTCCCCACAGTGTCCCTTTGATGGGCTTGTATTTGGGAGTTTTAATACACTCCAGCACTCATAGGGTGTTTTTATTGCATTATCACTATTTATGCAATTTCTGTGTTATTCTCTGAGTTTTGGAGCATTGGGTATTCATTTATTTATGTTTCTCATGTATTTCATGCTTGTTTGGGCACTTTTTAATGTTTTACTAAACTTTATTAAAAATGGTGTTCCGCGCCTTTAAGCGCGGCTTTTTCCCGCTCAGCAGCAGAGCTCCTTTACTCTCTATGGGAATTCACAGTTTGGGACATATCTCTGAAACCGCTTGTCACAGCAACTTCAGAGTGGGCTCATTTTAATGCTAGGCTCCTGCTCTATCATCCGGTTGGTGTTTTATTACTGTAGGGGGTTCAGGGGGGCTTCGGGCACTGTTGGGGTACTTGCATAGGGAAAACTACATTTCCCATGAGCGCTTAGCTCGCGCTCGTTTCTGATTGGCTGTCATGACGGCCGCCATTTTGTGGTACTTTTCCAAGGCGAGTACACTACGCAGGGACCGAGCCTTCTCTCTCCTCACCAGATTAACCCTTCGCTGGCCAGATAAGTCCGTTTTTAGACCTTTTCTGGGGTGAAACTTTAATCTTTAACACTTTTCTGGGTGATAGTGTTTGTTGTGGGGTATATTGACGCTGTGAGCATGTCTACTTCACTGGAGCTAGGGGCTAGACCCAAGACTAAGGAGGCTGGGGGGTCTTCTACCCCCATGGCGTTTTGCTCCTCTTGCCACATTGGGCTGGATTGCGATAATGTGGGGGATCTATGCCCTAATTGTACTGATAAAGATAGCAACCCTGGGCTTCCCAGCCACGCTATTGAGCCATCTTGGGTGAGGGAGTTTAAAGCTGCCACTAGGGATCTCAGATCCACGCTTCAACTCTTTCCCTCTCAGGTACAGGGGGCTCTCCAGGTCTGGCAGACCCCCTCTACTATCAGGACCTCCCTGCCTAAGCCACAGGGAGCTCCTGATATCACTGATTCTTCTGAAGAAGAACTTTTACAGGATTCTGATGCTGAGGAACGTACCGTTATTGAATCTAACAGGTCCATTGGGGACCCCTATGAGTGTGACCCTGAAGTTTCGGCTGAGGGTCTGATCAGAGCGGTTCTGAATACGCTCAACCTTCCTCTGACTCAGGAATCCACTTATGATCCTACTGATGTTTTTCAGAAAAAGCCATCTAAACCTGTTGTTTGTTTTCCAACTAACCCTACTCTTGCCCGTCTGGTTTCTGAGGCATGGAAGAATCCTGATAGATCTTCCTCTGTCTCCAAAAAGTTTGCCAAACTTTACCCTTTTCCCGAAGCGGAGCTGGCAAAATGGGTTCATCCTCCCAAGGTGGATGCTCCTGTGTCTAGACTATCCAAATCTACTGCTTTGGCTGTCTCAGATGCCTCTGCCTTGCAGGACTGGACGGATAAGAAATTAGAGCTCTCTCTTAAATCTATTTTTGCCTCTATTGGCACTGCCATGCGCCCCACCTTTGCTGTGGCATGGGTTAATAGGGCTATTGCAGCCTGGACTGAACGACTGACTGAAGCGGTTCGCCAGGATGCGCCTGTATCTGAACAGTTGCAGCTTCTTGCTAATATCACTGAAGCTCAGAACTATGTTGCTGATGCTGCTTTTGATGCTGTGCGCATGATGGCGAGGGCCTCCACTTCTTCTGTGGTGGCTAGACGCGCTCTTTGGCTGAAAATTTGGTCTGCTGATACAGCCTCTAAGAAAGCCTTGCTTTCCTTGCCCTTTCAGGGGAATTTGCTCTTTGGCTCTGAGCTCAAAGAAATGATCAGCGAGGCTACTGGCGGTAAAAGTACTCTTCTACCCTCAGTCTTTAAGAAAAAGTTTCCAGCCAAACGCAATCGGTCCTTTCGTTCCTTTCAGACTGAGACACGCTCCTCGGCCCAAACGGGTCCTCCCACTACGCGCTCCTCCTCCAAGCCCAAACAGTCCTGGAGGCCCAAAGTTGCCTCCAAGGCCAAGACCTCCAAGACTGCTTCGGCATGACTCGCCGAACCCGGGTCCGCATCCGGCTGTAGGCGGTCGTCTCCGCATCTTTCGCCGGTCTTGGGAGGAGTCAGTGGCGGACCCATGGGTTCTTCAGGTGGTGTCAGAGGGATACAGGATCCCTTTCTCTTCCCTTCCTCCTTTTCGGTTCCATTTTACTCGTCCTTCTCAGGAACCCTCAAAAAGGCGTCTGTTCGACGACGCTATTCAGGATCTCTTGGACAAAGAGGTCCTGGAGGCGGTTCCGCAGGGGGACACAGGTTCAGGATTTTATTCCAACCTGTTTGTGGTAGCCAAAAAGGACGGAGGAGCACGTCCCATCTTGGATCTCAAAGATCTCAATGCCTATGTGGTGACTTCCCACTTCCGCCAGGAGTCCCTGCGCTCTGTGATTGCAGCAATGTCTCCAGGGGAGTTTCTTGCCTCCCTGGACCTTCAGGATGCTTATCTTCACATCCCTATTCATCCAGAGAGCAGGAAGTATCTCAGGATTGCCTGCCACAGGGGACACTTTCAATTTACAGCGCTCCCCTTTGGACTGACTACAGCTCCTCAAGTCTTCCAGCGGGTGCTGGGCTCCTTGATAGCGGTGCTCCATCAGGATGGGATCAGAGTGACACCCTACATGGACGATCTCCTACTGAAGGCCTCCTCAGCGGAGCTTCTCCACCAGCAGTTGCAGAGGTGCATGCACACCCTGAACCGTCACGGATGGATCCTGAATCTGGACAAGTCGGACTTGATTCCTTCTCAGAGGCTTCTGTTCCTGGGTCTCCTGTTCGACACTCGCCAATGCATGGTGTTTCTTCCAGAGGACGTGGCTCACCAGATAGCCGTCAGAGTGGCTGGGATTCTGGACATGGACGAAATTCCAGTTCCGAAGTTGTCGTCCTTAGTGGGGAAGTTCATTTCCACGATCGAAGCAGTACCATTTGCCATGGCCCACTCCAGGGATCTTCAGAGATTTGTGATCCAGACGTGCAGGAATCATCCAGATCATCAACATCTGTCTGTTTCTCTTCCTCCTCATGTCGAGTCGAGTCTGCACTGGTGGTTAGATCTCTCTCATCTCTTAAAAGGGAAATCCTTTCTAGTTCCTCATTGGACCACAGTCACAACGGATGCCAGCCTTCGGGGCTGGGGTGCAGTCTGGGGTCGCTTCAGTGCTCAGGGGAAATGGGGTCTGGAGGAATCCATGCTCTCCATCAATGTTCTGGAACTTCGAGCTGTCCGGCTGGCCCTGAGGCACTGGGAGTCTCAATTGACCGGTCTTCCAGTCAGAGTAGAGTCCGACAACGCCACGGCGGTGGCTTACATCAACAGACAAGGCGGCACAAGAAGCGGTTCCGCCTGGTGGGAAGTCAAGGATATTTTGTCTTGGGCAGAGGATCACGTGCCTGTCATCTCTGCAGTTCACATTCCAGGCGTGGACAACGTCATGGCAGACTTCCTCAGTCGTCACACCGTCGACAGCGGAGAATGGGCTCTTCACCCAGAGGTGTTTCACATGCTCACTCAACGGTGGGGGATGCCAGTGGTGGATCTGATGGCTACCAGACACAACAGGAAGGTTCCGGTGTTTTGCTCCCGTTTGAGGGACTCCCTTGCTCTAGCGGTGGATGCCTTGTCGATCCCTTGGGACTTCTCCCTGGCTTACATCTTCCCCCCTCTTCCTCTATTGATCAGAGTTATTCAGAAGTTGAAGAGAGAACGTTGTCCTGTCATCCTGATTGCTCCAAACTGGCCTCGCCAGTCCTGGTTTCCGGAATTGATGGCCATGTCAGTGAAGGATCCAATCCCACTTCCAGCTCGTCCGGACCTGCTTCTTCAGGGGTATCTGTGGAAAGAGGATGTTCACTCTCTCCGTTTGATGGCATGGCGGTTGAATCCTCGATTCTAGCTAAGAAAGGCTTTTCTCCTTCTGTGGTGTCGACGATGCTCAGTGCTCGTAAGCCTGTGTCTTCCAAGATCTATCATCGCATTTGGTCAACTTTCGTGACATGGTGCTCTGTCAAGCAGTTGTCTCTTGACTTCCATCTTCCCACTGTCCTGGCCTTCTTGCAGGACGGTGTGGACAAGGGGCTCAGTCTGAGTTCCCTCAAAGTTCAGACCTCTGCCTTGTCTGTGTTTTTCCAGGAACGGATTGCCATCCTTCCTGATGTGAAAGTCTTCTTCCAAGGTGTGACTCATGTTCGACCTGCCTTCAAGAGTCCTGCTCCCCAGTGGGATCTCAATTTGGTGCTGGGAGTTCTTCAGCGACCACCGTTTGAATCCTTGGCTTCCATTCCATTACGTCTTGTGACTTGGAAGATGGCCTTCCTTTTGGCTATTGTGTCGGTACGCCGGGTGGCAGAGTTACAGGCATTGTCTTGTAAACCTCCTTACCTGGTGTTCCACAAGGATAAGGCTGTGCTTCGCACTACCAAGGAATTCTTACCCAAGGTTGTGTCTGAGTTTCACATCAATCAGGAGATTGTGGTTCCCTCTTTCTGCCCTAATCCTTCATCTGACAAGGAAAGAGATCTCCATTTGTTGGATGTGGTGCGTTGCCTCAAGTTTTATGTTCACCGCACCGAATCTATCAGGAAGTCTGACGCTCTATTCGTCATTCCTGAGGGGCCTAGGGCAGGAAGACCGGCTTCCAAAGTTACCATTGCCTCTTGGATTAAGGCTACCATCCGTGAAGCCTATAAGTTGAGGAATAAGCATGTTCCCTTCAGGGTGACTGCCCATTCCACCAGATCTATTGGGGCCTCCTGGGCCTACAAGAATCAAGCTTCTGCTGATCAACTGTGCAGAGCGGCCACTTGGTCCTCTGTGCACACTTTTTCTAAGCACTACCGAGTTGATGTACTGGCATCGGCTGATGCCAGCTTTGGAAGGAAGGTCCTGGAGGCAGTCTTGCCTGTGTAGGTCTTCCGCTCTGTGATCCTTAGTGCTTCCTTACTGTTGAGCCCGGTTGGCTCGTGTTCCGTGTGCTGTGTTAAGTTCAGGGATTGTTCCCTTGATTGGTGTCCGTTGACACTTACAGTTTGGGCTATGTTATCAACTGGTTAACAGTTCTAGTGACTTGGGCCTTGCGCCTGGTCCTTGCCTTACTTCCCGCCTCTGGATCAGCTCAATGTTTGTACATCCCATGGTACCAGTGACCTGTATTGGACGACAGTGAAAATAGGATTTTAGTCTTACCTGTTAAATCCTTTTCACTTAGTCCATACAGGTCACTGGTCTCCCACCCTGTCAAGGGACCAGTCTTGGCTCTCCTGTGGCATTCAGTGGGAGACCGTTCGGGCATGCTCACAGGAGTCTTTCTTTTTGCTTACCTGGGGTCAGTTTAGGGTCTCAAATCAATATGGGTGGCTCTGGCCAGAAGGTGGCTTAAGTAAGAGGGGAGGCTCCGCCCCTTGCAAATTATTTGCATAATTGTTCCTGCCTATTAAAGGGGACTACACATCCCATGGTACCAGTGACCTGTATGGACTAAGTGAAAAGGATTTAACAGGTAAGACTAAAATCCTATTTTATTAGAGAGGTCACGGCACACATACATAGGACAACAATTACAGGCAAACAAACAGGGGTAAAACATAAAAACTAAACACTTCTGCAGGTCTCTTCTTGGTTACACAGATTGTCAGGGGTTACATATAATACAGTCCAATTTAGCTTTATGCCGGAGCTTACACATAGTCCCACTAGAGTCAAGAGTGGGCATCCTGCCCACTACACAGGCTGCTTGATTACATGAAGGTTCTTTGTATCTTTTAGTCCTGACAGAGGCATTGGGAACGGCATCCTAAGAGATTATCCCCGGCCACTTTCTTTAGTCTTGGGCCATAGCCACCGAAGTTTAGCTTCCTGGACACAATCCTTGTGGTGGGAACATCAGGGTACTTTCTGTGGCTGAAGCCGCCTTGACTTACAGCCCACAACTGAAAAGGGCACCTGGCCACTACAGTGCCCACTCACTCTAACTCTTCCAGTGAGGTCACTCACCAGTCCCAGTTTCTCCAGTACTCCTTTAGAATGCCAATGGACTCTAGGCCCCCCACCATTATGGAGAGGCCTTCTCTCCTCTTCCTACATTTTCAGCTCTGTCCTCTCTCGCTCGCCTTTTTCTACCCACCCCCTACAGGATCTGATGTCAAAGGTAACATTTTCAAGTTCTCTTTTTTCTTAGCCTGATGTGAGGGGGAAGGTACACACATTCCAAACACAGATTTGCCCTACCCCCTCTATCTGACCAACACTGGCTATCTCATAACACAATCTCTGTGGTCAGCTAGACTGGATGGCACCATTCCTCTGTACATCATACACACTAACCAACCCATTCAATGCTGGTAAATGGCCAACACACTCTAATGCACACACAGGTGACATTAATGTTTTCAAGAATGGGATCACATATGAAACAATGGAGATCACTGAAAACAGACAGGGTTCGTTCTCAGGGTGACAACCATTCCGTCACATTGAGTTTTTAGCATAGATTATGGTGTTATCTGCATACATGTGTATTGAAGATGATTTGCAAACCTCGGGCAGATCATTTATAAAAAGAGAAAATAGAAGAGGGCCAAGAATTGAGCCTTGGGGAACTCCACTTGTTACTTTGAGTGGAAGGGAGTCATTGTCAGCAACTGACACATACTGCATTCTTTCTGATAAATAGGATCGGAACCGGTTTAGAGAGTTATTACCCAATCCTGAGTTTTGGCGTTTGCTTATAAGAATGTTAAGATCTACTGAGCCAAAGGCCTTGGCGAAATCTAGGAAAATAGCTCCTGCGAGTTCACCATTTTCCATGCCAGTCTGGATATCATTGGTTACTTTTAGAAGAGACATGACTGTTGAGTGATTTTGGTTGAAAGCCTGATCGAAGTGGGGTGAAGAAACTGGTCTGTTGGTAATATTTATATAGTTGTACGTGTACACATTTCTCTAGGATTTTAGATAAAGTGGTGAGTAGGGATATTGGTCTGTAATTTGATACTACATTTTTATCCCCACTTTTGTGGCTAGGCACAACTCTAGCCACCTTCCAATATTTGGGCATATACACGGATGTCAAAGAGGCATTAATTAAAGATGCAATCGGTTGGGCCGTGACCATGGCTCTGAGCTTTAATAACATTGCTGGTAGTTGGTCAGGGCTCGATTGGGATTTCAGTTTTGGGTTGAGGAGGTGATCATATATTTCACTTTCATTTACTGGCATGAAATTGAATTCATTTGCACTGCTGGACCAGGCAACAGGTGCCAGTGAGTGTTCTGTACACGGTAGAACTTCAGAGTTACCTTTGTTTTGATTAATCAGGGTGGTGGCAGATCCAACAAAGTAGCTTTTAAATGCATTGACTCTGGCTATGGGGCACTGTATTGTTTCTTTGTCTGTTGTTATATTTGATGGATGAGAATGGTTAGGGGGTTGTAGATGTTTTTAATAACCTTCCAAAGGTTGGCTGGCTTTGAAATGTTATTGTCCAAGTTGACAGTAAAATATTGTGCTTTTGGTAATTTTATTTTGTGCATGTTTTCCTTACTTGCTTATATAAAGTGTGATGATAAGAGGATCGTAAGGTATGGGCAGTTTGACTGTATGTATGTACCTGCAGAATATGTAATGTAAAAATAAAGGATTACTTTTCCTTTAACTCCCTTAAGGACCCATGATGGTCCTGGACCGTCATGGGTTAAACTCTCCCATTGCCGCCGCACAGAGCGATGGCAGAGCGCGACTGGTTGTTGCTAAGTCCTCCGATACCGGGGCACTTCGTTTCAACCAGTAGAGACAATGTTGCAACATGTGATTCGCTAGATTAGCGAATCACATGTTGCAAAAGTAGAATGACAGGGACAGTATTTACAAATACTGTCCCTGTCGCATCTCTCTGCCTCCCTCCATCTTGCACACTGCTGAGGTGGAGAGAGACAGAGACATCTTGAAATATTGTATCCAGCGTTGCTGATCATTCCAGCTCCTCATAGAAGTTAAAAAAAAAACAAAACATCACTTTAACCCCATTGATCACTGTTATTGCAGTGATCAATACATTTACCCCACTCTAATCACTCTACTACTGATCAGATTGCTGCAGATCAGCTTTAGCTGATCTGTGGTACTTAACCCCCCCCCCCCCCAATTGTATTTATTTATTTTTTTTAATTACAAAAAAATATTATTTAGAATATTTTACGGTTAGGTAGGTAGTTGGGTAGGTTTTGTCGTGTGTGTTAGGAAAAGTTACAGCGTTAGATTTAGGTTTAGCAGTAGAGTAGGGAGAAAAGAAAAAAAAATAGTTTAGATGGGTAGCTGACTTGGGTTAGGTAGGTTCAGGGTATACGTGGGTTAGGGTTAGATTTAGGCTTAGGGGTAGCGTAGGGAAAAAGGGCTGCACTAAGAAATGCCCTAAGAGCTGCCCCAAGACCTGCCACAAGTACTGCCACTCCTGCTGATGAATGGGTATCAGCAGCTAATTCATTCCCAGAAATTCCTGAATTCACAGGCAACCAAGGAATGGAAGTGGATATGGCAGGATTTACCCATGTTGAGTTTTATTTATTTATTTTTGGGGGAAGAAATTTTTCAGGTAAATCATGTCTCAAACCAATTTATATGCAGCCCAGTATATTGCCACCAACCCATCAGAGTTTATTTCCAAGGAAGAAATATGGCAACCCACAGACCTTTTAGAATATAAGAAATTCTGGGCCCTAACAATGACAATGAGAATAGTTAAAAAACCAAGTATTAGATCATACTGGATTAAAACCCCCCATATATGATACCCCTATAGTCGCCAAAACAATGACCAGGAATAGATACGAAATGATTTTGTGCTTTATGCACATTAGTGATAATTCCCTTTGCCTCCCAAAAGAACACCCACAGTATGACAGACTGTTCAAAATTTGAAATCATACATAAAATGAAAGCCAGGGGTGTCTACTTTCCAAAAATATACACTTTTGGGGAGAAATTTTAAGGTTGAGTGCTGGAACACAGCCCCAAATCAGACCTGGCACCAGTGATGCAAGCTGTAAAAATTCAAAGTGTGAAACTGGAAACGTGCATGTTCCAATTTGGGCCCGTAGCTCCCCCAAACCTTGAGAAACCTATGCATATGGGGTATTACCGTACTCAGAAGAAGGATCTGAATACTAATCAATGCATTTTTTTAAATTTTCAACTATCCCGCGCTTGATATCAACAGTAATATTGAAATGTAAGTGTGAAAACTGCAAAAAAACAAAATATTACCACAATTTTTAAAAATATTTCTGGAAAAATAGCTGCATAAAACTCTCCAAAATGTACCTTATGTTGTCTAGTTTTCAGAAACATATACCTTTGTGGGATATTTTTGGTTCTGGCCTCCTCAACTAAGCTATGATGGTCCCATGCCAACTGTTGAAAAATTAAATTAAAAAAAGTTGGAACTAATGGCGTCCATCTTGTAATATTTACAAGAGAAAGGCGTTGAAATATTAGGCATATGGGGTACTTTTATACTCAGGAGAAGCAAATGAATATATTTTGGGGTATTTTTTTTTTATAATGAACAGTATGCAAATCCTGACTGGAAAATGTAAGCAAAATGTTTTGTTTTTTTCTCTTTTTCAATTTTAATCAAATTAAACTATGAGGTATTCATAAAATTGTGGTATCAAATGAAAGCCCTACTTGTGCTTAAAAAACAGTATATAATTTGTGTGGGTGTACAAAAGGAATTAAAGAGAAAATGTGGTTTAACAAAGACATAGTCAAAAAAGTCAAAATTGCTTTGGCACTTAAAGGGATAGTAATACTTCATTTTATCTTTATTTTATTTTGTAGGCATTAAAAAAACATTAAGAATGATATAAGTCTTATCTCTGAAACCTTTATGGTTTAAGAGATATTCACAAACAAAGTATCCCTCCCCTGTTCAACCAGATCAGAAGGGAGATGCCCAGGTAGACTGCAGAGAGGGACAATCTTCAATTAAGATAAGGAAAAAAGCTGAAAAACTTGTCAAGGGGGGAAGGGCTTTCATTGTTTTCATACAAAGAAAATTGTCCCCTTCTGTTATCTGTCCTGTCATACAACCAGACTCACATCTGAGAAGAGATGGCTTACACTAGGTAAAAGGGGCGGGAGGGGAACTTTGCTTGTGAATATCTCATAAACCATAAAGGATTGAGAGATAAGACTTATATCATTCTTCATGTTTTTTTAATGCCTACAAAATAAAATAAAGTTAAAACGAAGTATTACTATCCCTTTAAGTGAAAACGACCTCAGATTTTCCTGGCCCTTAAGGGGTTAAAGGGGCTGAGATACGATAACAACCTTTTTGAAAACAAGACCAATGCACTCTAATCATAATTAATGGACTTTATCTTTAAATACAAAGCGGACAATTTACACGTGTTAAACAAATTTAGGATTAGGTTTTAGGGGTGTGACATTAATTTTTTTTACATGTGTAGTCTGTGATATTTAAAGTTATAACTTATTTCATTTTTTTGTTGTATTCCTTTCATCATTGCATTGCATTTAGCGAGGCCAGGCTTGTGGGGTTTGTGCTAACTTGCTGCAGCCACTCTCCTCACCAGACTCAATCTCCAGTGTCCCCCTTTCAGGCAGAGTTCACAGCAATGCGAGATCAGTACATGAGAGCTGGAGAAGGCTTCATTATCTGCTATTCCATCACTGACCGGCGCAGCTTCCATGAAGTGCGTGAATTCAAACAGCTGATTTACCGCGTGCGACGCACAGATGATACCCCTGTAGTTTTGGTTGGGAATAAGTCTGATCTTTCACGTCTACGGCAGGTAAGACCTCAATCCATGGGTAGGTAACATAGGGCCTCTAGCACAAGTCTTCTAGGAGTAGATGTCAGTGAGTCGGTGGCTCAGTCCCTTTACTTCATTCATCTGTGATGAAGCAGGACTATCCAGAGAAAATGCACTGAGAGTTGGTGTTTGTCATCTCTGCTTGAGCACATGGGAGTAGGATTGTATATTGTCTCATGCTGCAGTGCTAGACTCATATTTTATAAGCTAAAAAGGAAGCGTTTTGAACAAACCAACAGAACCATTTGGGAGAAACTACACATCCCCATTGATTGTAATGGTCTTGACACCTTGTATATGAGAGATCCCTCTAGCATTCAGGGGTTCAAGTCTCATTTAAATGGGAGTTTAGGGATTATTTGTTCCTCCCCACCTATTTGTCCTGTTTGGTTCCAGTATTGTAATTCTTGTTCATCATAAGACGTTATTGTTTAGTAGGCTGGGTGTGATGTGAGTTGTAGGCCATAGCACACCACTGTTTGCAGACATGTTCATATTATGGGTGTTCTTGGTAAATAATGGTGCTCTTGTTTCTCAGGTCTCGAAGGAGGAGGGCAGTTCCCTCGCACGAGAATTTAATTGTCCGTTCTTTGAAACCTCTGCTGCTTTTCGCTATTATATCGATGACGTTTTCCACGCACTGGTGAGAGAGATCCGTAGGAAGGAGAGGGAGGCAGCACTGGCAAATGAACGCAAATTCAAACCAAGGTCCACATTCTGGAAGCGGCTAAAGTCTCCGTTCAGAAAGAAGAAGGACTCTGTGACATGAATGGGGGCCACGCCTGGATTTCATTTACTTGAACCCATGGGCTACTCTATTTGTTTCTGAGCCCTGGTTTAGCCATGATGCTGTTCTCAGACAAGCTGGATTTCTGATATAAATATGTATAACGGGAGGCTGCACTGGAACCCTTTCCCCTGATTCTGATCACACTGTATGCTAGCGCCTTTGTGTCACAGCAAGGCTAGAAATTGGTGACAGCTCCCTCACTCTGTGGCTTTTACTAACTACTGCATTTCCACTAACACTGTGCTCCCTGGAGCTTGGTCTGATCCTCTCCAGGGGAGCTGTACAGTAACTCGGGGGAGCCCTTACAGACCACTGAGTTCCACTTCACCTATGTTCTGCTTTTCTAACTCACATGCACAGATCTCTGAATATAATACCGTGGAATACAAGGTCGGCTTGGTAACACAAGCCTCTAGTGTCTGCAGTCATTTTAATATAGTCTAGCAGGAGTGTGGCACGGTTTTGCCTGTGCAGTGAATCTTTTTTGCCCTTTAACTGCCAGAAGCATCCAAAGGTTTAAATTGTATTAAGTAATACCTTGTGGTGGGTCGTCAGGACCCCTCTTGATGCCCTTTCCTCCCCCCCCCAGCAACTGATCTCCCAGACAGTTCAGCTGGGAGATCAGTAGAGGAGATGCAAGAGGGCTCCCCTGCTTCCAGTATACCTGGAGCTGGGTAGGAGTGGACTGGATGGGAAACCCTCTCACATTCATGAGGGCAAGCCTCCCTAATTGACATAAGAGGGTTTGTGGACCCTGCCCACTCCTAACAAGGTTCTCTGCGTAGAATGGAAGCAGGGGAGCCCTCTTGCTCACTTGACTCCTCTGTTGATCTCTCAAACAAATTGGCTGGGAAATCAGTAACTTGGGAGGAGTCCTGATACCCCACCAAGAAGTCTGATTTTTATTATGTATTTATTTTTTGTGATCGCAGCCACTTCTAGCTCAGGCCGTACCTGCCAGCATCAGATACAAAAAAAGGTGATAATAGGAGGGAGTAGGGACAGTGAAAGTTGACTGTGTGTTTGATTGAGGAGTCTTTGTCTCCTCCTCCTGAATAGGGACAGTGAAATCTGGCTTGTATCCATTTTGCTGAAGAGGCATCAGCCAACTCTAACTGTGAACTGCTAACGTTGTGCGTTTGGCTAAGGAGCCAGAGGGCTTCGCCCCTGCAGCCTCCTCTGCCAACTGAAACACTTCCCCACACATACCATTGGCTGGCAACTGTCAGTAAGCCCACCCAGGGTGGTGGCTGCCACCAATCCAGAAACCTTTATTGAGGCACCCAAAACAGGGTTAACCTTCTTATCAGTTGAATATAGAAGATGCGTGTTCTTATTTGCAATCTTTATCGTCTGGTGTGATGCAGCTTTACATGAGACATCCTAGGGCATCGCTGTGTGTGTGTGTGTGTGTGTGTGTGTGTGTGTGTGTGATCTATAAAAAAAATAATCACGTGATGGGTTTCTGGATCCATGGCGGCTGCATCCTTTGGCTAGCAATGGGTGGTGGTAGGTATGCTAAGGCGCCATTCCCAGAAGGAGTTTCTCTGACTGACATCTATGTAGGGACAAGGAATTGTTCGATAAATGCATGCTGGCACAGCTTGCATTCATTCATCAAACCACTAGTTGAAGAGCCCATTACACAGGCCACAGTACCACTGCCAGGCGGCTGCGGGGCAGTCATGCACAGTAGAGACTGCCCGTGCCACGGCTCATACAGAGCTGGACGTGTATCAGCCGCGGCACGGGCAGTCTCTACTGTGCATGACTTCGTCATTACACACATTTTAGCAAATTATTATATAGGATTCCCTGCAAACCGCTACACAATTATTAATTATTATTCCATAGCACGCTTCGGAGTTCAGAACCCTACAGATACACATTAACTCTACACCACTCCGTTCCTATTCCATAGCACGCTTCGACGTTCAGAACCCTACAGACACACATTAACTCTACACCACTCTGTTCCTATTCCATAGCGCGCTTCGGCGTTCAGAACCCTACAGACACACATTAACTCTACACCACTCTCTGCCTATTCCATAGCACGCTCAGAGTTCAGAACCCTTGAGATACACATTAACTCTACACTGCTCCTTTCCTATTCCATAGCACGCTTGGAGTTCAGAACCCTTTAAATACACATTAACTCTACACTGCTCCGTTCCTATTCCATAGCACACTTTGGCGTTCAGAACCCTTTAAATAGACATTAACTCTACACTGCTCCGTTCCTATTCCATAGCACACTTTGGTGTTCAGAACCCTTTAAATACACATTAACTCTACAGTGCTCCGTTCCTATTCCATAGCACGCTCTGGAGTTCAGAATCCTTTAAATACACACTAACTCTACACTACTCTCTGCCTATTCCATAGCACGCTCAGAGTTCAGAACCCTTCAGATACACATTAACTCTACACTGCTCCGTTCCTATTCCATAGCACGCTTGGAGTTCAGAACCCTTCAGACTACATCGTCTGCATACATTGTTTTGGCTGAAACATAAGGGGCTAATCCCAGCATGTTTCAGGCCAAGCATTCCCTGCATATACAAACCAAAATAAAATGCCTTTCAAATACACTTCCATCAGCCAGTGTGCCCGCCTGCAGTTACAAGACATTCAATAGCCAAACCCTTGAGAGATTAGTAGGCTCAAAAACAGTCCTCTGCGTACAGCCAGGAATCTCAGAACATAGTAAAAACAGTGTATTGCCATAACTGCTCTCACAAGGTGGATCTCTTGTTACCTCGACTCTCCAGTCACAGGTGCTAGTTCTCACTGCAGTGCCAGACAGAAAAGAAGTCTTTCAACTAAAATCAGCCTGTTTTTCCATGCATCACTGCATTCTCCAGTCACACAACTCCAGAAATCAATGTGCTGTTTTACTTTCAACATTACACAACAAATTACAAAGTACTTTCTCAAAACAACCAATTGCTGCACATTCCAACACATTTTAACACTTGCAAAACACAGTCCATTCACTTTCAACAAGCACACAGCACCACTCTTCACCTGCACCAATCACAACATACATAGCAAACAGGCAGTGTAACCACTACGAGATGCAAACCACTGCACATTTTTACGTACACCAAGTCACATTTTCTTTAAGGCTGTACCTGTGCTGGTGCGTTAGACAAATTGTCCCACAAAAACCTTGAAAAATGTTGTTTCAGAACAGATAATGATTGTGTTTGGTGTAGAGCACACAGACTAAGAACTTAACTCCCACTCGCCTGACCCACTTTACCTCTGCACCTCCAAACCGTTCGGGGAGCCTGGAATCGGATTCCGAAAAAAAAAATGGTCCCTGGTCCTTAAGTGACCGCACCGTGCATGCGTGGACGGTCCTTAAGGGGTTAAGGCTATACTGCCTGGGCTTTGTATACATCCTTGCATGTCCACTCGGACTTAAAAGAGAAATGGGAGTTGGTGGAGTGTTACTTTAATATTCCTTTCCACTTCTATGCTTTTGTACCTGTGAGGGTATAAGTTTCTACATGGAACCCTTGTGCGGGTTAATTACTTTTACTGGCAGCGTGGCTTTACTTCAGCATTAACCCTTTGAGTGCCAGAGGGGTATGCAATGCATTGTGTACCCCTCTGGCACTCAAAGGGTTAACCCATTGTGTGTGTGTTTTTTTTTTTGTTTGTTTTGTTTTTCTATTGTACTAACAGACATCATCATGGGCTGTACTTGATGGACACATGTATTTTTTCAGCCTTATCTACTATGTTACTATCTTGACCACAAGCAGCTGTTCTGTGACACACGGCTGTGGCATGCACCCTTTTTACTCAGAGTAGCAGAGCACTGTGCAAACAGTGTGTTGTTCCCTATGGCCTCCCCTGTCTGGGGATTCACTGGGTTATTGAGTAACATATTGAGGCCTGTGATTACCCTAGATGGTGGTAGGTCCCCAGTATCCCCTTATAAAGGTGATTTAATCCCTAGAGTCCAATTGGAGTGTCTCTCCTAGAAAATGGTTTCACAGTCTCTAAAATACTCCCTTTTTTTTCGGGGGGGGGGGGGGGGGGGCAGTTCCGGTGCAGGAGGATATTCCTTCCCATTTCTTCTTCAGCAGTCTGTTTAGAGACCTTCAGTGAACCGATTCAGCAGAAAGCCAGTAGTGTCCATTCATTGTTGTTTCTACTGTTCTCTGCTCTTGAGGACAGTAGTAGTTCCATTTTGTGTAGCCCTTATCTGGGTGTGCATCGTTTGTTTAGTGGGAGTTTGTTCCGGTGTTTTTTCTATAATGTTGTGTCTTTCAGCGATCAGTGAGGACGATGCTTGGCAGAGGGGTGGCGAATCAGGCTTCCTAGCATCGAGCTACTGCATGAAATTCAAAATGACACTACGTGAACCTGGCCAAAGTTTAAAGGGATAGTAATGTTGCATAATAAAAGCAGCTCTAATTAATCATCACAGTATTTGGACTTTGGAGAGTGTTATTTCAATTCTGTCAGAGTTGTAGTACAAGAGTAATTCAATGACAAAGTGCCCCCCTCCCGCCCCTTTTACTGATATAACACTGCTCAGCCAGAGCAGAAGCAAGGTGCCCAGGTAGACTGCAGAGAGGGACAATCTTCAATTAAGATAAGGGAAAAACCTGAAAAGCTTGTCAAGGGGGACAGGGCTTTCATTGTTCTCATAGGAAGAAGATTGTCCCCTGCTGTTATCTGTCTGGTCTATGGACTGCATTCCACATTTGAGAAGAGATGGCTTACACTAGGTAAAAGGAGCGGGAGGGGAGACTTTGCTTGTGAATATCTCTCAAACCATAAAGGTTTGAGAGATAAGACTTATATCGTTCTTCATGTTTTGTTAATGTCTACAAAATAAAGATAAAACTAAGTATTACTATCCCTTTAATACCACATACTTGTAATCCACCTCTGTACGAGTCTACACTACAGTCCACACCACAGTCTACATCACGCTTAACAGACACTTTAAGCACTGTGCAGGTTCTTGAAACAGGATGGGCCTGGATCCTGTCTAGTCCATGAATTCTAATTCTGAATTACAACACTTTATTGAAAATATGTTGTGGAAATGGAACATAGGTATTCAGCCAGGGTGCTGTGGCACCAACTTAGGGTGCCTCGCTTTTTCTATAAAGAAGTTGACAAGTTATGAAGTTCAGTGTGTATTTTTGTATATGATTAGCTGCAATATGCTCTGTTGTCATTCTCACTGTGAGACTTAAGAGTAACTGTACTTTTATGTATTTCTTTCTTTAAGTCCCTGAGAAACTGCCTATACCTGCTAGGGGTCTCTTGGCCAAAAAAAAATTGAGAACCACTGATGTGGAAAGATGGCCTGGTTCTCCAGTAGTGAATACTATGTCTCATCTCTCCAAAAGTATTACAATACCAGTTGCAGTTACTTTTACGTTTTTTTACTGATTAAGAAACAAATTTAAAAATACTTTAAAATTATTTTCACTGGTACTGGGAGTGTATTCAGACCAGCTATGGATTGCGCATGGGTCAGCAGAGAAATTAAACATGGAAAGAAGACCTAATTTAGAAGACCATAATCATGCACCAAAAAAACCCCCTTCAAATGGGTGCCAATTTACAAGAAGCAATTTCTTAGCTGCGATGCAACCCTTGAGGTAGCGAGGATGGCCAGATGTTACACAATAGCGGTGGCAGGTTGTTGGGCTCTTTGGCTGAAAAGATGGTAGGCAGGTGTCTAAGAAACCGTTGGTCTGCCATTTTAAGGAATTACCTGGTTTGGTCCAGAATTGTACAAAATTATCAGCAGTGGCACATGACTCAAAAGCACCCTGTTGCATCAGAATAAGTAAAGATGATTTTAGCCACAAGAATGGGAATAATGATTTCTGCTTTAGAGCTGAAGAACCCATTTTCCACATTATCCTTTTTTTAACAAATAACTGTCAATCCAAATCTGCTTTACTAAGAAGCAGAGCAGCAATCCCATAACTTCCAAAGCTTCGTCAACCTGAAGGTTTCTCTGTAAGTCTACCCTCGTGTCCTCCACTGAGGGGAGGGGGAGACCTAAAACACTTGCATCATCAGTACAGGGACACAATCTTGGATGACTGGTTGGAGACGCCTCTTTGGGGAAGTGTGACACTAATGGGGAGGATATGGAGTCTTCCTTGTCTTTTGCGGATGCTTATGAGGATGACCTTTACCCTTTGCCTAGGGACTTATGAGAGAGTTTTCAGCGACCTTGAAAGTCTCTGAGTCTTCTGATACAGGGGAAGACTCATTGGACAACTTCCACACAAGATGGAATCGCCCATTTTTCCTTCTCTTCAGCCACTGCCCCAGATTATCCTGGAAGAGTGGATGACTCCTGTCGAGATTCTTCCTTAATAAACAGTTTATCCTTTCTCAGCTAAAGCCTTCTCCCACAGGTTTTCCCCATCTGCTTTTAACAGTGGTCTGAGTTCTGTTAAGGCTCATATCTCAGCCCTCCATTATTTTTCAGAAGAGAATTGCTTTTTATTTCTGACGTTGACCTTTCTTCAGGGGATGGCAAACTCCTACGTTCACGGATCCCACTTGGTGAGATTTGAGCCTGGTGTTAAGAGTTTTACAGAGACCTCCTTTTAAGTCTTTCATTGTGTCTTCTGATTAAAGCTGGCCTTTCTTTTGTTTAGTTCTCAGTGTCACCAAACTACAAGCTTGTAAACTTCCCTTCCTGGTTTTTCTTCACCCCATTTTGCCCAAGGTTGTCATTGATTTTCATATAGTTTAGGAAATTTTGTCCTCCTTTTTGTCCTAATCCTTTTAAAGGGCAGGATCTCCATCTGTTGGACATGGTACACTGATTAAGTACTATGTCCACTGCATGCAGCCTGTGAGGACCAGGCTTCGTCCAAAGTAACCACTGCTTCTCAGCCACCATGTGGAAGGCGTATATGATCATAAAGAAAGAAATCTGTTCCTATCTGAGTCACTGTGCACTACACCAGTTCTGTAGGCTCCTCTTGGGCCTACAAAAATGAGGCCTCTGCTGAGCAGCTCTGTAAGGCTGTGACCTGGTTGTTTTTGGATACCTTCACCAAACATTACCATGTCAATGTCCTAGCCTTGGCTGAGGCCAGCTTTATCCAGTAGGTCCTCCAGGAAATGGTGACATGCCTGTTTAGGGACTTACTTCCTAGTTTTCTCTCTGCATACTTCTGAACCCTGTTGGTTCTTGTTCAGTTGTTTAGTGTGCCTATTTGGTGTCCATGGACACCTGGGGGGGGGAGATTCACTACGAAGTGATAAAGCGGAGATAACTTCTCCAGTGATATCACTACTCCAATTCCTATGTTATTCTAGAACTTTGGAGATCTTAGTGAATAGGCTCCATAGAATAATATAGGAACTGGAGAAGTTACCTCCTCTTTATCACGCTGTAACACATAACCCCCTCTGGTGACCAATGTGCCAGTTCTGTGGAATATGGTCTCCAGTTGAAGGTTTTTGTTGTTCTGTCCTCCCCCCTCTTTTTGTAATGTTACACGAACGCAGGTGGAACAGCCCAATAGACCAGGTCTTTTTAAACATCCTGGGCCACCAATCCTAGGTTGAACAAATTAGCAAAGCCATACGGTTTCAGGTCATGCATTTATTGATTTCTGCTAAGTTTAATCTTAATGCTAAATTATTTTCTCCACTGGAGGGGGTGGTGGGAACACAGGGCATCCTACCCTGAGAAAACATGTAGTTTTAGGCTGGGGGTGCGCTCTTTCTTGGTTTCACTTTCCTGGTAGCTTTCCCTCTTCTTTGTTAAATATAAACTGATCTTTAGGCAGGGCTGCAGGAGTAAAATGGGGGATGGGACTGGGAAGAGTTGCGTTCTTAATCTAACCATCTGTGCTCCCTGTCCACTTGCGGAGGGAACTTTACCCCATTGTCTCAAGTGGAAACTGTATAATTATGGAACTTAGCAGTATGTTACATATCTGTTCTATTACATAATCGAGCACAGACTGGTACCAGCATCTCTTTACTTGCTGCACAATGTCTAGGTCAGTAACAAGCACTCGGATTCACCCCAGGTCTGTCAGATGGCTGTACATTATAGCTAAAAAAAAAAAAAAAAAAAAAAAAAAAAAAAAAAAAAATCGAAATAGTGGGTTGGGGTCAGGGAAGTAACGTGGATGCTAAAGAGGTCTCTATAGCAGTGTTGCAATAAGTTGGAAACCTGCTTGGCATCTAAGGGACGAAGGTAGAACATTGTAATGGTTAAAGGATGCACTGAGGCAAGCATGGTTTGGGATGACTGTAGTGAGTATGTTGTAGAGGGAAATTCTCTCCCGTTCCCACTGAGACCAGTTAGGGGACCACTGGAGAAGCCTGTGATGGCAGCATGACATGAAAGGGGCACTTGTTGCCCACTAATTTGCACAGTAACTATGCGTTTCTCTTCTTGGTGGCATATAGAATGAGTTACTGTAAAGCCTGGCACACTCAATATGAGGCTGCTGTGGCACTTCTGGCGGTAGGTTATAGTGCAGTAAAGTGCTATGTAAAATGTGATTTGTCTCAGACCTTCCCCTCTTACCCCTGTCCTTGTGTGTCCATGTCTGCACAGTTTACTCCATGCACCTAGTTATATGCAGTAACAGTCCAGAAACATGCCTCCAAGACTCCGCGTAGTCTGACTGCAGACAACTCTTCTCATAGTCACAATGGGCATTTATTTAAAGCCTCCAGACATTTTATATATTGTACTTTTTCACCTAGAAATTTGCACAAAAAATATTCTATTTTATGTTACAATAAAAGACCTGCAGAAATTATTCATGTCTTGTGTGATGTTTGACTTCAGAGAAGGGGGAGGACTCGTGTAGTGTGGAAGTGACTGGTTTCCAGATATGTTGCCAAATAAAAGGGGACAGCTTTGCTCTGGGAGCAAAAATAATCCAGTACCAACTGTGTGTGTGTGTGTGTGTAAGGAGATGCAGGGGTTACAATGAACACACACACATACAACACACAGTAATTACACACTCAAGACACACAAATTTCTGCATGCACAATGCCATACACACACAGCTATACACAAAATGCTACTCACTAAACGCAACATGAAGAACTCTATGCTACGCGCAATACACTCCACACTATACTATACATCACACTATACACAAAATACACATTTATTCTGCTGCATGACAACGACCCCAAACACACAGCCAAAGGCAATAAGATCTATCTTCAGTGTAAAGAAGAACAAGGAGTCCTGGAAGTGACGGTATGGCCCCCTCAGAGCCCTGATCTCAACATCAAATCTGTCTGGGATTACATGGAGAGAGAGAAGCAACAAAGGTTGTGGAGTCATTTTTTCCTGAGATATATGTTCTTGATAAAGGCCATAATTCTTGGGCAAAACATTGAATCAATAAAACATGGTGTGTTTCACTTCAAAAAGGTTCCTGTGAGTGCTGTCTACCTTCAAATGAACTGTATGTATCTTCATTATTTTATAGATGCATACCCAGGGCTACACGCACTGTTACAGAAGACAGAGAAATGCACTCACTGTATCTGTGTAATAATATATACATACACATGCATTTTTGGTTGAAAATTTGTAATGCAGATTCTGCTTCCAAAAAAGCCTTAATTTCTCTGTTGTACAATATAACTCATATGTAGCATGGGGAGACAACCGCTCCTCCCAGTGGGCTGGAACAATTCTAGAAGAAGTGCAGGGGTGGAGCCTCCCCCTTCTCCATATCAGGCTACCTTAGCCACTCCCCACCAGATAGATTTGTTCCAAGAACCTGGTCAGAAGGCTGAGAACAGTTCTGCTTAGTATTTAGTATTTTATTATTTCTTATTAGATATGGGGTGTCTAAATTCCCCCATTAGGTGGATTACCATTACTGGCTTCCCCTGGAGGATTGCCCATTTATCAGGTGCTGTCTGTGGACCTTGCAGCCCTAGGAGAGAATCATGCAGCCCATGTCTGTGTCTCTCTCTCTCTCTCTCTCGAAGGAGTCTCTCTCTCTCTCTCTCGAAGGAGTCTCTCTGAGGCTTCTTCCCTTCCAATGGTAATCTGAGGAAAGAAGCTCCGCTAAAAAGGTGAGCAACCCTTTGAGTGCCATGGTCCACTTGTCCCACAGTTAGCTTCCACAGAGAGGTCTTTCTGGCGTTCCTTATAACTTCTGCACTCATGTTGGGTAATGATCTGTCTGTTCTCTGGGTCTTTGGAGCATTTTGGGGTACTTAACCCCTTCCCTGCCATTCTTATCGGGTTACGGGATTTCTCATTTTCCCCTTGGATTCATGAGTTTATAATCTTAAGTGTTTTATATGTGTTTTAGGATTTTTTAGTCCCTTTTTTCCATTTATTTGAATTCCGCGTCTTTAAAGGAATGCTTTACTGCAGTGTTTCTCAACGTTAGTCCTCGGGGCACACCAACAGTGCAGGTTTTCATGTTGTTCCTGCTTAATCACAGGTGAGTAATTAGTGGCTCAGTCATTGTGATTGATTCACCTGTGGTTAATTAGGGAGATCTTGAAAACATGACCTGTTAGTTTGCCCCGAGGACTGGAGCTGAGAATCACTGCTTTACCGCATAGCCGCACTTGCGCCATTGACTTCTATGGGACAGGCTGCTTCGGGACATATCTCTGCAACCGCTCCATGTACCGAGTTGAGAGAGGGCTCTTTCTTCTTGTCCTGTCCTGGATTCTGGTTCACCTCTGCTGTGTCTTGGGGGTTCGGTTTCTCTTTTGGCATACCTTCATGAGAGAAATGACATTTCCCATAACACCTGCTTTGCGGGCTGTTCTGATAGACTCTGATTTCGGACTCCATTTTCTTTCTTTCCTGAGCTGAGTATCCTACGCAGGGCTTGGATTCCTTTACTCCTCCAAGTTAACTCTTCGCCTGCCAGATAAGTACAATTTTAGGCTTTCTGGGGTGGTTTTATTAATTTGGGTGACATTTGGCTTCCCTATTACTGTAAGACGCTTCTGTTAGGATGGCGGATCAAAAGGGACATGGGGTTAGACCTGAGTCTAATGATTCTGGGATGCCTTTGACCCTCATTGATTATTGTTCCTCATGCCAAAGGGAGTATTCAGGCCTCTCCTCCAGGGCCCTCCAACATTGAACAAGAGCCACTTTGGGTCAAGGACTTAAAGTCCTCTATGGCACAATTTCCTCTTTCGCTTCAGGGGGGCCTCCAATCTTGGAAACCTCCCACCTCATTCAGGTTTGTGGTCCCTAAGGCCACTGGCATTCCTGATTCCTCTGAGGAGGTTTGATTTGAAGAGTCAGAGGATGGGGAATGTGCAGAAGGGGCTTCTTCCCATACTTATGGTCTCCTCTTTGAGGTTGACCCTGAGCCCTCTGCTGAGGGTCTCATTAAGGTGGTTTTGACTACTGTACATATTCCTGTTAACCCTGTAGAGACAGTCTACTTCTGACATCTTCCAAAGGCGCAAGAAGTCCTGTACTGCCCAATCCCACTCTAGAGCAGGTTATCCTGGATGATTGGAGGACGTCCAGACAAGCTTCTTGCTCCCTACAAGAGATTCACTAAGCTGTATCTCTTTTCTGATGCAGCCTTGGATCAGTGGGCTACTCCTCCTCAGGTTGATCCCCCTATTTCCAGACTGTCTAAATCCACTGCTTTGCCCTTGGCGGATGCTTCAGCACTTAAGGATTTAACAGATTTGAATCTATTCTGAAGTCTACTTTCGCTTCCACAGGTACCTCTACTAGAGCCATTGCTGTTTGGACTGACCATCTTACTGACGCTGTATGTAAAGGTGCCCCTAAGGAGGACTTTCTGGCCATTTTAGCTTTGTGACTGATGCCCTCTTTGATGCTGTCAGGCTTGAGGCTAAAGCTTCTTCCTTTTCTGTGGCTGCCAGACGCACTCTGTGGCTTAAGATTTGGTCTGCTGACTTATCTTGTAAGAAGTCACTAATTTCTTTCTCTTTTTCAGGGCACTTCTTTTTGGGCCTGAACTGAAGAATATCAGTGAGGGCACTGGGGGTAAGAGCGCTTTGTTGCCTCAGGTTCCTAAACGCCCTAATCTGGAGAGAAAGCAGCGTCTTTTTTGTTCCTGCCAAAGCGAAGTGCAATGGCAGAGTCCGGCTGGGTCTCAGACCAGCACTTCGAGCTCCACTGCCAAGCCCAGGAAGCAACAGAGTTCCAAACACTCCTCCACCAAACCTGCTTTGGCAGGTTCTCATCTCTCTGTGGGTGGTCGCCTGCAACATTTTTCATGCAGTTGGGCAAACTCTGTTGCAGATCAGTGGGTATTACTGGTGGTTTCAGGAGGCTACAGGATTCCTTTCACATCCCTTTCTCCCTACAGATTCTGAATTTCTCTATCCCCTCAGGGTCAGGAAATGTTGAGGCTTTTCAACGGGGCAGTGCAGGCTCTCTTGGACATGGGAGTCCTGACTCCGGTACCTCAGCAAGATAGAGGTTTAGCTTTCTATTCAAACTTCTTTCTAGTTCCCAAGAAGGATGGCGGCAGTCACCCTATCCTGGACATCAACTCTTTTGTGGTCCATACGCTGTACAAGATGGAGTATTTGCACTTTGTCATTGCAGCAATGTGTC
Organism: Rhinophrynus dorsalis; assembly: GCA_037306005.1. Taxonomy (NCBI): domain Eukaryota; kingdom Metazoa; phylum Chordata; class Amphibia; order Anura; family Rhinophrynidae; genus Rhinophrynus; species Rhinophrynus dorsalis. The sequence goes on along the minus strand of CM074728.1, from coordinate 952,659 downwards.
CAGGAGAATTTCAGGCCTTTCTGGATCTGCAGGATGCTAACCTGCATGTTCCAATTCATCCAGACAGAAGTATCTCGTGTTTGTTTGAACTCTGGGTCACTTCCAATTCAGCACACTCCCTTTCATGCTCACCACTGCTCCTCAGGTGTTTGCATGTGTCTTAGGCGCCTTGATTACCTTCCTGCATACCAAGGGGATTCAGGTGATTGTTCATGGACGACCTTCTGCTGAAGGCTCCTTCCAGGAATCTCCTGGAGCGTTAGGTCCAGGATTGTGCTCAGATCCTCCTCCAGCATGGATGGATTCTGAACATGGACAAGTCTGCAGTTCTTTCTCAAAAACTGGATTTCTTGGGTCTCCAGTTCAACATCTGTCAGGGCATGGTCTATCTGACAAAGGATTCTGTTCAGCAGATCACGAACAAGGTGTCCCATGCTCTAGAGTGAGCCTCAGCCCCGGTAAGTTCTCATCCCTTGTGGGCAAGAAGTTCTCTGTCATGGAAGCGGTTCTGTACTCCATGGCACACACCAGGGGGCTTCAGAGGTTCACTATCAGGGCTTACCGGGTGAATCCGGAACTCTTGGATCGTCTGGTCTCCCTTCCCCAGGAAGTGAGGCTGGGCCGACTTTGGTGGTTGGAAAGCTCCAACCTGAGGAAAGGGAAACCCCACGTTGTCCAGTATTGGACTCTGGTGATGACAGACACCAGCCTTTACGGCTGGGGAGCTGTCCTGGGTCACCTTTGGATTCAGGGATGATGGAATGCGGAGGAGACCCTCCTACCCATCAACATTCTGGTGCTCAGAGCGATTCTCCATGCTCTGGTGTACTGGTCCTCTCCACTGAGGGACTGTCCAGTACACGTCCAGTCGGACATTGCAACGGACATGGCTTACATCAACAAGCAAGGAGGCACAAGAAGCACTTTCGCTTAGAGGTCAAAGCTATTTTCACCTAGGCAGAAGAACACGTTCTGGCGGACTTCCTCAGTCGTCAGATGGTGGACCCCGGGGAGTGGGAGCAGCATCCAGAGGTATTCAATCTGTCCAGAAATGGGGGCATCCCTGCATAGACCTGATAGCCACCAGGGACAACAGGTTCCAATGTTTTGCTCTCTCATGGGGGGGATCCTCTGGCTTTTGCAGCAGACACCTTGTCCATTCCTTGGTGGTTTCGTCTATCCTCTCATCCCCAGGGTGTTGAGAAAGATTCATATGGATGGTGCATCAGTCATACTGATTAATCCTTATTGGATCAGGCAACCTGGTTTCCAGAACTGTTGGCATTGTCTGCTCAGGATCCATTTCAACAGATCGGATCTCCTCCAGGGTTACCTCTGGAGAGAGGATGTGGACAGTCTGGCTTAGACTAGCTGTTGAATCCTCCACCTTAAGGAGGAAGGGCTTTTCTCCTGAGGTGGTCTCCACCATGTTCCGAGCCAGGAAGCCTATTTCCTCTAAGGCCTACCATAGGGTTTGGTCTACCTTTTATTCTTGGAATATGAATCTGACCTCACAGAAGTTTGATCTTCCATCCATCTTGTCCTTTTTACAGGATGGTGTGAACAAGGGCCTTAGCCTTAGTTCCTTGAAGGTTCAGACCTCAGCTCTTTGTCTTTTTTCAGAGATGCATTGCCATGTTGCCGGATGTCAAAGTCCTCTTTCAGGGTGTTGCTCATGCTTTCCCTGCCTATAACGCTCCGAATTCCCAGTGGGACCTTAACTTGGTTCTGGAAGTCCTGCATTTGACTCCCTTTGAGTCTTTGGCTATCATTCCTCTACTTCTTCTGATGTGAAAGATGGCCTGTCTTTTGGCTGTAGTCTTTGTTTGCTGAGTTGCCGCCCTTGTCAAGTTGCCTGGTGTTTCACAAGGACAAGGCTGTTCTCCGTACCTCTCAGGAATTTTCTTACTAAGGTGGTCTGAGTTCCACATCAGGAGATTTTTATGCCTTCCACTTGTCATGACCCTAAATCTGGCAAAGAGAGGGCTCTTCACTTGTTGGATGGGGTAAGCTGCCTCAAGTTCTATGTGCACCGTACTGAGTCTGTCCATAAGACTGATGCTCTGTTTGTTATCCCTGAGGGTCCCAGGGCTGGTTTGGCCGTGTCCAAGCTGACTATTGCATCATGGATTAAGTCTAACGTTCGCAAGGCTGATGAGCTCAGAGGGAAACCTGTTCCCTTCTGCATCACAGCACACTCCACCAGGTCTGTTCAGGCCTCCTGGGCCTAGAAGAATCAGGCCTCTGCTGAACAGCTATGCAAGGCCGCCTCCTAGTCTTCTGTGCACATTTTTCCCAAGCACAACAGTGTGGATGTTCTGGCTTCAGCCGAAGCCAGCTTTGGCAGGAAAGACCTGGGGGCAGTTTTGTCTGTCTAGGACTTTCATTTTCCTGTGCCTTATAGCTTGTTAACTGTTTGAGCTCTGTTGGCTCTTGTTCTCCTGTGTTGTGCTATGTTGTTCTGTGTCCGTTGACACTTTAATTTGGGCTGTTCCGTGTCCTGGATACTCCATGGGAACTCTGGTATCATGGGGGTCCAGCGCTTGGTCCTTTCCTTCTCTTCCCACCTATGGGAGCTCAATGTTTGTTCATCCCCATGGTACCTGTGAGTGATACTGGACAACAGAGGAAACAGAATTATAGTCTTACCTGTTAAATCCTTTTCTCTTAGTCTATATAACTCTCACAGGTCTACCACCCAGTGAAAGGCACCATGCTGGGTCTCCTGTGGCTGGATGTGGGAGTCCTTTTGGGTTCATCGCTCACAGGAATTTTTCCTTCTTGCTATCTTTCTCGATAGGTTTATTTTTCTCAGATCTGTCTGGTGGGGAGTGACTAAGGTAGCCTGATATGGAGGAGGGTCCACCCCTGCACTTCTGACAGAATTGTTCAACTCCAGTGGGAGGAGCTGTCGCCTCCCCATAGTATCTGTGAGTTAAGGACTAAGAGAAAAGGATTTAATGGGTAAGACTAAAATCCTCTTATCTTTACCATTTATAGGATTCCCCTTTTTTGGTGCAGGTTTGGACAAAATTATCAGCCACACCACTGTAGGTAAAAGTACCTTTTCACCTCAAAATAGGCCAAAAAGATTTGAAAAAATCCTTGACTTATAGAGGGAAATTTTCCTCCAGACAAACTAAACCTCCCTCCTCTGGAGGTTCCTTTCATTTCAATAAAGCAAAACCTACCTAGATACACAAGAAAAATGTACCCAAGGCATCTGATTCCAAACCTACCTTACCAGGGAGTTTGGAGTATGGAGTACCCCTTATATCCTCCTCCAGGGAGAAGACTCTGACACTTAATTCGAGTGGGTACGTCACCTGATTCAAGAACAGTACAGAATGTCTTTCATATCTACCACCTACTTTATGTTTTCATGTTCAGGGCACCAAAAGAAAAGATGTTACAGGAAGCTTTTCATCAGGTGATTCCGACGGTTCCTAGACAATGGGGTGATATTCCCAGTACCAAAAGTTCAAAGGCTTTTATTTCAGTCATTTAATGGTACCCAAAAAAGACAAGATTCTGTCCTATCCCAAATTCAAGATGGAATACGTCAAATTCGTGATAGCAGCCATGGAACCAGAGGAATTTCTGACCAGTCAAGGCAACAAAGATGCATACTTGCACATTCCAATATGGCCAAACACTGGAAAGATCTCAGGTTTGCATACCAAAACCAACACTTTCAATTTGTTGCTCTGCCTTTCAGACTAGCCACAGTATAGAGAGTATTTAACAACTACTAAAGGTCAACCTCTCCATTTAACTAGAATAATCATGGTTGCATCATCAATCCTAGCAAATCTCAGCTGATTTTCTCTCAGAAGATTCTATTCCTAGGACTGGCATTCAATACCAAAATTCAGAAGGTGAAATTAACTTGAAAGAATGTCTGATCTTCGGGACAGAGTCCAGTCTCTTCTCTTCCAACCATAAATTTCAGTCAGGCACTGCATGCAGATTGTGGGAAAAATGGTAGCCACAATAGAAGCAGTTCTGTATGCTCAATTTCACTTGAGGCCACTACAATTGGAACTACTCTGCAAAAATCCAAACCATCTTCATCACATGATGATGATATCTCAGACCACGTATACATAACTTTTCATGTGTAAACGCTTCTCCATAACAGAGTGTGAAATGGTCACATCACAAGCCAGTGGGTAGGAGTGTACAAACATCACTCCATTCAAGGTCAATGGACTCCATCAGAATCCCATCTACCGAAAAACATTCTGGAGTTCTGTGTAATTTACAATGCACTATTGGCATGGGCTTTAATATGGAAGAAGCTTCGTATTTGGATTCAGTTGGACAATGCCACAGCAGTGGCCTACATAAATCATCAAGGAGGAACAAAGAGCAAAGCTGCTTGGATGGAAGTAGAGAAAATTCTTCTCTGGGCAGAAAATCTTGTTCCAGCATTGTCTGCTATCTACATTCCCAGAGTGGAGAATTGGGAAACAGATTACCTCAGCCGTCAAACCACAGACCCAGGGGAATGGGAACTAAATCGACAAATATTCCTTCAGATAACACACAGATAGGGAGATCCAGATATAGACATGGCGTCAAGAAAAAAAACAGAAAACTACCAACCTTCTGTCCAAGAGCAAGAGATCCACAAGCAATAGCAGTGGATGCCCTAATGATTGCATGGAATTACAGACTAGTGTTGGTTAACACACTGAAAGTTCAAGTCTCAGCACTGTCCATTTTCTTCCGAGAAAAATAGGCTCTATACCTGAAATCCAAAGTTTTTTTTTTTCTTTTCAAGGGATCAACAGAATAGATCCCTGTTAGAGATCTCATTCCACAGTGGAACTTAAATTTAGAGCTAGAGGCTCTTCAATCCTCTCCATTTGAGCCATTTTCATCATCCTTTATCAAAGATCTCACCTTCAATACAGTTTTCATCACTTATTGTATCTGCAAGAAGAATTTCAGGACTCTGTGCATTATCTTGTACTTCTATGCATCTTCTTTCATCAAGACAAAGTGGTTTTAAGACCTGTTCCAGAGTTCTAATCTAAACTGGTTTCAGCTTTCCACATAAACCAAGAAGTGGTTCTTCCTTCATTGTGTCCTAATCCACCTAACTTTAAAGAGAAAGCACTTAATTTTTTAGATGTAGTGAGATGTTTAAGACCATTGCCCTAGTTATGCAATCCTTTAGGACATCCGATACCTTGGTTGTGATTCCAGCAGGCCCTAAGAAGGGTAGACCAACATCCAAAACAACTATTGCCTCATGGCTCATATAGGTTATCAAGCAAACCTACAGACTAAAGTCTATTCCAGCACCTTTCAGAATCACCGCTCATTCTACTAGGTCAATCAGTACTTCATGGGCCTTGAAGAACCAAGCTACTGTTGACCAATTGGGCAAAGCGGCAAAATGGTCATCTGTTCACAAAAATGGGATATTTTCCCCTACTATCAGTACTGACCTAGTCTGCTTGGGTAAAAACCCTCTTCCTTATCTTTTAGGGGTTTTCTGTGAGGTTGACCCTCTACCCACTATTGAGGGGCTCATCAGAGCGGTGTTCAAGACCATTCAGGTCTCTGAGGCCTCTGATGGGGGGTTCCACTTCTCTGGATATTTTCCAGAGGAGCAAATAAGCTTTGTGGGGTGAATAGCTCTGATGCAATAAATTTCAAAATTCATAGGGTGGACATGCTTGCTAACATCATGGAAGCTAATGCCTACATTACTGAAGAAGTTAAGTTCACAGGCAAATCTTCAGCTTTTTCTGTTGCTGTGCCGTACCCTGTGGCTCAAGATTCGGTTTGTGGACCAATTTTCTAAGAAGTCACTGGTGTCTTTGCCTTTTCAGGTAAAGGCCTTATTTGGGCAGACCATTAGTGATGCCACTGTTGGAAGGAGTACCCTTCTGCCTCAAATTTCCACTAAACAATCCTTACCAACAAGGAAGATATGTGAATTTCGTTCCCCCTGCCAATCTGGGTGCAAATCCCTCAGATCTCCGAATCGTCCCTGGCAAAAAGCCCAGACAGACTTGGCAGAACAACAAAACTTCTGCAAAGTTGAAGTCTGACATGTCGGCATCTGCATGACTCGCAGGGTCCTTTCTGTCGCAAGACTACAATGGAATAGCTTGTCTTTCAGCGGTCTGCTTCTATAAAGTATCCTGCCCCCCCTGAATCAAGTAACACAGTGGCAACTGTCAGAGCTGCTCCATGACAGGATAACTTCGAGGATAGGTTTAACCTTGACCACCTCCGCGGACTGGGAAATGCCACCCAAGATCTGTCCCCGACAGGCTCTTGGGTGTGGGCATTTCCCGGACGCACAGGGCAAGACTTCAACAGATGACCGGGTCTACCACAGTACAAGCAGAGACCTTCCCTCCATCGGAAGGCTCTCTCCTCTCCTGAATGGCGAGTTGCCCCCAATTGAATGGGCTCACTGCAAAGCTGGGAGCCAGTCGAGATGAAGGCCTACGCAGGCGCTCCTGAAAGGATGGTCTCTCCCTGACCATAGTATCGATCAGTATAGTAAATGAAATTAACTCATCCAAGTCTCTGGGTATGTCACAATCTCATCCTTAACCATGTTGCAAAGGCGCTGGTAGAATGCTGCCACTAAAGCCTCGTTGTTCCACCCAACCTCCGCCGCCAGAGTACAGAATTCAGTCGCATACTCTGCTACAGTTTGGGTACCTTGGCATATGGTCATAAGATAAGATGTTTTGAGGCAGAGGCTTTTCGACCAGGCATTTCAAAGACTTTACGGAAGGAGTCCATAAATGCCAAAAAGTCATAAATAATGGGTTTGTCTGTCTCCCACAACGGATTGGCCCACGCCAAGGCCTTACCAGATAATAGCAAAATCAGAAAACCAACTCTACTGTGATCATTGGGGAACACTTGTGGTACCATCTCCATATATATACCCAATTGGTTTATGAACCCACGATGCAGCCCTGGGTCCCCTTCATAGCGCGGAGGTGTAGGAGTGTGCCCAGAAAAAACCCTGACCATACCTGCATCAGGGTTGGCTGGTGTTACCGGTGCTGGGTTCGCAGAGGGAGAGGCCACGGGTTGACCGACCAGGCGGGCAAGGTGAGCAGTTTGGCTTAACAGGGTTTGCAAGGCCGTAGTAATCTGATCAATACGTTGCTCTTGAACCTCCATCCTGGTTAGGAGGTCTTAGGTAGAAGGGTTACCAGTACTGTCCGTAGACATGGCCCTTTCGTAATTTTCACGGAACATAAGAACGAGAACTGGACCGGTACTTTAGGTAACACAACTTTATTTAAGATACACAAAGTAATGAAATACTCAGCAATCAGTAAGTACACACAAATATCTTGGCAACGTCAGGAAGTTCGTAGCTGCTTCCTTGTGGTACTGTTCAGGAACCCACGAGGCAAAAGGAGGAGATAGGCCACCACAGGTCCGCACCTGCACAGAAAACATAACCGGAATGGAAAATAACTATGCCACAGGTCCGCACCTGAGGGCACCAGTTATAAACGGTAGCAAAGGAGAAGTTGGCTGGAGCCACTGGTTCGCACGTGAAAGGATCGCCACTGCGTTGGTATGCTGGGTACGTAGTGGACGGAGCCCCAGGTAACACCAGAGCTGGATAGTCAGACAAGTCGGGTCATACACGGAACAGGTAGTCAACCAGAGCCGCAGGTCTGCACCAGATTGGTTACCGGACTAGTGAAGGTCATACACGGAGCAAGTAGTCAAACAGAGCAACAGGTCAGCACCAGAACGGATAGTCATCCAGGCCAGAGGTCATACACAGAGGAGGTGGTCTACAAGAGCCGCAGGTCCAAACCAGAATTAATATCAGACTAAGCCGGGTAATAACCACACAAAAGCCAAACTGCACTGGACACCCCAAAAGGGCGACTGAGCATAGTGTCCAGGCAGTATTATAACTTTTGGCCCAGAAATAGGAGGCGTCAACATCCGCAACACTGCCCCTTTAAATGGAGTGCACGTCCATGCCCTTGGACGTGCGCCCATTATGATGTCAAGTGTCACGGCCGAGGAGGAAGGGACCGGAACCAAAGCCAAAGAAGAGGCTGAGCCGCCACACGAGCCGCCACACAAGCCGACTGCGGCTGGAGCCGCCACACAGACAATGAGGCTGGAGCCACTGGAAGAAAGCTGCGGTCAGCTCGAGGAGCCGCCGCAAGTTTGTAACACTGAGTCCCTTATCCACACCGTCCTGCAAAAAAGCCAGGACCGTAGGCAGATCAAATTCCTGAGACAGGTCTTTGTCAGCACTCCAAGATAGGAAGGTCGACCAGACACGATGGTAGATCTTGGAAGAAACAGGTTTGCGGGCACTGAGCATAGTAGCCACCACACCAGAAGAAAACCCTTTCTTCCTCAATATTGAGGATTCAATTTCCAAGCCATAAAGGCTAGACTATGCACATCCTCCTTCCACAGGTAATCCTGTAGAAGATGATCCGGATGGCAAGGGAGCCGGAAAGGCTCCGCCACTGACAGATCCAGAAGATCCGGAAACCAAGCTTGGCGAGGCCAGTACGGAGCAGTCAGAATGACTGGACAAAGTTCCAGTCGTAATTTCCGTAACACCCTGTGCAACATTGGGAGGGGAGGAAAGATGTAGGCCAGAGGGAATAACCAAGGAATGGACATTGCATCCACTGCCAGAGCTAGAGGGTCTCTCCATCGAAAGCAGAACCTCGGAACCTTCCTGTTGTGTCTTGTTGCCATCAGGTCAATGTAAGGAAGACCCCATTTCTGAACAATGTGGGTGAACACCTCTGGGTGCAGCTCCCACTCTCCTCTGTCCACTGTGTGTCGACTGAGGAAGTCCGCCATGACGTTTTCTACGCCATGAATGTGCACTGCGATAAGGAAGGAACGTGTTCTTCTGCCCAGGACAAAATAGCCTTGACCGCAAACCAAGCGGCGAGACTTCTTGTTCCGCCCTGCTTGTTGATGTAAGCCATGGCTGTTGTCGAACTCTACCCGGACTGGGCATTCTTTCAGCTGGGGAGTCCAGTGACGAAGGGCATGGAATATCGCCCGAAGCTCCAACACATTGATGGGAAGGAGAGATTCTTCAGGAGACCACTGACCTTGTGCACTCAGGAGACCCAAGACAGCTCCCCATCCAGAGAGGCTGGCATCTGTCGTCACCGTGGTCCAGAAGGAAACTAGGAAGGACTTGCCCTTCAGCAGATTGGAAAGGTCGAGCCACCAGGACAAATTCAGTTCTACATGAAGAGGAAGTGACACAGACGTCTTCAGAAGGTCCAGATGACCCCTGCCCACCTGGATCACAAACCGCTGGAGTTCCATGGTGTGCGCCATGGCAAACGGTACCACTTCTATGGTGGAAATTTCCCCACTAGAGATGACAGCTTCTTGGCTGGAACTGGATCTTGAGCCAGGATAGCAGAAACCCTGTGGGCGATCTGGTGAGCCACCTCGTCCATGAGAAACACCGTGTTCTTCTGGGTATCGAAGAGGAGGCCCAGGAAGACCAGAGGCTGGGATGGGACAAGATCTGATTTGTCCAAGTTGATGATCCAGCCGTGATGGGTGAGAGCATGAATGCATTGCTGAACCTGCTGATGAAGAAGTTCCACAGAACGGGCTTTCAGAAGCAGGTCGTCCATGTATGGAGTAACTCTGATGCCATCTCGGTGGAGGAAGGACACTAAGGCTCCCAGGACACAGTTGAAAACCTGAGGAGCTGTTGTCAGACCAAATGGAAGAGCTGAAAACTGAAAATGTCACAGGTAAATCGGAGGTACTGCCGGCTCTCTGGACGAATGGCAATGTCTAAGTACGTGTCCTGAAGATCCAGAGATGCAAGGAATTCCCCCGGGGACATGGCAGCAATCACTGTTCGTAGAGACTCCTGGTGATAATGAGTCCGGATCACAAAGGAATTGAGATGCTTTAAATCCAAAATGGGACGACAACCGCAATCCTCCTTGGAGACCACAAAGAGGATTGAGTAAAAAACCCATACCTCTGTCCTGAACTGGAACCAGATCTAGAATGTCCTTGTCCAGAAGAGCCTGAACAGCACCAATGAACAGACAGCGAGGAAGACAGGAGGAAGAGAGACAAAAGGCAGACAAAAGGGACAAAAGAGAGACAAAAGGGATCCTGTACCCTTCCGTCACCACCTGTAAAACCCATGAGTCCGTCACTGAATACTCTTAAATGCTGTGATAGTAACGCAGACGACCACCCACAGCTGAGTGTGGACCCGGGTTCGGTGAGTCATGACGAAGAAGTCTTGGAAGCCTTGGGCTTGGAGGAGACCTTCGGCTTCCATTGCTGTTTGGGCTTTGAGGAGGTACGCGGAGCTGAGGGAACCGTCTGGTTCGTCGGACATGTCTCATGAAAGGAACGAAAATACTGGTTGCGCTTAAGAGGTGTTTTCTTCCTAGGAACTAAGGGTAGAAGTGTACTCTTTCCCCCTGTAGCCTCACTGAATAGATCCTTGAGATCTGGCCCAAATAAAGAAGTGGCTTGAAAAGGCAAGGAGAGCAATGCTTTCTTAGAAGCAGTATCAGCAAACCAGATCTTGAGCCAAAGAGCCCATCTGGCAACTGCAGACATGGTGGAAACCCTAGCCACCAAGTGGATGGCATCAAATAAGGCAGCAGAAGCATAGTGCTGTGCCTCAGAAATGTTGGCAAGGAGGCGCAACTTATCCGAAGTAGGAGCAACCTGATGGACAGCAAGATTGAGCTGTTCAGTCCAGACCGCGATGGCCCGGTTCACCCATGCTGCTGCGAATGCTGGCCCCGTGGCAGAACCAGCAGTGGCAAAGATGGACTTGAGGGAGACCTTAAGTTTCTTGTCAGTCCAGTCCTTTAGATCAGACGCATCAGACACTGGCAAAGCAGTAGACATGGATAGCCTGAAGATAAGAGCATCCACTTTAGGAGGATGAACCCACTGAGCACGTTCTGCCTCAGAAAAGGGATAAAGCTTGGCAAATTTCTTGGAGACAGAAGGTTTCCCATCTGGAGACTTCCACTCTTCAGACGCAAGGCGGTCAAGAGTGGGGTTAGGTGGAAAGCATGTAAGGGGCTTTTTAGGCTCCTGAAATACATCAGAAGGGTCAGAAGTAACTTGCTGCATTAAGAGAATGTTTAAGGTATTTAAAACAAGCCCTGATCAGACCCTCAGCCTAGGGCTTAGGATCAGCCTCAAAAGGGTCCCCAAAAAACTGAGAGGAGCCCACCACAGAAAATTCCTCAACATCTGAATCCACCAGCAGTTCCTCCTCAGAGGAATCTGACACGTCAGGTACACCCTGAGGTTTTGGCAGGGAAGACTTGATGAAGAAGGAGGGGGGCTGCCAAGAATGAAAGACCCCTTGTAACTAGGATGGAAAGAGTTGCAATGTGGACCTAAGGTCCCTAGTAGCAGCCTTGAACTCTTCCACCCAAACTGGCTCTAATGCATGGCTGGAGGCCCCTGGGAGACTCTCAGGGACATCAGAACATGCTGGGCATAAATGACCTGAGAATTCTCTAGGTAACCCTGAATGACAAGAAGAGCAATGTGCAATGGGGGATAAAGAGACCCCAGCCTCCTTAGTCTTAGGTCTGTCCCCAAGCTCCAACGGTATAGACACTCTCACAGTGTCAATAACCTTACTGTATAAGAAATCACCCAATTACAGTGTGTAGGATGAAAGTTTCAACCCAGAAATCACTAAAATAGACTTATCTGGCAGGCGAAGGGTTAATCAGCAGAGGAGAGTCCAAGCCCTGTGTAGGATACTCATTCTGGAAATGGCACAAAATGGCTGCCGCGGCGGGAGCCAATCAGAGAGGAGCATGTGAAGCAAGCGCTCATGGAAAATGTAGCTTTCCCAGAAAAGTACCCCAAACAGTGCCTGAAGCCGTCTGATCTCCCCAGCACACTAGAAACATGAACCGGATGATAAAGCAAGGGTAGACAAGTAAAATGAGCCATCTCTGAAGTCGCTAGGTTAAACGGTTGCAGAGATATGTCCCAAACAGTACAGTCCCATAGGAGTGAATGGAGCAATGGCGCCTATGCGGTAAAGCGCATTTTTAGATCCCGGTTGGAGGATCAGCAGCTGGCTCTGCAGCAGATTTGGAATCTCGTTACTTAAAAAGAATTTATTCATTAGAAAGGTCTACAAAGTGTGCTTGCAAACCAAGCACACTTTTTAGACCTTTCGAATAAATGAATTATTTAGCAATACCGCAATTTCGGCTCTGCTGCAGAACCTCCTCGAGTCGTACGACTCAATTCTCCTGCTGTCAGCTTTATAGCTGACATCAGGAGAAGAGGAGGGAGGGGGGAACTTTGAATCACTATATCTCTCACCATAGCGGTTTGAGAGAGAGGGTTTGTAGCACTTAGTTTATTAGTTTCAGCTCTACAAAATTATAAATACTTTTTTTGAGACATTACTGTCCCTTTAAACTGTAAATGGTACTACCATAAATCTAGTATCAGAAGCACGGTGCCTAGGGTTGATAATTGACACCGTGCTCTTATTTTCTCCTCATTACCATAATCGCTAAATACTGCCACTTTATCTGGTGTGACATAAAATTTCATCCCTTCCTCCGTTCCTCCACAGCTAACTTTCTTACACAAGCGCTCATTCTCTCCAGCATGGACTA